>FN647938.1:97345-112911 GCA_000310025.1 Ectocarpus siliculosus | reverse complement strand
GTTCGTGCAAAGGTTGATGGAGTTCAAAGTTTGGTGTTGCCAAAATGCAGCGGCTCGGGTTCATGCCTTTAGTATTCGGTTCGTCACACAGGCTGTTCTCACCGACCGGGAACGTGCTTGGGGCTTGAGCATTGTAGTGTTGACAGGGGCTGATGCTACGCCGGGGTAAAAATAGGTTGCTACGTCCGACGACCTCCATCCAGTTCGTCGTCGCCGCAGCCGCAAGTGTGGTGCCTGACCCATGTGTTCCGCCTGCCCCCCGCCTGCCTGCCCCTTTTCGTGCGTGTCCAGCCTGCGCAAAGCTGGGCAGAAGGGGAAACCCATGGAGCTACAGCAGCCGTGGATGCGTAAGGATTACGTGGCCAACATGGGGGGAGTAGATACGGCCGACCAACAGAATGGTTCCCACGCCCATGACCACAAGGCGTGCACGAACTACTGGCGGCGAGTGATGGAGGCCAAGATTGAGCAGACGTTCACCAACATTTTCGTGATGTTCAAGGCTTTGGTAGCCTTCTGGGACGGTGAAGCGAAGGAGAGGCTCGAGAGAGGAGACCTAGACCTTGAGTCGTCGATGGAGTTGGAGGGAGTGGTGAAGGAGCTCCGCAGGTTGGCCAATCTTGAGAGGTCGGACTGGGACGAACAGATGTCGACGGAGCTCATGGGGAGGTGCGGTGTTGGTAGCCTCAACAAGGGGGGGAGACAGGTCAAAGATACGGAACCCCCGAAGGACGTTTGGGGGAGCGTTCACATTAAGACAAAACGCAAGTGCATGTACCCCGGATGCAAGAAAACGACAAGAGAAGGGTGTGCCTGCGAGGCGTTCTGCGGTGCAGGGCGGGAGGGGGGCGGGGGGGTTTTGATGTGCAAGGGATGCTTCGAGAACCCGGCGAGGCACGCTAGGGCCGCACGGGCTGAACGGGAGGCCTCGAAGTTCGGAAAAAGGACACGGAAGGATATGAACTGGTGCTCGTGACCGTTTTTTGTTGTTGTTGCGAGTGTTTCGGGCGGAGGAAACAGGGATCGACTCGTGTAAGGGTCCCTTGACATATTTTTTGGCAGGCAGACTGATCGTAGCGCATCATCTTCCCGTCCGTCATGAAAATGTTTTACTCCGTCGTTTACCTGTTGTGTCTTCCCGATAGCAGTGGTATTATAGTGTGGGGCGTTTGTGTTGTGTACTTGTTTACCACCCATCTGTATCATGTAGCGGTCGAAGTACGATCGTTTTCATCCTTGCGAGATAAAGTGCAAGTTACTGAATCACAATATTGTAGGTCTTTTATTCCGCGCTATTTCTGAAAGCGTGTGTCTTTAGAGTCTGAAGCGTCCTCCGGGATATGCGGTGAAGAGTGCTTGTCGGGCAACTGTTGGTGGGCGCCGGCGGTGTCACCTGCGGTAGTGAGTTTTTAGCCCCCCCCCCTTTAGCCCCCATTCGCTTGTAACTACTGTCAGTGTTGTTGCGATTAGCCACGGCTCGTGTATCGCTCGTTGTGTGTCGTTTTTAACCCGAAACCTATGTGGCAAGAGCCTTAGGTTTGGCGTCGGTATCCCGTGCTTTGGTCGACAGACATGTTCGCACGTAGACAAGGAATGGAGTACGAAGTGTACAAGGTTTGCAGATACCAAGGTTTGCAGATAAAATCGAAAGAAGTCTTCGGCATCTAGATAAACAACGTTTTCCTGGCACTTTAGTTTTTTCACTGCGTGCGGTGTAGTCTAGTCCTTTCGTGCGACAACGTCATACACACCACGTGCCGGTGGTGCTCACCAGTAGTTCAGAGACCGCAAACGGCATCGGAATCCAACCGTGTGCCAATGACAGACATTCCGGAGACCTTCATGCGATCAAGTCGTGAATACTTGCAAGATCATTTGTTCCATGTTTATTCCATTTCTTCATCTCGAAACCAAGGCGCTGATCTCTGCGAAAATGCAATACACATCTCCCGGCGAGTGCGCCTGCAACATGCGACGAAACATACGGAATTTTCAGATCACACCATTGCACCATCGGTTGTTCCACCGAGTTGTGCCTTGCAGCACTCTTTCTCCAAATAACCCCAGCGAATTGAACGACAAACCCAGCGAACTCAAAGTCATGCGGGGGCACGACGCCCTGCAAACTAGCCAAGCGCAAACCTTGAGGGTCTGCTCGAAACTCTTGTAAGTACGAAACCCTCTCCACCCCCCCACCCCACCCCTCAGGCTCCATGATCAGCCTAAAACACGCGCTCGAGAATCACGACAATGCCTCCGCAATGGCCGCTGGTATGGCTTCGTCTCCCGGCCACACCGCGCGGCACGCCTGCGTGAAGCAGTCCCTCCTCGTGATTTGAACGCCACGACCCCTCGCGTTGAGGCGGGTGCTCACGTCGAACGAAGCCTGCACGTTGCGGGGGAAAAAACGACGACGTAGGCTTGTTTTTTTAGAGCGTGCACTCCAGTCTTTCGTGGGAAAATGGAGAGCCAACAAACGTTACGTGGCATGCAGTATCTGTGAGAGACAGACGTTCACGCAATGGGGCGGCGCGTGCGTCTTTTTCTCCGTTCGGACTACTAACCGCCCGTTCGGATTACAAAACCTAACTTCGGACAAGACAGAAAATTATGCTCGGCCTCCCCAGTACATCGTTACCCCTACTACTGTCTAATGCGGGGAGTACAAAGCTGCGGGCTGCCAGCCTATTCGTACGAAATGGGAGAGTCTCCAACCTAACTGATACGGAAGATAACACCATATCTGTCTCAAAAGGGGAGTCGACGCGCTGGGCGCCGCTTGTCTTTCCAGAGCATTTGCTGAGCATTGCGGAGGTTCATAGGGATAGGGTTGCTGTAAACGCGTCTTTCAGGTCTCTCATCCCTCTTTCCTGTCTACTTCGTGTGGTGATATGATCTGTCTGGCAGCTGCATTGATCCGCAGGCTCGAAAAACACACGCACGTTAGTCCAGGTTGAAGTTTGTGGGCCTAGTGTACTGCTGTTGTAGCACTCTTACAAGCCACCATGTCAAACAAAGCTGAACGTGAAGCACACCTATAATACACGAGGTGCAACGCGCACAGCAGGTGCACAACCGATCTGGGTCAGCAGCCCATCATTTGTGGGGTTGCCAAATATCAATTGTACTATACTTACTTGATTCCTCAGACGCTTCGCTGTGACCTGCCCCCCCGAGCTCCTCTCGGCTGCCTTTGAGAAATCTACATCCCCGATCCAGCGGGAGTGGTGGTACCCGCAGAGTCCGGGGTGCTGCTGAGCTGCGGTCCTCCTTGCTGCCAGGTCCCTTATGTCTGGGAGGGGCTGGGGCTCGTTGTCCCCGTGGCAGCAGAACCGCTTCCCAACCGCCCTGGCTGCAGCAGATGTCGCCTCGGGCAGGAGCTGGGGTGTTGTGTCCGCGATGAGAACCAGCTCGTCCCACACAACTAGGGGAGCATTCACTGGGTCCCACTCAGCCGCTTTGGCCTCCCAGAACTGAGCGATGTCCTCTGGGTCCATGGTGGTGATGTTGGTACTGCTGTACTGCTGTTGTTGCTGCTGTTGTGCTGGCAGGCTGTGGCGGAGTGACAAAGTGTCAAAAAGAGACACCCGCCCCCGTGCCTTCGCGTTTTTGAGAGGGTTTTCGTGACTACAGGCACGATAGGAGGCATGATAAAACCTGTCTTTATCTGGTACGATAAAGCATGCTCTCGCTGTTGACTTGTGTGCCTTCTTCCTTGCCTTCGGAATGTGGTTGCAGAACTGAAGGCCAAGCTTACGAGGCCTCTCCCCGAGTTCTCCTGCGCGCGTGTGTGTTCGAGTGTATTCCTTGTCCGTCTTCAACCAACCGCCACCACAAGGCATAGTTTATCTCTCGCGCGGCTCGTGCTTGCTGCTGCTGCTGCGGCGGGCTGCTGCTGCTGCTGCCTGGTGCTTTTTCATTTCGTTTCGCATGCATGCATCCAACAAACAAACCGCGTGCGTGTGTGCTTCTTGTCTCCGCTGGATTTACCACCCAACCAAGTGGCATTGGAGGCGGTGCCATGCCTTGCGCCAGTGTGCTGCATCGGCGGCGGGGTAGAACTGCTGTGCATGCGATGTATCTCTACTGCTGCTGCTGTATCCATGTAGACTATCACCATGTAATCGTGTTTGGGGTAAAGAAATACGGCGCCCTCTCCTCTCTCTCTCCTCCGGTTTCCGACAGCACCTACATACAGCAGTACAGCAGTCAGTGTAGTTATCGGTCACTCATCACATTCTTCACGTGAGGGTTACGCTGCTGTTGGGCACTAAACCTTTGTGGCACCATGGGGTGCGTGCGGTTGACCCATGTGGGAACCTGTTGGTGCGCAAACAAACGTGCAAACGTTCAAGTGCAGGTGTCGTGTGTGTGTGTCTCATGACTCATCGGTCTATTCGGTCCCGGCAGAACAAAAAAAAACGCGGAAGATCCAGAAAGAACCCAGTCACGCTCGAAATCGTTCAGCCGTATCATCAAGGAACAGTTTGTTTCTGCATGGAAAGCAGCGTAAGTATCCAAACTGCAGTTCCTAACCAGACCGTCAGAAAGTTCGCCTTTCTTTACAGGGGTTCCCAAGGGTTGAGCAAAGACATAGAAACAGCTAAGAACCACCATGGCATTCCAGTCAACCGGATGCCTGGCCGTTAATGAAAATCAGTTGTTTTAGTTTAACTTTTCGAAGCCCACATGGGTGAAGGTCCCCGTAACTCCTCAATATGAACCCCAGAGCAAAACTGTGGAGGTAACTGACGGACACCGCAGCACGTGCTGATAATCCAAAGGAGTAATGTCTTGGAGACCACCGACCCCAATAAACCGCCCACCACCACCGGAAGGCGCCCGCGAGAACACTTGTGTGGTTGCCTACAGGTGGAGTTGGTTCAGCAGTTGTTGCCGTCCGCTCAAGCGTGCGAAAGGTTGCTACTCAATGCCATGCTCGCCAGCCCCGTTCTTTGGTTCAAACGCCCACTTGAGGTGCATGACCTGTGCCTTTTTCTCGTCCGAAGCGCTTAGTATTGAATAGATTCCGGGGATGTCAACGAGTTCCTACAGCTGGAGGCAAAGAGCAGCTCGTGCCGCAATACCATGTGCCCGATGTCGGCAAATTCTCATTGGCTCGACTTTGAATGGTTACATGGAGTTTTTCTCTGAGGCTCTTTACGTGCTGGCAGAGAGACCCCTGCACGCAGGCAGAGAGACAGAAAATGAAACGAAACAAGACGGCCGCAAGAAGCCGAGCCCACTGGTGCGCGTTCAACGGATACGACAAAACAGAAGTCTATTGCGCAACCACGACGGTCTCGTCGTCCACTACTTCTGCTCTCTCTCTTTCTCTCTTTCTCTCTCTCGTTCTCCCTGTTTCTGGTTCGTGGTCTTTCCTCTTCCCCTTTCGCGCGCTCCCTCCCTCTTTGTGTCTTTGGTCTGGTGTGTTGACCGGCAAACAAAAAAAACGCAGCTGAGCCTTTTTTATTTACTCTGGGTATCGGAGGAAGCACAGCGTGTGCCTTTTGGCGCCGTGGGTTAGAAACATTACATGGTCTGTGTTTTTTCTTCCCAGAAACATGCAGGCGGGCCATCCGGAAAAAGTACGATTTCCGTATTCCCTGCTCAAACCCAAAACCTTGTACGGTCGTCCCCCAAACCTCCCCTGCCCTCGTAGATCACTCAGTTTGGACAAGATCTCGAAGCAAATGTACACCCATGGTCAAGACATGATCGCGACCGCAGCCAAGCTCAAAACATGCTCGGAGCGATACGAGGAAATGAAAGAGAAGCACCGTGCTCTTCAGAGGGACAATGCGACGCTTCGGGACTGTGTCGGTATTGCTTGCCACGAGATGCCACACATTCCCCCCCTAGAGGACTCGCCTCTCCTGCTCTTGAACGCAGTCCACACTGTATGCTGGAAAAAAAGACGCCGTGAGAAAGAGTTGGAAGATGGTCTTGAGGAGGCTCTTGGCGAATTGAATTTCGTGAAGCAGGATGTAGCAAGAAGGCTTCGAAGAGTGGTATCGAAAGCAAAGAAGGAAACGAAAAAGCGCGAGAACGCCGAGGACCAAGTGCTGTGCGTCGTTTGCATGGAAAGACCCCGGAAGAAGTTGCTGCTGCCGTGTGCGCATTTTGTCCTGTGCGGCCACGAGGACTGTTTTCCCGTTTCAGCATGCCCCATCTGCCTAAAAGACGTGCGTTCGGAGCAAGACGTGTTTTTTTCGTGAGGAGAATTTTCCTATTGCTTGGCAGCTGATACTCCAGTACTTATTGGGATCGGAGTTGTTACACTCGCGGCCAACATGCGCTGGTCTTGGTCAGCTGGTAGTATGAGCACATGGATTGAGCCGGCCAACTAGGTTCGAAGTTTTTTCGGGTGCACGTGTTTCGAAGTGTCAAAACAGCGCTAACTCGCCGTTCTTTTGTACTATAGGGAGTTGGTCGTTTTTCGAAGTAAAGATCTCCGAGATTCGGTCTCAGGTTTTGATACCACAACCCTGAGAATTTTCTCGAGAAATTTGGTTGTATGGGCAATACGCTCAGCAAGCACTTTAATGGTGATCGAGTTGTTTCCCTAATGTCTATCTCGGCCGTATGCATGTCAACAAGTTGTCTTCCGGGTGCACATCTTCGCAGTCTTGGGCACGGGCGAGGCACGGTTGGTACACCCGTCTGTGCCTGAGGTATAACAGCTTTACGCATTCATTACTCGTTGCGGTGTGTGTTGTGGCGCCTAGAAGTCAGTGTTGTTGAGCGTGCGGGTTCCTCGTCAGGTTGCGAGTTCTAACCCTGATGAGGTTTGTATACTCCTCATTCAATGGTAAGAAAATGGTTTCTGGAAAGTGCACTTGAGGGACAGGCAGCTGTACTCTTCTCTTGCCAAAAATTGAATGCGTTTGTTGCAGAGAAATTCTTACAAGTGTTCTTTACCAAGAGTCCAGAGTGACTCCCCTCGGCCCTGGTACCATAGCGATGTCGTCCTGAGGGACCAAAGTACTTTGTGGAGAAATAAGTCCCTTCATCGGCCACCCCCTTGCTGCACTTAAGCATCCGTGCCCTGTACACCGCTCCTGCTTGTTGCCTACCTTTCTATGTTGAAATGATACCTGAGCTCATCAGAGTTGGAATTCTTTGGTGCGTTCTCCGGGCTAGGTCTACATGGCCAACTCCGTTTCACCCACGGCTTGCAAGGCTTTAAGCGAAAACGACGACACCATCAAGCATATGTAGCAGCGTTCTGGCTGGAGAAAAGTGTTCAATAATGCTCGCCTGGCGGAATACACTCCCCTTTTGTTACCCTTGAAACCCCCTGCTGATCAGTTGCCAAGGAAAACATTGTCTGTTCTATTTGACGACAAGCGACTCGCCGTGAGCCGTGCTGAAACCCCAGAAGGCCAGCTATTGCCAACTCGTCCGCAGATTTCTCAAGGCTGGTTTCCTAATGTTCGGTTGCCGCCCTCATCTTGACTTTGGCACCGTGCTCCTTTGCCTTCTGAGTCGCGACCCTCTTGATCATGTCGGCCGTCACCACCCCGTCCTCGGATCCGTATGCACAGCTCTGCACCCCCAGCATAAGCTTCTCCACCTGTCACAGGGAAGGTATACAGCAGTAGCGCGATAGCAACGACGTTGTTGGGAAAGAGGGATGATTTTATATTTGAGACCTCCAGAGGTTTCATTGTCGGCAAGCTCTCAAGGCTCAGGGCATGCCCCACCCCTTCGAGGTCTGCGCCACGGCTGGGCCGTTCACCTAATGGCTACAAGAACGAAGGGAAAGGGGCCCTTCACCGTCGTCTCAACTGTTTCGTAGCACCTGTACTTCTCGCCGTTTTGTGTGAATCCTGATACCGGCAGCAAAGTGCGGGCTTTGGAAAGAACGCCGTGTCCAGTCATGGAATGGTCGGTCTTTACGCCGTCGTGGGGTCTCAGACGGCATTTCTGTCGGCATAATATGAATGGAGAGTGCTCCTCTTCAATGGCCACCAGGCAGTGGATTCACGGTGAACGGGTACGTTGCGCGTTCTTTCAGTGTACCAACCATGAACACGCAGAACGAACTCCACCCCAACATAATCGTCCACCATCGGGCATCATCGATACTGTGCTTGGAACCCCCAAGAAACCACACCGAAGACGAAAGCTAATAATAAGGCAACCATTGGCTCTAAGCCACAAACCACCGGGGATTAATGGCAACCAAGGACACCGACCTCTCTGCCGCTGAAGCCCTGCACCTCCTCTGCGAGTCCCTTAACAAGGCGTTCGTCCACCCCTACATCGATCGTCAGTCCTTCGGCCGAGCTCCCGCGCCACCACCCAGAGATCTTGCTGGAAAGACCCCAACCCGCGCCAATAGATCTGCCATCCTTACCAGTCGCGCAGTACTTGTGGAAATACTGCGATAGGAAAACAAGCAGACGCGTTAACACGCGGACCAGAAGTAGGACCGTCCGGTCATGCATTACTATCGACCTGTCGCCGTTTTTGCTCAAAGTATTGATTTTCCACTCAGTCAATCAAACACGAACACACGTTGTGTTTTACATATGCGTTTGCGTACGTACAGTACTGTAGTCCAACCTGATGAAAAGTAGGTGCCCACCTATTAAGTACCTACAGTGTGACATAGCATCTGAGGAGAGGACATACCAAGCAACATCGCACCTGGACCAGGAGCTGTGCTCGAGACTTCCTGTCAGGGATAGGAAACAGGAGGGAGTCGTCCATGCGGTCCAGAACAGCCTCGTCCAGATCCTTAATTCACAATAGTGCATCATCGGAGCACACAACAGCCGACCACATTCACTCATGCGATTCTTGCATTAGATGGGCGCGGTGTACTAGACAGCTTTTTCATGTACGCCAGCACGCGGCGGTACTGGTTTCGCATGCCAATTGCTCAAGGCCGTTCACAAACCCTGTCACGCCCGATCGCTTGGGCTTCGGAATTGCCGGCTCGTGTACGAAGTTTGGGGATAGATGACAACTAGCAAGGCATAGCAAACTCGGAAATAAACGAACGTCAAATACAGCGTTCTCCATCACTGCGCAGTGCTGCACCACGACGCGACCATGAGATGTACAGTTTCGGGTAACGGAAGGTATTGTCTTGTTTCCGGTGACACCATCACATTTTCCCTGCACCTTCTACAGGCTGTATTTACCAGCTGGTATTTACCCACCTCTGCCCTGTTGGTAGCTAAGACCATCATTAGCCGGCGACTAGCCGAACCCGTGTTGTACAACAGGGCGTTAAGGGCGTTCCTCGTGCCCTCGGACATGTCAGGTCTGGATCTCTTGCCCAAAAAAGCTTCAGCCTCGTCGATGAACAGTAGGAGTCCCCTTGAAATAACGAAATTTGACGTTTGCAGCATTGTGCGCCACAGCGTTGGCATGGGCAACAACAATGCGTACATCCTTCCCTGATGCTCTCAACAAATCGTGACAATACCAGGAGTGACGTAGCTCATCGATAGCATACCTCTGATCGATTCTAACCCTATCCCTGTTAAGCTACTGTTAGGTTTAAATAATACCTTGAACAATATATATATCTATTCGGACGAACCACTCCTCGCCAAGTCAGCGGCTGTGGATGTGCAACAGGTTGTAAAGAGAGTCGTATACTCATTCTAGGATTTGCTCCTACATCTGAACCTCGAACCACATCGTTGCGTGTTCCTTTCGAACTGGCATTTTCTGTAGGGGCACACGTCGAATGGTTGAGAACGGAGCTAGAATACTTGCCGCAGTCAAAGTTTGAATGGGCCCACTCTGCCCTGCTGCATACAGGGATGAAACACACCGCTTGGGACTTGAGGAATGTTTGGGTGCGGTAGCTCGTCAGAGGCCGAAAGAGAAAGAAGGTTGACACAAGACCTTGTTGCTCAGAGAGTGAGAGACATGCGGTAGGCAACACCATCGCCATGCAGCATGCCCATCAACACATTTCATCCGCGTACCCCCCGGAGGCCCCGTAGACAGTGTACTCTGCCGAGCACCCCAAACAAAGGAATACAGAAGGAAAGGTCGTAAAACGTTCAGGCAAACAAGAAGCCACCCATGGAATAGGGGAAGGTTTCAAATCTGTTGGTGGTCTTTCGACCTAGTTTAAGATTTTTGAGTCGCTCTCCCGTGAACTGTGTCAGACAACGAGGGTGTGCGATCGGACCGAACGTTGATTGACGCGGCGCCGCCAATATTGCGTGCAACAAACCTGGGCGACTTGGCAGCCCAACGGAAGAGACTATGAAGCTCCGTGACAGCATTTTTGCCCAAAGGGGCAACGTCTCCACCGCTCATCACCGCGCAATCCATACCAGAGCATGCGGCCTGGAAACAAGAACGTTTTTCGCATGGTGCCCGTAAAGGAATGTTTCGAGAGCCTGGCACATGTGTCCGTTTTAAAGGGGGTTTCCTGGTTGACGTAACAGACTCGTGACACGTTTCGAAGACTCCATCATTGGTTTTTCCACCGTACTTCGAACCCGGCCGTGTTGTTTCTTGTCGCACACAGTGAAAGTCTTCGGTGATAGAACATAATTTTGATGTATACACCGTTCTTGGCACCCCTGACGGGGAAACTCGGAAAAATGACCAAAGAGTCTAGGGAGCACTCTCTTGGAGGGATTCCAACAACAAGGGTCGGCATCCAGCCCGTTCTCGAGGGACCGTGACAGATTGCTGAGCTCGCTCACCAGGCGCTTGGCAACCATGGTTTTTCCAGTGCCGGGAGGACCGTACAACAGGAGGTGTCGGTAGGGAGCGCCGTTCCTCTTGGAATTTCTCGTCGCCACCGCCAGAGAAAGCACCTGTTTCATGAGATTTTGTTTATCAGCGAGTTTTAACTGGTACTCATCATCAGGTACCAGAGGTCCCCGACCATGCAGGTTGGAATGAGTCGGTTACGCACACAGCAGGCTCGCAACATGTCAGATCATCTTTCGCGCGAACAGTCTGCCTGCAATCGTTTGGTCTGTTGTGCAACCGCTCGAAGGTCGAGAAAGACGGTTCGCCCAAACAGGAATTTAATTTTGTAGACTACGCCACTTCAATGACACACCAGCCTAATGTTTCATCCGAATCATACGTCGAGATGCTAGCATTGTCACCAGTATCACATATCGAGTCTCGCAGGGATGTTCCAGGACAAACAGGATTTCGCACTTTCGACGACACATCCAGCAGATCACCTGTTCCTTGAGATCCGGGGCAAGTACGACGTCTCGGAAAGCGTTCACAGCCTCCTCCCTCCCGGATCGCGTTCTCTTTGGTGACCAGCCTTCTCCCTCAAGAGAAGCCTTGCCGGCCTTCTCACAGATGAATCTAACCAAACATTTCGCTGCATGGAGAAGACGGTGGTTGGTCGACCTCAGCGTCCCCACACGAGAAGTTTCTCGCACCAAGCTGGGCTTCCCGAGGTAGGTTTCGAGGAGCTGTAGACGTTGCAATAGAGGTTATTGGGGTGCATATCTTGTTACCCTCGGCACCGCATGCAGTGTTGTCAAAACTATATCAACCCTCCCTCCTACCCCCGAAGTCACGGTGACATTTCGAATGGTCTAAGACCTAGAAACATCTCAAAACACTGCGCGCTCGCGGAAGAATAGCTGAAGCTACTTGGGTTTGTTCACTCTTATCTTCAGTGTTAGGAATCTCGACAACTCGTGAACATTGTTGACTCTCGATATTTCACATGGCCAAACCCCCGAAGGGGCTGTCAGCTCAAGGGGATACCGGCAGGGGAGCATGTAAAAATTGGCTGTCATCGATCCTTCGCTCATGCGACATTGCGGTTGACAGCACTTGCCGGTCACGCCAACGCACCTGTCTGAGGAGAAGAGTACCCTCCTTCAGCACCATATACCCGGCCAATAGACCGAGTAGCCACGAGGTCAGCGTTAACGCTCGTCTGGCAGGAGATAGAAATCCAAATTGTCAAATAAGATGTAGGCGAGATGTGGAAAATGTATGGTCGGCACCAAGTGTACCCCAAGACGTCACACAAAAACTACGAAGTATATTCTTCCTCCGTACGGTCTCTGTCTGAGAACGGTGACTCTCAATGATTGTGGTTGAGGCAAAGCAGCACCCCGTCCGCCGCATGCTTGCTTCTAGCGTCCATGGCTTCTTCGCCCACCTAGGGTCGGACACGAGCCCGTAGACGGCAGATGCGAGGTGCGCGAGGACTGTGTTGATGGCCTCTTGGGTCCGCCTGCGGTCCTCTTCACCCTGCGTGTGCGCGGTTCAACATGCGTTACTATCGTTAGGCACCGGGCCATATTACGGTGTTTTTGTTCGTCGTAGGTATGCAATGTGTACGTTTTCTCTTAGCGTACCACGGTTGTGTTTCGAACTGCCTACCCACACCAGGACCAGGACTATGGTCTTGATGGTGGAAGGGTGACGGTCGAGATTGCCTAAACTGGAACCACCGGAATAATGCCGAAAGCAAACAAATGAAGACGGCAGCAGTATCGTAAAGCACTGCCACATAGTTAGCAATATTAAGCCAAAATCCAGGCATCGGCGGTTCCATGTGTTGCAACATGCGTCCTTGAAATCAACGGTGACGTCATCATGGACCGAAAATAATTCCGGAAGAATTCCAGACCGCAAGACTATCTTTGGTGCCTCACCAGAGATTCCGACGGAAGGCTTGATGTCACTTCAGTTCGCATGTTACCGAATCCATTGGAATCGACAGGGTTTCTTCCGAGAAGGGTGCACGCAAGGCGACGATTCAAGAGGAACAGGCAGCGGCACCACGTGTCTTTTGCCAGACCCAAAATAAAGGCATACGTTTTGGTGTTTATCACCTGAGCTTGTATCTTCCGTAGCATCACATCTTCGTTCTGTTGTTCCGCTGCAAACTTAGCTTCCACCTCAGCCTGTACCCGCTCTATATCCATCTGTCGTCCCAAGTTCACGGAATGGTTGAAACGCGCTTCGAAATGGCTTAGGATATTTCACGCCGTCAGTCAAGCGACAAGCGAAAACGAAAGCCATTATCGGCGCTCATCTATTGAGTAACTCATTTTCTGCCCTTATCCTTGTCTTGTATGTTGTCTTCACTCGTCTCAACCTGTGTATTGTGTCCCTCTTATTTGGTTCAACGTGAGTCTAGTCTACATTCGGGATCTCCGTGTTTCCCGACCACCCCTTGTCCTCAATGTTGGGTAATGGGAGGTAGGTGTTGACCCGATTGGTGAACAATGCGGCCGAGTTATCCCAGGCACTCAACCCGCATCGTCGACTCCGCATTATCGGTTCGTCACTGATGTTGGCCCACCACACTCAAGGGTACAGTATGCCGTACTTTCGATTCAATTTGAGACATTTCACAATTTTCTTCAATAGTACCTGACGTTTTTGGGCCTCCATTTCTTGTTCCAGGTCCATTCTTCGTTTCCTAAGCTGGCTCTCCGTTTCCAAACGTAGAGCTTCCCTCCTTCGCGTAGACTCTTCCTGCGTAACGGCATGAGATTCACCATTGAATACTGTTTTGCTCTTTGTTTGTTTGTTGTTTGTCGCTCGACGTGTGTCTTTCTCTGCCTGTGTCTTTCTCTTTCCCTTTCCCTTCTCTCCGTCTGCTCTCTTCTTTGTTTTTGTTTTTCTTTCTTTTTCCAGTCTAGGTTACCCCGCATAGCATGTAGAGACGAGCGGAATGGCCTAGACTATCTGTCGTTGACTTCTATTGGCTTGCGGACCCTTCGGGTCCATTTTATTTTCGTATACCTTTTTTTGGGTAAGTTTGCCTGTGACCTCAGGAATGGACCCCGTCAAGTATTGGACTAGTACGGACAGAAGAAGGTACTGGGCAGAGAGAACGGAACGGTTTT
Source organism: Ectocarpus siliculosus (assembly GCA_000310025.1). NCBI lineage: Eukaryota > Phaeophyceae > Ectocarpales > Ectocarpaceae > Ectocarpus > Ectocarpus siliculosus. The sequence continues at coordinate 99,079 of FN647938.1, read as the reverse complement.
TAATGTGAAGACAACAACAACAACTCAATCGTCATGGGGGTCAGCATTGAACTATGAATTGTGTGCGGTGTCAACAGTTATGCTGGTTAGTCAGCGGTGCAAGTGCATCACAGAAACCGCCTACGCCAGCAACGCCACGAGCATAACATGGTTCACCTCCACTGATATGGCAGAACCTTGAGGGACTCTGCACTACTGGGGTTGACTGACCCTGGCATGGGCATTGGGCCGGCTCGGAATATATTCACACTCAAGGATTATAGCCTCCGACCATAAAATTTGGTATAGTTTACGACCCCGGTCACACCTGGATTTTGAGCGCTTTCTCCGTTTCGACTCTCTTGCTTTCGCTTTCGGCGGCAACCTTTCGCCTAGCGATCTCAAGTTGTTGCTCCAGCGCTTCTCGCTGCTGTAGAGCCTCCAGCTCCGTTAGTCTGTGGGCCTCCTCCACCTCGATAGCCTCTAGCTCTGCCGCCAGGTGAGCCTCCTCTGCTTCGGCCTCCACGATTCTTCGAGCGAGATAGGGTAACATGCGAAGTACGTGTAGTTTCGAAACAAAAAATTAAATGTGAAGGGCCGAATGCGACAAACAATGCCCAGCGAAGAAGGTTTGAACCGTCCCATTTATGCTTGCGAATGTTGAGTCGCTCACCCACGGTGTTCTAGATAGCGAGCTCTGAGCATCGCAGCTCCCAAAATGGCTATTGGTGAAGCGGCTGGGTTGCCTGCAACATGCACCAAAGCCAAGTCCCATCTGCCCGCCGTGCGGCAGGCCCCTTACCTCTTACGCTCGAGCAGCTGGGCGTCTGCTTCTTCAGCTAGTCTCATTCCCATTTCATCGACCGCCATGTGCATGCGTGCATCAAACGCCAACTGCTCCTCCAGCTGCCAAAGACAAACAACATGACGCAGATAACAGTATATTCTTAGCCACGAATTGCCGCGGTGAAAAATTATCCCCGTAGCATAGATTGAAGGTAAGCGCCGATAACGTGTTTCCACTAGACCGCCGCCAACGGAGGCTGCATAGTGTTGAGAACAAGTGATGCTACCGATAGCTCCACCGGCGTTGCCAGAGCGTAGGTGTACGTAGCATGACGTTGGCCGGCAGCGCTCGACAAGTCGCACGTATGGTGCTGTTATCTTTGAACATTGCATTTTCCACCCATGAAATACTAACACGACACTATCTGCGAGCACTATAAACCTAACCTCAAGTCGCGTACCTCGGGTGTCTATCGTGTGACGATTCTCGCGAAAGGACTCAAACCTACATAGCGGTACCTCCCACTTCACGGACCTGCGCCCGCATAGCCTCGTTTCGTTCGGCTAACTCTTGGACAGCAGCAACGTTGTTCATGAAAATAACGCTTTTGTCGACCACAGCTTGATTTTCCAGGGTGATGGGGGGTTCTCCCTGCTCATGGGGGGGGGGGGGGGGGGGGGGGACCCTTTTGTTTTTAAAGGCCTTACGGGTAAAACCTTTGCCCCCCCTCCCCCAAAAGGAGGAACATTTTCCCCCCAAGAACCAACCCCCAAGGGCCATCCTTTCCTTCCAATTTTCCAAAAGGGGGTCCAAAAAGTTTTCCCCAAACCAACCCTCCCAACCAAATTACCCCCCCCCCCTTTCAACCCCTTTCCAAGGCCCAAAAAAACTACCGGCTTTCCCCGGGTAATTCAAGGCCCAAAAAATCCCCCGGAACTTCCCTCCAAAATTACATTTTCCCACTCCAA
>FN647938.1:34334-97245 GCA_000310025.1 Ectocarpus siliculosus | reverse complement strand
GGGGGGGGGGAGGGGGGTACTCTTATGTTTTGAATGCCTTAGCGGTTAGACCATTGACCACGCGTCCTCGAGAGGACGGAGCATTCTCCCCACAGGACCGATCCCCGATGGCCAATCGTTCCTTCCTACTTTGCCAAAGGTGGTTCAAATATGTCTTCCCTAATCTATCCATCCTATCGATATCACTCCCCGCCTCTTCAACCCACTTCCTATGCCCCAGTACAGCTACCGTCTTCTCCTGGCTATTCCATGCCTCAAACATCTCCCTGTATCTTCCTTCTACATTTACATTTCCCAGCTCAGTCATGCACGCTTCCCTCTCTTTCTTGTACAACGGGCATTCCGCAACTACATGAGCACGGTCCTCACACTCGGAGCCCCAACCACATTTGAACTTGTCGTCGTCATCGTCTACCTTCCTAAATGTTCGTCCACGCTCTCGAACGCCAATGTCCCCGGTCCTAAGTTTGACCTTCAGCTACACCCATTGGTCCAAGTAGGTACTCCTTGAACCCTATTTCCTGTCTTTTACATTCCGTACACATCTAGACCCTCCTTATCCTTGGTTTATGGTTTGATTCTGTTCTTCTCTCCCGGCAAAATGAACAGATATGTTTTTCTTGAATCTGCAGAGTAGACCTCCCGTTTCCAGCGGATCACCTTCGTCAATTTCGAATTCCTTCCATACGTCATTTACGACCTCACTCCATGGGGGGCGGGGGGGGGGGGTAGCACTGATATTAGAATCCATCTCGAGCGGAGGTTTTGGACCATAAACCACTGAGTTGAAGAGTGCCGCGTTCGTTCACGATCGTCCCGCTCACGAACAGAGTACTTAATTTGAATGCTTTATATTGTTGGAGAAGACGAAGAGATGGAAGACACAGCTGCAGCACGTATAGACCAGCACAGCTCGTCGAGATGCTCAACGACGCCGTCATTGATGTAGACTACACGAGAACTCTGCACAAGGCGGAAAAACTGCTGTTCGGTCCAAAGTAACGTGGTTGTAGCGCGAACCACTTGTACATATAGCTGATCCTAATGTACATAGGACTACCATGCATTAGGGGCCGCCGTTCCGTCGAGTATAACACAGAGGTGTTTACCTCAAGGTGTACGGGCGCTCTATCAGTACGATTGACCACCACCTCCAACCAAACGACCGTGTCCAGCACTCACCCTGTTTGGAGATGGGTATGTGCTTCTCCCGTGAATCTGCACACTCTCGGGGATTGCCTTCTCAAGGCCCGGGCCTACTGGTCCCAGGTGCCGCCGCCCCTTGACACTGTCATGTTTGATCTCGTACGTTGCTAACGGCAGGGCTGTGACCTATATTCACAGCCGCAGTGCGTAAGATTGAGTGTTCGCTAAAGCAGCCAAAACATGATTTTCACCCACACAACAGGTTCGAGGTTGATGTGTAGATAGACAAAGCTTCTCCCCGATGGAGACCCGCAGAATGGGACAGGTGAACTGACAAGACCTTGGTCTGCAGGAAGTACCGATCAAACACAATTTCCAACAATCAAAACGCCCGGCATTCTCACCCATGATCTCCCAGATGGTTGGGTGGTACTACATACCATGTGACCTCGGGTGGGGCGTCAACCAGATACCGAAAGGTATAGATGGGATGAAAAACTACATCATGCTGTAGTCTATACATACTGTACTTACAAATATTGCCAACAACACCGACAACCGAGCCCAGAACGTTGAAGCAGTTGACAGTCAGCAAGCATTCGAAATGCCGCACACAAACGCAACGCTGATCAAACCTTGTCTAGACAGTCTGCCGTGTCCGCAGGGATCACGTTGTGGTACAACGCCTGCGCATCTTCTTCGGCGCTGGCAGAACAAAGGAACGCTGCCAGAACCACAGCATAAATCATACCGTTCTGTAGGAACCGTTTATTCTGGCTCGACCTGCAAGAGTGGTGCATGGCAGGCGGGGGGGTCTTGAATATCATTTCGCGGGTGCGAGAGAGAGAGAGAGAGAGAGAGAGAGAGAGAGAGAGAGAGAGAGAGAGAGAGAGAGAGGGCAGGGGGAGGAGATCATGCTGGATAAATTGTCACTCCCTATGCCTATGGACTGTAGGAGGTCATGCTTGACCAAAGTAATCCTGTCCATACAGACAGCAGTGGACATATCTCGATACCACCGAGGTCTTACAGTACACCAACGTCAGGTCAACCCAAACTCTCCAGAAAAGTCGTCGGTACCGTGAGATATCCTGACAGCAATGTGCTGGCGCCGAGCCCGTTTCAGATTCGCGATATGGTGACTCACAGTATACAACCCGGTTGGCAGTGGTCTATATCTCAGAGAAGCTGTCTTTTTAGTCACACACCTGTGGATGGTGTTGCGGCGCTGTTGGGTGCGGTTGGTATGCGTCGCAAGATATTGATATGCCGTCCATATTCTCTTGTGACGGTTTCGGAAAACGCCTCCATATATCTGCACAACTGCAGTACTTCGGGGTGGGGGCAGGGGGGTATAGGGAGAGAGGAGGGCGGACAGAGATAGGGCAGAGAGCAGAGCGAGAGAGCGCCGAGGAGAGACGGGAGAGAGACGAGTACCTGAACATAAGCCACGCACGCAACGAGCTTCATATTCAATGCTCAAGTATGGTCGACGATGAGCCACGAAGTCTAACCATGAAACTGATTGAAGAGTGCACCGCCGGCATATCCAACGGGGTCGCCGGGAGTCCTGAAGAAAGGTACAGCAGGGTAGTGTACATACGGAGCAGTGCTATTGCGGTGCAGGCTACGTACAGCAATGCAGCTGCCCGATACCAACAACAATCTCACCTAAGCGACGCTGCCCTCTTCGACAGGGCTGCAGACTTGCTCAAGGTGGAAGTGCTGCGGCTCGATTGGCAAAGGATCGCGAGCATCCAGAATCTAGACATATTCACGCACCTTCGGGAGCTTTACCTTCAACACAACAGGATCCACGTTATCGAGGAACTTGATACACTCCGAAATCTAGAATTTCTGGCTCTCGGCTCGAACCGAATTCGTCGACTGGAGAACCTTCGGCATCTCCGCAAGGTGAAGGTTTGGGTTCCTCTCGAGTGTGCATACTGTCCTCCCCACAACACGCAACATCACTCGCGAAAGCCGCCACTGGCTATCGCCTGCTCTCGCCATAATGTATCGAATAGTCTAGTGTACATGGCAGTGTTGGACAAGGTCATTTGGGCGACTTCTCCTGGTTGTGTTGTTGAAGTCGTCATCACGAGGAAACCACACCTCTGATGTCAAGTTTCCGAACACTCGGTATTCTTCGATATAAAGACACAAGAAGACTTGGGCGGGTACCAGGCTATCAAACATTGGGGTATGTTGGAGCTTGCAAAAAACGGTACAAAATGACCTTGCAGTTGTTGCAAATACGGTGTTGTGTCGTGCTTCATTGTGACGCGCATTGCTACAGCTGCAGGTACTGGACTTGTCCGCCAACGTTATCGAAGACTTCGACACGCAAGAGCTACCACCTGCGCTCGTCATTCTTAACCTGTCGAGCAACCTGTGCTGCCTTGATCCCGATTTCCGGCAAAGGGTTATTTCGTGTCTTCCAGGTCTCATGGTGAGTTCGAGATCACACTTGTTTCAAATTTACATTCGTTTCTGTAACATGGGAATATGGAAGCACCTGACTCGAGCTCTGTCGTTGTCTGCGTCCAGGGTCTGCATGTGCGGTAGTCTACACACGGTGTACAGCTTCCAAGCTTGTGGCGCTTAGATTGTTTCGTAGATTGACCTGACCTTCCTTTGAACATTGGCCAGCAGCAGTTGGATTGGTGTTGGGAATTTGCTCTCGGAATAGATATTTGCGCTTCATCTACCGTAAGAGTCGTAATGATAGTGTCGACGTATCGTGGTGATGGTGCCTCTTTCAGCGTCAACCAGCCACCGCAATCAGCTCCTGGATCTGCCCAACCCCGTACGGTAGGCCCTGGACGAGGTGCCAGTGGTGCGGTCTTCGCGAGGTGCTGGGGTAGAAGAATGTAAGGGGGCGATAGAGGATAATCAGCTGCCCCTGGAAGACGAGAGAGAGGACGACAACGGTGGCGTGGTGACCCTCTACGTTACCGTGCACTCGGACGGCCAATCGCACATTGTTCCATTTCACTTCAGTCCAACAGGAAATACGGCACAGGTATGCATAGGAATACACGACACCGAGGAAATAATAATGTGGAAGGCGATCTGCAGTGCACAGGACTCGCACGCCATAATTGTGTGCGGAGCCAAGGCGACCATCTTAACATACGGACCAAGGAAAAAACACCTCGGTTGAGATCTGCGCGAGTTCAACGTCAAGAACCCTACACCGCACATTGGAGATGTTTCGTTCAGTATCCATAGCACCGATGGCTGTATTCCACTTCCGCTGCGGTTTCACGCTGTCATGTTCGCTGAAAAAATCACGTTTCGTTGCGTCAATGGAACTGCAGCAACTTCAGCAAGCATCACGCTTTTGTACCGAAAACGGCCTACACGGCGATGACGACAAGAGGAACTTGGCAGGGCAAATGGAGGAGGCCATCGCCGGGCTAAAGGCTCGCCACATTTCTACAGGACGCGTTATCTCCGATAGTGAACGGGATTCCGAGGAGGCCCACCGCAAGGGCCCCGACCGCACCGATCGTCATGAAACGGATGCAAGACTGCATGCGATTGTCCGTCTCCAGAAAGCGCGTGCTCGTGTGATGGAGGAGTCGACAACGTCTTTCGAGCAGGTGACTGCTGTATGATTGCCTTCGACGAACTCTGCTGTTTGTGTGAGGAGCTCCTAAGTAGCCCTCCGAGATTCAAGCGTTTATCAGGTTCATGTTACCGCGATGAACATTCTGGAAAAATGGATACCAGAGGTACCTCCAATCTCACGATGTGCAAGAGGAAACAGCGTGCCGCGTATTGTAGGCGAGATACACACCAGCACAATTTTTGGCAACCCCTGCAAAGTACGCCTGTCCCTGTCGTCCTTCCCATCTGTAGCTGTCCTTCAGCCGCAGCCCAACATCGTTCAGGTTGCTACGAAACACATGCGCCATAATTGCTTGATGTGTGTGACTATCTTTCTCGAGCTGAACGATACATGTTGTTACTTTTCTTGTGGCCATGAAGCACAAGAAGCTTCTACTGGCTGCTACACGGAAGCTAGTCGAGCAGAAGACGGCTGCAGCACACGGCCGCTCCGACGCGTTGGAGGAAGACATAACCAAGGTAAGGCAAGGTATATCTATCTACGGAATCTTCAAGCACTGATTATTCAGCGATCAAGCGTTGCTTTTGACGGGGAGTTTTCTTCCCTTTGCTTGCCATCTTCACGCGCTGCTGCTTGCCTGTGTACATCACGCTGCAGCTTTCAACTACCCCAACCTGTCCGTAGACTCTAGATTGGCATTATGCGATACTTTTCCGGACCGGCAAGATTGAAGGAACGCCTACAAATATTGAACATGCAACACATTTGCTCTGGACTTGACAGATTCTGGAAGACGCACGTGCAGAGCTGCAGCTTCGTCGAGCAAGGGTATCAGCAGAAAACAGGCGGTTTGCGACGGACATGAGGGAGAAGGTTGAGAGGGTGTTGGCTGACAGACGCCAAGAATCTCAATCGGTGGTGGGAGCGCGAGCGGTCGCCATATCTCCGAAATAAAATCAACACCTGGGACACACGCCCTTCTCAGGGGTGGGGTCAACAACACGTCTAAGTTGTTCTATCGGCGTGGGCACTCACCAGAACCAGGTGCGGCCTTTTCGACATGACTTGGCCGCCAGTAATTTTCCACTGTGTTCTGGAAACTGAATCTCTAGCTTGGCACTATGAAGAGCTAGTGTAGGGCGGCGCTGCTTGAGATGGGGTGGTGAAATCGGATTTTTACCATTGGCGGTACTTGCAAAGTAGCGGCGATGGCTTTGCGGTGGTAAATGAGGAAGTTACGATGTTTCCCGACGCTTCTTGTCTTAATTCGTTGGTGGTTTATGACGGTGGTAACCACCTGAGCATGCCTAGGGGCTCCATGTGTAGAACAGATTTCATGTAGCCACAATGATCGACAATTTTTCGAGTGCTTGGATGAGATCTTGTTGACAAAGTCATGTTGTTTGGCGGTGCCTCTATAAGTGCTTGACGCGCACGGTGTCCGACACCAGCAGTTGTCGCCAAACCACCACTTACAATAAATACAAGCCGAACGCCCGGTCTACGGCCGACGACTGCAGGGCACAGTCTTTCTCCTCAAGCATTAGAAAAAATGTAAAACGCCGAGTGGAGCTCAGCTAGCTATGCGTAGGTGCGTTGAGTTTCGGCCTTCGTCTTGCAAGACTGAGGGAGGAACGGTGAGAAGTCGGTTATTTATTGTTCGTGGAGGAACCGGTTCTCGAGAGGATTGTTTCTGCACAGAGGCTTGCCTGATGCCCGGTTGTACCAGTGTATTTACAGGTTGCCGGTGGTTTTCCGCCGCTGTTGTGGTTGTATTGCCACATTGCAGGCATATCGTATGCACTGTATGTATGTGTTGTATGTATGTATGTAGTATGTATGTATGTGTGTTCGTCCATTTGGCACATTCTTCTTCAATATGCCCATCTTTTGAAGCTCCAACTACGGGCACCTGTGCGTGGTTGTGATTCCCACCTCAATGAATACGGTGTGCATCGGATCTGAACGAACGATAGTCCTAGGGAGTGTTCAACAGTTCGACAGGCTACGGCAGGAGCTACAACTCCCCGAGAAACAATATTTAATTGTCGGGACATGCATCTGATTTCGCTATAGTTTTAGCATTTTGTTTTGGGGAAGGTCATCTGGTCCAAACCCTTTGCCCTCTTCCACTCCTCCATGTGTTCCTCCTCCATCGTCGTCTTCGTCCTCCTTTCTTCCCTTTCGCTTTCCTTCGTCTCCGTCATTCCCAAAATAATAACCTTATTACTATGTATCTATTCTTGTCGCAGAGATCCCAACCGATTGGCCCTGGTGGAAGTTGATCGATCAGTAGCCCACATGACGTGCGTGTGCGTGTGTGTGTGTGTGCGTGTGTTTCGTCCGCCCTTAGTTTTTCTCGGGTCTTGTACTTGTACAAGTTGTATTCGGGCGATACGACGGTAATTGATCTCTTCATGCAAGCAAATTCTATGGAAGCAGGGGTACTGAACAAGGGCCAGAAGATTTTGACAGGAGGAACAACTCGATCGAGTGAAGTTACCCCTCTCAGGAATCTTATGCGCGCGTGTAAACAATCGAGTGCTGCTGCGAGGTTCGTTCGTGAAAATTGCTGTTTACAACCCGGAACTACATAGGGTTACATGTAGCATAGACTATTGTATCTATCTGTAGTCGATCATCATCGCGAGTTTATCCTGGACTTCCACCTGTCTGTGCAAGTCTGTGTATTTTTTTTGTCTTTATGGAGGTCACATTATTATTTGCCGGCCAATTTCGCCCGCGGCGTGTGACATGGTACCTGTCTGTGTGTACCACACACATTTTTTTTTTTTCTCCCATCATTGGACGCTGTCGTCTGCCCCTCTGGCCCCCATCCTCCACTTCTACTAAATAGATAGCTAGACGACCCAACCGGGGTCACATACTTGTAGGAGGGGGGGGGTGGACCCCCTCCTGCTGCGCGGTTCCTGCCTGAGATATTTTTATCGCGAGAAGGGTACAGCAATCCCTTCCCTCGTGACGTATAAAGTCGATCTAGTTTACTAACAACGAGCTTTGCAGCGCGTCGCTTCCAACTAAGACCAGGATTTATTTAGCGAGAAAAAGAACCCACCCATGTAATCTCCCGTATGCACCATGCACTCTCCCGTATCACTTTTTGGTGTGGTATGCGGGCCTACCTTTTTTAGCGTAACGGCATGCTAAAACGATTGATTCACGGAGCCCCCCGCGTCGGCGTTTGATGTTGGTCTGGACCGGGACCGAGCAATCCACACTGCAAACACGAGGGGACCAGGGGTCATCCATACAAGGGTAGGGCGGGATACTCTGGTGACAGGTTTCTCACTTTACGAACAGTGTTGCTCTGCTGTGTGTGTTGTTCAGCGAGCAGCGACTCACCGAGTGCAATCAACAGGGAGATTCTGTTCTTTGCTCAACCGTGCAGGACACACACCCAAGCGAGCTACCGTAGAGGCAGTTAGCGGGAAACGTGGCGACGACGGACGACGACTTACGGGAGGTCGGCGGCGGCTCTCGTGGCTATAAGCCGCTGGCCGACTCTCCGGACGAAAGCAGCACCATTAGGGCTAAGGTGTCACCCGAAATTGAGATGGATCGATCACAAGCCGCGGAGCTCATCGAGCCTGAGCTCTCCAACAAGCCAGCAAACAGGCCGTATTACCAGCAGACGTTGAGGTCCTGGTCTCCACTGCTGACGCCATGGAGGGCTGTGGGAGGGTACCTGCTGATTGGGTTGATATTCGTGCCACTTGGTGCGGTACTGTGGCATGACAAGGACGTTGTCGAACTCAGGTGAGTTGGGGAGGTGAACCAATATCGAGTTGCGCCGCATGCCGTGCAGGGTTCCAGTTGCCGGTGAATGCTCACTGCTGTAGATGCTTCCAGCAGCCGTGTTCTTGGTATGTATATCCATCGTATCGAACATATGTTCATGGTACGTATATGCATCATTGACACGTTATGCGGCCTCGACATGATACTTCAAAATTTCGCGGTCGTTGTTATTGTTCTTGGTATTTTGTGTCTGGCGTACAACCGTTCCGCACTCTGCTGCTCAGTATTAGGAAAAATAAATACACACAGAAAGACTACCCGTTCGAGATATACCCACATTCGAACGGGATGTGGTGGAGTTGTACGAAGAAGTATGCATACTACTGCTGTAGATAGGGCGGGGTAGTAAGCCGCGGGGTAGCCAACTAAATTCTTTGCAGTTGTCTATCTGGGGTGCTTTTTGCGGTGACAAAGTGGCAGCCGATCACATTGGATTTTGAATCCAAGTCATCAAAAACAACATCAGCCGAAACAACATCACCCAACCTCAACAATAGTAGTAGAGATGGATTCGTTGTGTCTTTAATGGGGAGGCAGAGTAGGGGTTTTGACGCTGACTATTTTCTCATACTTGAATCCAACATAAGAAAGACAACAACCTTCCCGCCTGAGGATACTGGTTATTAGTACTTTTTAAAATATCAGTAGAGGATACCATCAAGAGGCGTCGTGGGCACGTTCAGATTTGCTACTGGAGCTGAAATATCGAAGATCGCGGCAGCCCCTCAAAACAGTCCGAAATCTGCGCCGGAACCAAGCGGCATCCAACATTTGTCACAGCGGTGCTCACCGCCACGGACCGTAATCCCCTGAACGGAGGGTTGTCAGCAGTAGCTAGTGGCATCAGCTACTTCTGTGAACCCGCAGTTCAGCAGATTGGGGTCAGTGGCGGCGAGCACAAGCAGAAGACACTGGGTGTCGGTCAATTTTGCAGAGATTTGCGGAGATTGTAGGCCACTGCAACGACGCTCGATATCACCATCACAGAAGCAGCTTTGAGTGCGCCAACACGCGCCGCCCGCTGCTATAGGATGTCCTGCAGTGATATTAGTACTATTAACCAGGTTTGGCAACACAGAGCTTTTTGGAACGCCTGACGTTTCGGCTTTTTTGGCTTGAAAATAGAGTGTGGCGCGGATTTTTATCTTGTTTTCAAAGGAGGTGTGTGAAGGTAGACAAGTGAAATGTATGTTTTGAGAAGCCTACACTGCAGTTTTTCGCGATGCCTTCCGACTGGTCTTGTGTGTCTCTTGTACGTTTTCTGCTGCTCTTGCGTTTGTTTTCAAAGTTTGTCAACATCAAGTTATAATTTTAAAAGCCCGGTTGCTCCACACCGCAAAGAGTGGCGGTGCCGAAAATGGTGGTGTGGGTCGTCTCGTCCAGACGTTCCGACAACGTCTCGCAGGGTGTATTCATCCTCTTCGTCTTGGAATACTCGAGCTTTAAAAGTCGGTACAGGGGCTGTGGTATCTTATGTCACCGACAGTAGACCTGTGTGCATACGTCATACGTACCGATTTGGCCTTTCGGTGGTTTCTCTGCACAGAATGATGCAGCAGCAATTGTAAAACTATTCCCCGCGAGCCGTGTGTATGCCACGTCTTGTATGGCGGCTGACAGAGGCCACGGGGCCATAGGACCCACGGAAGCTGAGGTGGCGAGAGTCGGCAGTGCATGCATGCTAGAAAAAAAACTCGCCAAAAAAAAGACGCGCTTCTGCATGTGTGCAGCAAAATTTTCCCGTGGAACAGCTTTGTTTCATGGTGACCCCTCCCCACACACGGAAGCAACAACAATAGCAAAGGTATCCGCCACGAGATGTGTCCTGCTCCGTCTTGTGTGGTGATTGATACAGGCCAGGAGGATGTAGGACGCTCAGAAATTGCGAGCTTGATAGTCTGAGACAGCCTGAAAAAAACACGCCGCGTCCGCTGGATCAGTTTGTTTGTTTTTTCCCCAGGCTAAGGTTTACATGTACAGCAGCGATGATGACTTTCCACACACCGAAGCAATAGCAAGACAATGGCATCCATTACTAGCTCTGTGTATGGCTCCTTGCCCCCGCCAATGCTGTCTTGCCACTCCCGGCGGTGGTGTTGCGTATTTCGCTGAGATCTTCCTCTGTTTCTCCACGTGTGAACCAACCACGCGTGTGTGTGTGGGAGATCTCCGATTTTTTGTTCCTGCATTTCCTGGGCAACTCCCGGGGTTGGGGGTGAGTACCTCCTTTGTTTTTTTGGGTACAAATGCCGGTGAAGGACGGCCATCTGCTGCCGGAGCACGACCAAACCGGTGGAGTGCCCTATTTTATTCTTCCTCACAAGCCAGCAGATCGTCAATCGGTGCTCTTTAGACCTCGTTCTGGCCCCAAAGGTGGGTCCTTTAGGCTTCCCGGAAATCAAAGCTTTGGGCCTGTACCACGCGGCGGAACAACAGGCCGATATTTAGAGCCTGTGTTTTCCCTCCTGGGACGGAGGGAAAAGAACGGGCGCGCTTCGGGCTCCGCGGCTCATTAAAATATGATCACAGAAGGCGTCAGTGCGAGTTGGACTACGCGTATGTAGCAGGACCGTGCCGTGTGTCCTGGACCGGTTGTGGGTGCACCGATTGTCATTGGTTCTACAGCTACGAGAAAAAGTATTCTACGCATGTTGCTGCGCCGGTGCATATCTCCCTATGCGGCAAAGTGAAAGGTTCTTCTTACAGCAGTACACTGCTGTGCTTTTTTTTCTTACGATGTTCATCTCTTCCACAGGTCAGAGTCCGAGATGGATTAGCAATGAATTGTCATGAGCTGCAGAGCGCGAAGCGTGACCTTTTTCCCCTTCACCCCAGGAGGGATAAAAGGCTCTATATATTGGCCTGTTCCAACGCCATGCAAGGGCTCAAGTTTGACCGCCGCCTAATTTCCGGGGTACCGGATATGCCCTCCTTTTCGACCAGAGCGAGGTCTATATAGCACCGATTGACGATCTGCTGGCTTCTGAGGAAAAAAAATAGGGCACTCTTCGTCACACCGGTTTGGTCGTGCTCCGACAACAGATGGCCGTGCTGCATAGGCACTTGTGCCAAAAATTCGTAGGACATACCTCACCCCCGTCCCCAGGTGTTCAAGGCGGGATTGCGAAAGCGGAGATCTCAACCACGCGCGATTCAAACCAGGAGAAGAACAGAGGTAGAATACTGCTGAGTCTCGCACATCCACAGAACCACACCCATCCGAAGTGGTTCAATCCCTTCCATCGCCCAAATTGTCTTCACCAAGGGCACCTTGGTCGAACCCCGTAGCCACCCTCCTTCCATGGGTGAAAGCACAGCAGAAACAGCAGACCTGTTGCCTACTCTCTGGCTAAATAACAGAGAGAGTCTTGGCGGTTCTGTTTGCCGTTGGAAAAATCGATGGGTGAATGCATGGTATAGATTGAGGTCTTGCCTACAGCAGCCACAACAGCAGCGGAGAGCGAATATACGGCGGTTGGTGCTGTTGACGCAATCACCGCATGGGAGTCAGAACGATACAGGGATGACGTCTTTCGCTGGACAACAATAGGGCGGGGGATGAGGGAAGCAAACAAACGACGCCGCCTCCAGCAAGCGAAACATGAGACAGACTGGGATTTTGACAAACGGTCCATGCGAGAGAACGAGCTGGCTCTGTTGGAACTGCTGTGCTCCGGAATTTTCCACCTGCTTTCCACACCGCGCTGCCCGTAGGTTCTATCTCTTGTAGTGTTTTTTTCGTGTCTGCCACCCGTGCTCATTTTTCTCCGGCGGCAGTGCTACTTCGTGCCGATCGTTTGGGGTACTGCTGCTGTAGCATCGCGTGTGTCATCGTCACGGCGTGTGTGTGTATTCCTCCGTCGTTGTTGTAGCATTTGACACCAGCGGGGAGCGCGTTGACAGTCTTGAAGATCCGCTCAATATATTCAGGATACGTATGTATGAAGTGCGGAGGAAGTCTCTGAAGTCTCCACATCACAGCATCGCAGACAATCGCAGATACAGACTGCTGCCGGTATTGGGCCAACCCCACGGCTCATAACCCCTCCCTATCTCGTAGCATTGCATGATGACCAACTTGTATTTATACAGTTCCCCGAGCAGGATGTAGCGATATCTTCCCTGTGGGTAACAGACGCAACGGGTAGTTCGGTGGCCGTCTTGTGTATCTGACTACCAGGTACCAGTATATGTTAGGCAAGCAAGGTGTAGAGGAAGATGTTGGAAGATGTAGGGCGGGTATTTTATTCGTTGTACCCTTGGTTGCATTTTCACAGCGAGTGCACATTGTGGTGTGTGTAGTTCACCTGACTGTATTGACCTGGCGCCGATGGATGCTGATTGGATTTGCGGTGCATCTGTGCATCGAGAAATACGTGTGTTGTATGCATGCATGCAAGGTGAGCAGGGTTGGGCAAGGTAAACATCGTTCCCTCGCTGTGATTGCGGCATTGCGGCATTGCGGCATCTCGTGTAACGCTGGTACTTCTCCTCACCAACCAAGTGGTGCTGCACATATGGAGCTGTATGATAGATTCATGTGTTGACTCAAGTTTGCACCATCTGCAGTGCTTCACGATGTGTTGCATCTTTTTTGCACATACAAAATCTTTGTGATGTCTGTCTGGCGTAGGTACCAGTACGACGGAGACGGTTCGGACGGAGACGACTGCAAGATCACCACCTACAAGGAGAACTTGGACTGCACCATTACGTTTGACGTGGAGAAAGACATTCCGGGACCGGCATATGTATATTACGAGCTCACGAATTTCTACCAGAACCACGCCACGTGAGTCTCAGTCGATTTTGATTGTGCACATCAAATGGCTCGCGTGCTCACGTATCCAGCTGTGAAGACAACAAGAGGCACGAGAAGGCGGAGTGAACTGCGTGTGTCCATTACATTCGGGCAAGGGGGTTGAGGGCAGAAACATAAACACAAAAACGTAAGTTCACGGCCACGACGGATCTGTCCATCGAGTAGTCCCTTTCAAATATATGCCCTAGTAACAGCGTGATCTCACCCATTGCGTGCAGTTTTGACCCATACGGCATGATCGAGGTCAATCCGCGATCTTTCCACCTCCATCTATACATGCAGCAGTAGTTGGATGGCGTGTAAATGAGGTGCAATGTATGAAACCGATCATTGTGCTAGAGGACTGAGAGCGATACGGCCACTCGCTAGCTTTTGTCCGCGTATCGTCCGAGAGCTCCAAAACCGCACGACTAGAACCAAGTCTCGTGTTATTTGCTCGCGTACGTTCTCTACAAAGTGACTGTATGCGTACGACGTTTTGTCGTGTTTGTGTCTCGTCGTTTACGCGATAGATCTTTGGAATCGAATGTATGCTTACAGCTGTGTGCTTGAATCTTTCTGTTAGGTATGTAGCTTCGGTCGGCAGCAGTCAGTTGTTGGGCTCCACGTCCACCTCGGACATCGACGACTGCGACCCTCTTATCTACAATGGAACCCTGGTGCTGCACCCGTGCGGGTTGATAGCCAACACCCTCTTCAATGACATCTTCACCGTCTCGTCTGGGCAAACCATGGAGGAGACAGACATCGCCTGGGACTCGGACGTGGCAGATAAGGTGTGGGCGTACTCCTCTTGTGTGCACAGGCGATGCCAACGTCGTTGAGTCATACTTGAATGTCGGCAAACGTTGGTTCTCGGAATGGGGCTGCTTTGGTTGGATGGACCTATCGCCGCTCTTGGGTTGCCCGCGAACAATGGAGCAAGCTGCATGTTTTGCTGCATTCCCTCGAGCTTGAGATGTAACCTGAATCAGCTATGCATGCTACAAGATCGTTTCGTCTCGCCCCCAACCTTGGTCTGCGGCACTGTAGTTGCTGTCAAGACCACAATGGTTCTAGAATCGTCCGAGTTGGCAGACAAGAAGAAGAGAAGAAGTTCGTTTTCAATGCGAGTTTTGTGCGAACAGTCGATTGGTCGAGCTTGCGCCCTCGCGGCGAAACGATGCAACTAGTGATTTGACATCACGTGACACGTTCTATACCACCCGATGTCCACCGCACGTTGTCGATCCCCCTGCAGTTCGTCCAACCAGATGGTTTCGTGACGACCGCTTGCGAAGACGAAGATGGGTGTGTAGCCTGTCTCACGGATGCAGGGTGAGAACTCAGCGTCAAACCACAGAGGAGTTCACCATGCGCCGCGGTAGCTTTTGCTGGGCTGGGAGTGGATAGACCTGGGTAGGGCCATATGTTTCAGACGACGCTGCCGCCTGGATTATGAGATGATTTTGTTGTGACGGGAATGGAGCTTTCAACGCATTTTCACGTTTTATGGTATGCCGCCGCTGTTTCTCTGGGGATACTGTACACAAGAGGGTTTGTGAACGTAGGATGTGTGGTAGACGGTGGTGCAGATGCGCTGAGACCCAACCACCCGTATGATACCCGCTCCAATGTCATGGCGGGCCTTTAGATCTCACTTGTCGAATATCCTCTCCCATGGCCATACACTGGTCGTTGTCAAGCAGTGCATTGCGTTGGTTTCCATGGTGTGTTTCCGACCTTTCTGTGCGGTGCATGTGCGGTCCTTGTACACATACCCGCGTGACCGGTACCTCACTTGTCGGCCATGGCGTCGTTCCAATGTCGGTGGGCGTATGTTTATGTGGCGCTTGCGGCCTTTGTGTGCCACTAGCCTCACCGACAGCGACGGGGGAACGACGTTCGAAGGCTGCGGCGTGACGGACTCGACAGCCTACTACTACCCCGACGAGGACACTACCCAGTACCTTTACGAGACGTTCCCAGAGGTGACTGAAAAAGACGCACATCACCATGCCGTAGACTTCTGCGTAAGTTCCAGTAACGGCAGTGTTCTCCAGTTGCTCACGGCGCCGTCTCGACACAGGAATGAAGCACGACTGGTTTGGCATGGGAGACAGTTACGGTTTTTGCGTTGCGAGCAGACAATGGCGGCCATCTGTTGTCGGTGAAACAGGTGGTGTATCAGTCATGTTCGTTGCAACGTCTACCAACTTGGAAAGTAAGGGTCTCGAATGCCTTTTCCCAGACTATATCATGGGGAATCGATTCGATCCCAGCGCTGTCGCTGGTACTTTTGGCTCGAAAAGCCATGTTTTCTATGACTCGAAAGTGTGCTGTGTCGATATTTGTTTCTGTTCGAAGGTGATTAGCCCTCTGGACGGCGTCAAAAACGAGCACTTCATCGTCTGGATGCGGGTATCGGGGCTTTCCTCATTTCGCAAGCTTTACGGCAGGTGAGTCTTGTTCGTTTATTCTGCACCCTCCCGATTTCTGATTTATGGGTTCATTCCTCCAGCCTTACCGTACCCCGAGAGGATGGGACTGATTTGTGAGGGATATTGTGGGGTGTTGCGAGCCGTAATCTTCGTCGATAGCTCCATCGTTTCCTAGATTCGAAAGGGATGGATGGCGCGAGTAGGGTGGCGGGGCGTGAGAATTATTGTTTGGGGCATTTGCGCCGTTGGTCGTGTTTAGAAATTACACAAATTCACCGAATTGTGTTTTATCGGTCCGCACTAAATACACACCCCCTTTTCAGTTTTGTCCAGTGTACCGGGTCTAACATTCCCAACAAATTCAGTATGTTGTCATTCTGTGAATGTAGAGCAAACACTTGTAATATTGTCGCTACATGCAGCAGTGCGATCCGTCATAGCTTCTGAAGCTATTAATAGATGATACCAATGTAGCAGCGTTGGTTACACTGCCACCATCCTTGTCTTGCTGCGGGGTACTCTGCGGGAACATCCCAGGGGCTTGAAGAAGGGAATCAGAGGGATCACACTGCCTACCGTTTGTAGTTTGTGGTACCCAGACTTCAGCAATATACTATTTTACTACCAACATGAAATCGACCCTGATTCCAAGGAGATATAAAAGGTTTTGTTCAGCTACGGTGCTCTATATTGTAGATGATGCCTCCCGCGTGAGCTTCGCCACAACGTACCAGCCATGCTATACTTTTTTTTTAATGTCTTCTGAGGTGACCGGGCCGGTACTTCTGCCCACGGTCACCTTTTTGTCTTTCTGTGGACACGCGTTGGAGGCCGACGGTCGTAGTGACTCATTGGATTCTTGGCGCAATGGTAATGCACCATTTTCATTTTCCGCATGGCTTTCTCCTGCCTGTTCCCTTATCTCTCTGTGCCTCCAAGCCTTACGTGTCGGTCGGAAAATACCTATGCGCACTCCAAGCCTTACGTTTCGGTCGGAAAATACCTATGCGCACTTTGATCAACCCTCTGTGACATCCGCACGCCGAGAAGAACAACGTTCTTTAGTTTATAAGCACTATCTTAACATTCCATTGGAACGGTCTCGTACGATCAACCTCTAAATAGTGGCGAAATAATTCATTTCCCGACGAACCGTTCGATCCAGGATCGATGACGGTCTGAATGAAGGGGATACTTTGTCCTTCGATGTGTCCAACAACTTCATCGTGGACTACTACGATGGCACCAAGTCCATCATCGTGTCCAACACGAACGACTTCGGTGGCCGCAACTTGTATTGGGGGCAGTCGCTTCCCTCCATCGGGGGCGTGGTTCTCGTATTGGCTCTTCTCATCGCGGTGAGTGCGCTGTTCCCGTCGGGGGCAGTCTTGACATGTTGTGGTAGTCGGCGAAACGGCTTTGGCGGGCATGTTGTTCCCTGGTGGACCCGAAATTTCCGTAGTACATGGAGACACGTTGACTCAGTCAAGCACAATTTCGGCTCTGGAGTGCCAATGCAGCTCATCCGAGCATACGCGGATGCGACGTGACACGTAGTGCGCCCGATGTCGTTTTTCGGCTCTGGCCACGACCTCGTAGTCCAGTAGACGGATCCTACCTATGGCAACGTCCGTCGACGTTCACACGAGGTTCAATGTATCATCTGTTCTCGCTGTCTTTTTGACGGACCGAGGTTTTTCAGCGCAGGATGCAGTCAGTACCGGTAGTACGTGTATGTGTTTTCCTCACGAGTGCCTAGGCCTTGTGATGATTCTGGTATGCGATTGTTTCAACTCCCTTGTGTCTTCCTGCCTGCCTGCCTGCCTGCCTGCTGGTTTGGTACATCCTTCCGCTGTCCAGATCAAACAACTTGTCTGGCCACGAACCATGGGGGACATCAGCAAACTCTTGGATGATCCATGATTGAAGAGAAGTGGAACGCGTGTTGTAGGCTATTCTATTCCTTGCAAAGTTGTGTATTTCGTGAAACTGCTGCAAGCATGATGCAAGTGGAATAACAGGGCTTGGCTCGTAGACAGTGGTCGTGATGTACAGAAAGTGTCCCAACTGCAGGCACATTAAAGTGTTTTTGCGGTGTTGATGGTAAGAGGCTACCGTCGAGAGGTCAAGCTTTCAGTTGTTAAAAGGCGTTCGCCGTTGCCATCTTGCCTCTAAATAGTTTCCTCTCATGTTTTTCGTCGCGCGCGCCCCGTCGTACCCAACAAGCGGAAATAATTGGACTACTGAACCAGTGAATAAAGGATTGCGCTTCTCACAGGGGGTATGCATATCCCGTGGTACTCTGTGTACTTCACACGTACTCGTGTTTACTGCGTTTTTGGGCTGCTGGCGGAAGTCGCTCCTGTCTTTTCAGTTGTGTGTTTACATAGTATGATGTGCTTCGCTTGTCTACTAGAAGCACGATGAGGGGGGGTGGTACGGCGGTGTACGATAGATCATGTGCAACATTGTCTGGAGGGCACTGTTTGAGTGTAGCTAGCTCTTTTTTGTCATGATAGTTGGACCTGCCTTCGCGTGGGGGCCAAATTGAGGGCCTGTGGCGCAACGATTAGCGTAGACCGCGGTGTTTTTTCTCGTTCGTCTGGATGCCCGTGATAGGCGAGGTTCGCGAAATTTCCGCATGCGATTTTGATCAGCAAGCGTCCTTTTGGAGCATTTGCTCTCCCTGCCTGGAATGCGATATTCGGTCACTCTTTGAGGGCACTGTTGCTACGCATTTGCAAAAGCGTACGCTGCGAACTTGCAATACATTTTGATTTGTTATCTTTTCATTCCTCGACGTAAATTGGCACCGTGATGTGTGGTTTTGGAGGCAGCTACACCAGTGAACAGATCACCAGAAAAAACACATCCAGCAAGTAGGAAAACTTATGAGCCGAAGGTGCACTACTGTAGGCCCTGCATAAGTCCCTACTTCACCGTCACGTCTTAAGGTATACGGTTGCTGTACTAACAATGACGTTGGTTGTATTTCCATGTGAATGTACCACAGCAGTAAAATAGGCTCAGATCCCATACATAGGTACAACAAAAAATAATTAAATTATTTCGAAGCGCGAATTTTCAGCAAAAAAAACACGGTGATTTGGCGCACATACACAGCAGCAGTTGTTTTGGTGCACGTACTACACCGTTTTGTCTTGGTGCACGTAAACAGTAGAGTTGTTGTGCCTATGCTCGTCGAGGTGAGGATAAGCGCCACAGGTTTTGCTTTGCATGTTCTTTTTGTCGGGATAAACATTTGATTTGGTCAAAAAACTAATGCGGAATCTGAGCCGAAAAACGTGCAAACGGCCACACGACCAAACAACACGTAGACATGCACGAGGAAAACAAAACAACAGCACTAAATTCTTGAATCATTGTTGCTGTAATTTGTCCGCATAACACACACACAAGATGTTTGCTGTTGTTGTAAATCCCACATTTTCAACGTTGCACCTAACAAATAAGAAACCGAGCCTCGGGTCCTAAGGTCCTAAGCTGCCGCTTGTATGCGGCCCTTCGGTGTATCTCTGCGCGACCTTTCTCGCCATTGCAGTTGAGTTTGACATCCGCAACGACAATAAAATGATGGGGGGGCCTCTCGATTGAAACATGCACATACCCTGGGGCAAAATCAAATGCCAGACGGCGAGGTGGGTTTGGTCGCGGTCGGCAGTCCTGAGTCGGTTGTTCTTCGAGCATGCTAACAACCTCAGAGAGAGAGGAGAGAGCTAGGAGAGAGACCAATATCTAGATTGATGACGGACGAAGGGCGAGACGCGCCAAGAGGTGATCACCAAGATGGGCCAGGGCCTTCGACGCGGAGTGTCTTGCAAGGTAAGGGGCGCCCCTATCACGAGAGGACTGCTGTCCTCTCTCTCTCCCTCTGTCACCATTGACTGCGGCATGATCATGTCTTGTGTTTTTTACTCTCCCTGTGCCTCATACTTTGGCGATTGCGGACGTCATGCATAGTCGATGGCCGGCAGCTCCCATGGTGTACTGGTGAAACCCTTGCTTGCGGCATTGAGAGATTCGACTGCTCGCCAAGGGCAGGCAGGAAATGTGACCGGATTTCCTACGGTGCGGCGAATTCGCGGACCGCGACTTCAGATTCTTGATTGCAGTTACAGCGTAGACACATAGACACAAGACACAGCAGTGGCCACGCAAGCTCTTGGCTGCCTATTTTTCGTCCGTGCCTCCCCGGTTGCCTCCTCTTGTTTGAAGGTCATGCAATACAGTAGTGGGGGGGCATCAACACTCCCGGTCAAATGGCAAGGCACAGAGAGAATATGCATGTTACGCAAATATTAATATTACAAAAGTACAGCAGGAGTGGGCCCTGTATTTTTTTTTTTTTGTCTTCACTTCAAATCAGCGCTCACAGCACTACTTATAATAGTGCCGTTTACTCCAACCCGTGGTCGCACAGAAGAGCCCCTCTCTACCCTCCCCTCCTGCGGCACTTTGCCTTCGATTTTTAGGGCGAGAAGAGTTCAGCACTCTCTTCCCTCTGTGTACACACGAACCAGCGCTATCCACTAGGCCAGAAGCGGAAGCGAGAGAAAAATTCACTTTGCAAGAGAAGCTCGCTTCCGCCGGGATTCGAACCCCTGACCTGACCTTTAGATGGTTTCGAGGATACCAACTAGACCACCGGGGCGACCGGCCACTGTATATTGAAGTGCCGGTCGAATAATGCCGGGTGCCCGATATGGTGCCGGTGGTTTCGGCTAGCACACTGAAATACCAAGTCGTCCTGTACTTTGAATAGGGGCCGGTGTCCGGTTAAGTGCCGGTAAAGTCCCTGGACACATACCCGCACTATGCAGGGCCCACTACTGTAATTGTTCAGGCCGGTCGTGTGTATACAGCACGGCAGTACAATACTCTGAACTACTGCTGTAGTCTAGACCTGTAGACGATGTCCTGCGGGCTGCGGGCTGAGGGCTGACGATATGCCAGGATTCACCATCCTGACCATTTCGTGCTGAACTATGCGCGAACGACTCTTTCCGAGCCCCTGTCTGCTTTAACTTGACACCTCAATATGCTAGTATTGTAGTGGTGTGGAATTGGTCGGGTGAATCGTTTCGGTGCTACACTTCAGAACAACTTGAAGTACAGTAGTTGATCTTGCGAAGAAACGTTGTTTTCCTTTTCTCTATGTCGCTTCACCGTTGGACTACACTACGCTATTTATGAGAGCTTTTAAGTGCTGCCTGCTGCAATGTTGGCGTGACAGAGTGATGGGTGGTGTTGCGTAACACGTATCATCCATCATCATGCATGTGTGTTGTGTTTCAAATTTTCAAAGAAAAGGGAACTGACGGTGCGGTTTCCTGTGTCCGTCCGCGGTTGATACACGTGGCCACTGGTTGAGGTTTTTCGTTGTTGTCATGTCCCCGATGGGGCGTTCCTCACGACGCGATGTTGAAACGGAGGCTCGTTCTTACGTACCCAACGTTTCTTGGGGTACATAAACGTGGAAATTCGTTTCGGTGGGGATACAAAAGGGCATTTCTCTCCGCTTCCGTAAAAGGAGCAGGGCGGGAAAAATCAACGCAAGCGCTCC
Organism: Ectocarpus siliculosus; assembly: GCA_000310025.1. Lineage (NCBI taxonomy): Eukaryota > Phaeophyceae > Ectocarpales > Ectocarpaceae > Ectocarpus > Ectocarpus siliculosus. The sequence goes on along the minus strand of FN647938.1, from coordinate 75,877 downwards.
TTCACCGATCGGGATATCATGACAGCGGATCGGGCAGGCGCTGTGACATGAGAACGCCAGCAAAACGTGCTAGGTGCAAGTCTAGCTCTATTGCGAAGATTGGCCAGCGGCAAGAAGCTGCTTTCAGTCCGTTGTTTGTCCACACCATGGCAGTGCGTGGTGCCCTCGTATTTTCTTTCCTCTCTGTGAGAAGTGGGAGGAGGGACTTGGTCAGGTCGCAAGGAAGACCCATCTCGTGACACTGCATCCTCTTCCCGGTGCTGAGTAAAACAGGCCGGGTGGGCAGGGTCTTTATGAGTGTGTTTTGCTACTGCTGAATGCAGCGGGCTGGGTGGATGTGTTTGTACCGCTGCTTCACGGTGAGAAAAGCCCAAGCCGACGTGCTGCATGATAATGAAAATTTTATCATGATAATAACAAGTGGAAACCAAAACCTGTTCCATGTGTTTTAAACGGCTTCTTCTTTTCTTCGGCTTGTGTCGGCTGCTGATAACAAGACTTTCACTCAGGTTTCGTGTAACGAGCACAGTCCATGACCAGTTTCAAATTCAGCGGATTCTCCCGTTGCACCTGCTGATTTGAATTTGACTCACACATGTTAATATTAGCAGGCCTTGTTCTCCACTGTTTCACCCGCCAGCTTTTTCTGATTGGAAGCCCGATGCGTGCGACCTAAACTACCCATTATTGCGAAAACAATTCTGCTGCTGTTTCACGTCTCTGCGCATCTCCGACGGAAGTGTATCTCTTACCCTTTAGCGCCCGCCCATCGCTTTCGTTTTGGTGCACTGTTTTCGGGAAATAGGCGGCTTGCACTCGTCCGAGGATGATCCAAACAACCCTGCTTGTGCTGAAAGTAGCGGCGAAGAGGGCGGCGGCGGGCCGTTACGAAGGAAACGGCGTGGTGAGCAGTCGGGAAGTCAGGGCACAACCAAACGGAGGCAGATATTAGAAATCTCAAGTGATTCTGAAGACGGCGCAGAGCTAGACCTCGACATTGTTGACCTTTGCAATACGAGCGATGAAGAAGATAGCGATGCGGATAGCAGCGACGACGACTGCCACGCTAAAGTCAGTGCAAGCAGGGATGCTATTCCTAACGGTACCCACGACTCCGCTGTCGGCAGCCAGCAATCGGCTGTAGTCGGTAAATCCGCTCCAAAGGGGATGGGTGAGCTGACTATTCCACCATTCCGGGGCAGAGCAGAGGAAATGCGTAGAGAGGCGAATAGGGGGGCGGGTGCCGAGCTGGTGATTCCACCTTCCCGGAATGGAGCCGCGGGAGCACGGGCTGGGCTGGTGATTCCACCGTTCCGGAGTGGAGCCGGGGAAGCGAGTAGAGGGGCGGGGGCGGGCAAAAGGAGTGGTGGAGGTGGGGGTGGACAGGCACATTCTGTGGTGAACCTCGCTGGTGACAGCAGCGACAGTGGTGACGATTGTGACGGTGACGGCGGCAAGAACGCCATTCCTTTCACGAGAAGTGCAGCACAAGCACCAGCCTCTTCGTTGTCCCGCAGTACGAGTTCTGCGGTAAACCTCGCTAAAGGCAGCAGCGATAATTATGGCGATAGGATTCGAGGCGAGGGCTTCATTCCGTTGACAAGAAGTGCAGCACAAGCACCAGCCTGGTACGACACTAGTCAACAGAAGCAGCAGAAGCCATCGTTGTCGACACAACAACAGAAGCAAAATAAACCATCCTTGTCGGCACGTCTGTGGCCGAGTGCTTCTCGCTTCTACCGCGCGGCTCTCCGCTGGGTGTACTGCCCCAAGGACTGCAGCATCGAAGAAGATGCACAGTCTGCCCAGAGGATGGTGAGTTGTGCTCAGCATGTGCACCCTTTCGGTAGCAGGACTGTCTTTTGTTCTCCTTTTTGCTTTGGGCTTATGAAAGGTTTCATGACCAAGACTGTTCGTGCATGAGGTTCATGTCTTAACTATTCCAAGTCTCCCTGATTCAATCTCTGGGGCCTTCTTTCACTTTTTGTCCCGAAAATTTGTCTTGATTCAAGCCACCCGACTCAATTTTGGTTTTCGGCAAATCATGTGAATGAGAAAGCAACATCGTCATGGTAGGTTAGCTTGTGGATTGTCAGGCTAGTGGCGATACGTCAGGAGTATCAGCCCCCCAACAACCGGTGCACGACTCTGGCAATTTCACTACCCCAACGGAGGCCATCGCCCCGCACTTCTGTTGACATACCAGCACCAACAAACTTGACTCTTTTGCCGGTAATGGGAACGGCTACGCGGATGGTATGCCTCTTGCCGCCTTCCCTCAGGCTAACTTGGTGCCGGTACCGACGGAGTTCGCCTCACTCCTCGACTACCAGAAGACAATGTCCCAGCTTGTCCTGAAAGAAGCGGTGGCGGGCCTGCAGCAAGAGTCAGCCACCAAGATGAGCCGCGGGAATGTCTTGATGGTCAGGGGAGAGGTGAGGTTGACATTGTGCGATATGCGCAGGGCGAGCTGAGCTTCTTTGCGATGCGTTGGCTCGCATGAGCATCTATAAATTCTGCCCTGGGGAACCAACTCACGGCTGTTTCCTATCCGCCGGCCTACAGGGGTGTGCTCGAGCCGAGTATCAGGTCCACCATCTCGCTACGTTTGCGTTTGTGTTTCCCATTGACCGTGGGTGACCATCGTTCGATCTATCGCTTTGCATACGTTAACGACGTGCAGCGTCTTGATGAAGCATGTAGCCACCCAGCTTGGCGCTCAGTTGGCCTCGAAGTTACTTGGCCGGTACTCCCTCTGTCTACCTCGGCTCTTTTACTGCTTGCTATGGCCACGATTTTGCTGCGCACAAACGTCTTCTGGTGCAGGTAGAGACTGCCAATCTGCTTGATGTGGATGGGGAGAAAAGGGCAGGGAAGAAAGGCAAGGGTGGTCAACCCTCTTCCGCTTCAGCCCCGCTTCCTCCGCCGTCTGTTTCTTCGAGCGACGGTAAGCTGTACTCTCTGAGGGTAAAGCTCATACTGCCGACGGTCCCCGCCTACGGCAATGGCAAAGACTACGTCCCGGCGTCGCCCTTCAGGGGCCAGGAGCTGGTTTCCCTTACTTCGCCTATGTGGAGAGCCTCCTCAAACGCTTTGCTGGGAGTGGTGCAGGCGTGGGACCCGGTGTACGACAAGCTAAGCCGAAAGCCTTCTACGAAGACGGTTGTGGTGAAGATCAGAATCCTAGTCTGCGTTAGCTCCACTGGAGGAGATGGGGTCGGCGGGCGGGGCGGATGGTTGCCCTTGAAGGACATTCAGGAGTGTCTGGGAAACGACAATTGCGGTGTTCCCGTCACGATCTCCAGCGCGGGGTCGCTGGTGACAGCATGTCGCGAGTTTCAAGCTGTCATGTCCTTGCCGGAACTGCCTGAGAGGGTCCACGAGTTCTTGCTGAACCCGTCTAAGGCGCCGACCACGTTGCTGCCGCGCTTTGTCGTCATCAACCACCTGCCTGTTTCAAGCAGTCGTGGTGGGAGAGAAGCAGGCGGCGGCGCTCGGGAGAACGGTTCATCTGCGAGGCAGAACGGAGATTTATCGCCCCCATCCAGCGTGTATACCCCCCCCCCCCCCCCCGGTCCATCCAGCGTGCCGCCCAAGCTATGGATGTCGCTGATACAGAAGTTCAATAGCTCCCAAGTTCAGGCCATGCGAAAGGTGGTGGATGGCTCTCCGTCGGGTTTCACACTGCTGCAGGTGCGATCTACCTACACGTGTACATTTTGTTTCACTCCTTCAGTGCTTTGGTGCGGTATGGACGGCTGAGCACATGAAGGGCGGTGGGGTGGTTGTGTCTCGAAGGCGGCGTGTTTTGTAAGTCTCCACCGGCAGTTCGCAACTTTGGTGGGGCCAGTCAGCGTTGACCCACATTCAGAATGTTTCCCGGGCCTCCTTTTAGAGTGGTTCTATCTATTCGCACAGCTGATACAATGACGCTCTCATCCTCTGTTGCGACACCTTTCGCATGAACTCCTTCTACTCTCCCTGCTTCAGGGACCCCCAGGGACAGGAAAAACCCGCACGATCATGGGGATCGTGGGGGTGCTGCTCGCGGGAGCCTGCCCGTTTCCCTCAGGCCACAACTCGGAAGGTGGGGAAGGAGGGGCGAGCGGGTCAGGGGCGAAGGTCACTATCGGCTCCTCTATTAGCGGTAAGGGAAAAGGGAAGAAGGGCAAGCAAAAGGGCAAGCAAAAGGCTGCGAGGATCGTCTCCCCCTTGGAAAAAGCCTCTCCAAGGATTCTGATCGTGGCTCCGTCGAACGCTGCTGTGGATGAGCTGGTGCTGCGCCTGTGCCAAGAGGGCGTTCCCGGCGTAGACGGCAGGGTGCGGTTTCCAAGAGTTGTGCGAGTAGGCGGCCCCAGAGCGGATGGCGAGAGGAGCGGCACCGTTGATGGCCGCGGCGGAAGCGGCGGAAGAGACGGAGTGACATCGACGATGGTCGAGGTATGCATAATGGGCTGCGTGTTTTTGTTGGCCGCAGTGCCGTAAGTATTTTTGGTTGTATTCGAAGAACGTGTGACGGTTGTTACAACCCAACCCGTCTCTTCCTGTCATGTTCATGTTCGCTAGAGTGCGCTACGATTTGTTTGGGCATCCTTTTCCTGATCGGCAGCCGAGAGTCCGAGGTGGTTGGCTGACAGAATTGACCTAGTGTGATGTCATGCCAATGCCAACGTTGTAACCCATCTTGCACTGCGTCTCGACAACTGTTTCCTAGAACTGGTCCTCGCCACGCACCTCACATCGGGAGGGTTTCGAAAATCCAGGCTAGACTGTAGCCAGACTGCACACACGCCTCCCCTTGTGTTTCATGTACTACACTCCCCCGAGTTTTCATTTGTTTCTCACACCGGGTTGTTTGGTTTTCCCAACGGCTTCTCGTGCTGCAGGGAGTCTCGTTAGAGCGTCTCGTGACGGAGCGGATGGAAAGAACCAAGTGCTCCGCCGTGGTGCGTCTGTGTGACTCTCAGGACTGTACCTACATGATGGGTTCCAAACGCTTGCAATAATCAATGGGTGTGATAAGGCGAAATCAAGTATCCACCAGGTTTGTTCGATGGGAAAAGGCGTTGTTGATGCGATACGAAAGACGGCAAGATTTTGTATGCACGATACCACGAAAGTCAAATAGAGGTGGAGTGCCTTCCTAGAGGATGGTGAACATCTAAGCATGTTTTGGATCCCAAACCTACTTCAGTTTTTCAGTTTGTTGGTGTCGATTTGACAGAATATGTGGCGTTGCTTTATGCTCCAAGTGCTATACCGATCCCTGCGATTCTACAGGAGGATACCTGACATTTGCGCTTAAATAGACGTTCTTGCTGCTGTAGCATGGGCCACTCACCTGATGCACCGCAGTTTCGCTCCGTGTGATGATTTTCTCGATCACCACCATCGAGCATCGCAAGCCAGGTCGTTATTGCTTCTGGTTGATACTCGTGCGAGACTAGTACCCAACGTTGTGTCGTTTCCGTATTTTGCCAGAGCGCCCGCCTTGGTATACTCCTCCGAGCTGAGGTGGTGTGCGCGACACTTTCAGGCTCCGGCTCGCACATCCTTGTGGAAACGGTCATGATGAGCATGCAACTGGCCGCGACGAAACTGTCCAAAACGAAGAAGGGCCAGAAGAAGGCCAAGGCCGCCGGCCGTGAAGGCCAAACAATACTGGGATTTGATGCCGTTGTCATGGTGCGTTTTTTCAGTACCTAACCCTGCATTCCTATTGTTTTCTCGATGTACAACGCCTGAGATACAGAGGGTACATTAGTGCTGTTCGCTTGTTTCCATGTCGCCACATCATGCAACGGTGTGCGATAGCTGTATATTTGATGGGTTCACTGTACGGTGAAGCTCAGCGTGGGAATCACGAGCACACTCGTAGCGAATCAGGTTCGACAATCCGTATCATGACGGTGCATGTCTCGTACGGTTCTTGAACGTTCACCCATCTCTGGGTTGGTAGGGAACGACACGTGTACTTGTGTGACGGGTACGTCGATACGCTTTGTTTTGCACGAACACGATGCAATATTTTGTTGTTGTACGGACACAAGCGTTGTTCACATCTCCTAAACCTTTGGACGAACGCTTGTTTTCGGGTGTTTCCACTGCGAATCACACTCCGCTACCATTGCCCGGCACACCCTTGCTCATACGTGGGCTGCTTCGGATTACGCTAGGACGAGGCTGCCCAGGCTGTGGAGCCTTCATCAATGATACCACTCAAGTACAATCCCAGGTATGACTAGCGTTGGCTGGCCTCGGGGGTTTCATCTCGTGTAGGAATGTTGATGTGTACAACGGAGACACATTTGGGTCTGTCCATATCTGTACGTTTGTGCCCATGTGCTCATACCAACGCTCACAAGCATGCATCAGCTTCATGACACGGCCTGCGTTGCGCACTGATTGAGGCTGATGCTGTGTACGAGCATTTGGATGAAATATTTGCTTATCTGTGCTTGATGTCTGTGTCGACTGTGCTCGGAAACCGCAGCGTACACGATTGTGCTGTAGTTGTATATTTACCAGTTGTTTCCAGGCAGCTTTTGTGGAACCTTAGCGGAAAGGGAAGGGAAGAGAAGGGCAAGGAAGATACGGGAATGTGACCCCTGGGGGCGAAAGCGCGCAATCATTCAAGCGCAGAGGGCATGACGTAACAAATGCCAACCCCCTCCCATCCCCCTCCTCCCGGACCTGTAGCTTTGTCTCTCTGTATTTGTCTCTCTGTGTTTGTCTCTCTGTCCCTCACTAACAATAGGCCACTATTTCTCTCTCTCTCTCTCTCCCTCTCTCTCTCTCTTCTCTCTTTCTCTCGGTCTCTCCTCCTCTCTCGTCTGTATCTCTCTTGGCCGATGTGGTCCGTGCTTTCTTGTGCGCCTTACTCGATGCCCCGGAACGCCCACCAGGGCAGTGATCATGGTCGGGGATCCCGCTCAGCTGCCGGCTACGATCTTTTCTAAGGATGCGCAGCGCGCCAACTACGCGCAGAGTTTGTTCCTGCGGCTGCAGCGGGGGGGGCACCCGAAGACGATGTTGGACACGCAGTACCGAATGCACCCCGACATCGCATCCTTTGCCTCCACGCGCTTTTACAGTGGCCTCTTGAGGTAGTGACGCCGTGACTCACCATGCGCTTGAGTATTCGGTCTGCTTGGCTTGCGCCTCCTGGTACTGCAAATGCGGCACGTACGCTTTGGGTTGTCTCTTATGGCGTAGAAGATACACGTACATGAGTGGCGTTGTTTGACAGAATTGTTCTGAAAACAGCTGATTGGCGCATAAAGACCAGGACGTTGTGTGCGGAGTTTGCTAATGCGAGCAAGGATAGGCTGATTGGTGTTGGTCCCGTACCATATGGTGCGTGCAATTGTGACGCGTTGAATCGCGTGACTTTTTCGAACCCGCAAGGTCACCCCGCTACCGGGCGGGATGTTCTCCGCGACATTTTCTGATGTGCCCTCGTCGTTTTTTCTTTCTTGCAGGTCTGCTCCCACGGTCACGGAGGCCTCGCACGGTCAAGTATTCCACCGGTTACCTCGCTTCGCGCCTTACCTATTTCACAACGTCTCTGGCGGACGGCTCAAGCGAGGGGGCGAGGGGTATGGTGGTGCCAAATCCCTATCTAACCCTACCGAGGTGTCCTACATCACATCTCTCCTTCAGTGAGTTTTATGGTTCCGTTGGGATTTTGAAGTTCTTTGGAAGAAGTGGTTGTCCTATCCGTTGCTGATATTTGGTACTCGTATAACTTTGAGTTCATCAGTTGGCGTCGTGACATATCTAAGCACACACGAGTCCATCGAGCGGAAAGGTTACACATGCCTTTGTCCAAGTTCAAAGTGGCACGTTGTGTTGCGCAGGGGGGCGGGATCACTACCATAGAGCGGATGCACGGGGCGTTTCTAGACGGTTGCTTTTGGGTCTGTCTCGTTGGATCCCGTGCAAGCCGCCGATGGCCTCTCCGAGGTACAGGGCATCACCTCCGAGTACGTATTGTGTCACTAGAAACACCGTCGCCATGTCCACAACACCCTTGACTGGTCGCGCTGCCGCCATGTTCGGATCGACCAATTACAATCAACCAACCACAGAGACCTGATTACCACATTTCCCGGGACGGACTTCAACGGGAGAATAGGCGTCATTGCGCCGTACCGCAACCAGATCCGAGCCCTGCAACGGGGCATGTGGTCTACAGGACTGAGGCACGACGGAGTTGAGGTCTCCACGGTGGATGGGTTCCAGGGGCGGTGAGTGCACGTGGGCTTCCGGCAGAAGCATGCTTGCATCCTCCTCGTGTTATCCTCCCTCTTCATTTTCCTGAGTTGTCAAGTTGTTTTTCTCTCCCAGTCCTGCTGCCTCGCTCCTTGCGGGTGTGCCGTTGAAATGAGATGTGCGAGCGTTCACTGCTCTGCTTACCTCCGACACTGCCCCCGACCTTTACACTACCAGGGAGAAGGACATCATGATATTCTCGTGCGTTCGTGCTCCCGAGCTGCAGAGGTCGGGGGACTCCGGTTCTTCTAGCGGTGGCGGCATCGGCTTTTTAGACGACTGGCGAAGGCTCAACGTTGCCATCACGAGGTGCTGTGCGCAGTACTGCTCGAAAAGACAATCAAAGTGCCGATGTATCTGCACGCGGTGTTCATCCATTTGGTTGCGTTTTGAACGCAAGAAATATATAGCCTAACGCACTTCATGCAATGCTGCAGCCTCAGGCAATATTAAGTACTGCTTCCCATGTGCTCAGCGCTGCCGGAAGCAGGTACTGTCAACTCTAACACCCCCCGAAAACAACTCCGGTTGCAATCCCCTCCCACCCTCCCCTAGGGCAAAGTTCGCCATGTGGATCGTTGGCCATGCGGGGGTCCTGAAACAGAGCACCGACTGGCGTGAGCTCATCAACGACTCCAAGAAGAGAAACGCCTTCATTGACTCGAGTAACCCAGGTGCCACTTCAAGCGGCCGTAACAGCGGATCCACCACTACCAGAGGTTCCAACGTTGGTGGCTCCCGGACGGAGACGACGAGCACGAGGGCTCCTGAGAAAGAGGCGCCCTCTGCCGCTAGCAGCACACGTTCAAGGTCGCCGGTGGTTGTAGGGACAGACCAGGGCAGAGAGCGTGGGCATGGTCTCAGGGGGAATGGGCAAGTCGGCGAGACGAAGCATGACTCCAGGCAAAACGGTGCTACTGGCGTGGCCCTAGCAAGGGGAGAAGGGTCAGCATCAGCAGCAATGCCTTCCTTACACACGACGCCCTTCGCAGCGCCACCGCCCTTGCCTTCTCACATCTGGGCATCGGGCAATTACTACAACAGGCAATCCGCATCACCCCAACCACCCACCGGGCTTAGAGCTGGCGGTACAGGCTCTGGCCGTAGTGATGTGGCGGTACGAGCGCAGCCTTCGCTCACCGATTCTGCTGGTTCGCAGCCTCACAGACTGGATGACACGAGGACAGAGGTCGTCTCTCGGCAGGGTAACCACTACAACAGACAACCCGCACCGCCCCAACCACCCGCCGGGCTTACAGGCTCTGGCCGTAGTGATGCGGTGGTGCGAGCGCAGCCGTCGTTCAATGATTCCGCTGATTCTCAGCCGAACGGACTGGACAGGAGGACAGTGGACGCCTCTCGGCAGGGCAACCACTACAACAGACAACCCGCACCGCCCCAACCACCCGCCGGGCTGACAGGCTCTGGCCGTAGGGATGCGGTGGTGCGAGCGCAGCCGCCGTTCAATTCCGCTGATTCTCAGCCGAACGGACTGGACAGGAGGACAGTGGACGCCTCTCGGCGGGGCAACTACTACACCAGGGAACCCGCACCGCCCCAACCACGCGCCGGGCGTAGAGGCGGTGGTGCAGGCTCTGCCCGTGGTGATACGACGGTGCAGGCTCAACCTTCGCTCAAGGATTCCGCTCATTCTCAGCCTAACGGACAGGACGACAAGAAGACCGTGGACGCCTCTCGGCAGACAGACTACGTGAACAGGCTGCTGAATGGCTCGCTTTCGACGCCACGCTCAGGCCCCAAGACTCCCGATAACATTTGAAGGAAAGGCCGTACGTGCATTTCAGAGCAAATCACGGGACTGCGTAACGCTGCCAAGCCACGGAACCCGTAGGGCGTTTGATCCGGACAGTGTTGGGGCTCACCAGTATTTCAGGCGTCTCTTGGACGGGCGCACTCAGACGTTGAACAAACGTGGACAGAAATACACCGGTGTCACTACAAGCTCGTACGGTTTGCCAAGAGGACCCGGTAAGCGTGACACGAGAATGCAGAGCCAGCGCGCTGTTGATCGAATAGCGGCAGCTTGTCATGTGAAGGACAGGGTTTGGTAGAATAAGTGCGGAATAAAAACGAGCCGTGTCGCGTGGAGCAGGCACGTCTCACATGCTAATCTGGCACTCAGGCGACCCAGGGATCACCTGTATCGTAACCATTCTGTGCAATGATGCACGACGCACCAGCTTGCTCGGAGAAGAAATTGCTCGGAGAAGAAGCTTGGTGCACTTTTCGAGACAACCCAACACGGCATCATCTCTGGGTTTGTTTCACCGGTATAACAGAAAAAAAGGTCTAGCGGCGAAAGAGAGGTCAACTCGCCGTGGCGAAAGCCAACGTGGTTCCCATCAGCTTCCAAAGCCTACCACTGCTGTAGACACCGGCTATACTTGACACACAAGAAGAACTCGCCCCAACATGGTATAAGACTTCCGCAGAAGGTTCTGAAGACGGTCGGATGCCAGAGCGTTGAAGCCACGATCAGACAACGACGCCTACTGTTCGCGGGAGCATTTATTTGCAAGGCAGCCCGAGCATTTATTTGCAAGGCAGCCGGACGGGCGACTCCCGAAACGAGTTATGATGCTCGGCGAACTGGCGGGGGGGGATAAGCGACGTAGGGGGGGACAGGAACAGAACTGGCCGAAGTGTGTGCTCGACGACCTGAAGGCATTCGGGGCCGACCACGGATCTACGAAAACCGATCCATGTTTTCTCGGAATCCCGGTACCGAAAGACATGGCACCGAAGTTAAAGTGGACGGAAGCCGCGAAGGTGGAGGGGGGAGTACCCTGGTATGCGGCGGTGCTGCAGGGAGGTGAGAGGTTCATGACCTCCTGGCACAAGAAGGAAGAAGAGGCCAGCCGACAACGAGCGCTCAAACGAGACCACAAGCCAACAACCAATGGGGCGGGAGGGGGGCAGGAGACGGACGAGACGGCGAGGGAAGAAAGTAAACGACGAGAAGAGACGGACCGAGTGGCGTGATACGTGCCGGATTGAACTTTTAGCCAATTCCCCCCCCCCCCAACGCTGTACCATTGCACCAACCCCCCACTAGTGATGATGTACCATTACCATGTATCGCTGGGTGGTGGCCATGTTTGCGTGTTGGCTTGTTCGTTCGTTAGTGCGTATGCCTTATTATTCTGTCTCTTTTGTCTTGTTATTTTCGGCCTGGTCTCTTTTTTTTTTTTTCTTAATATGACACAACGAATCCATCTCTATCATAGAAAAGAGTCAGAGACAGAGTAGCAATGAATTCATAGCGTCAGGAAAAGCTACCTGTATGTTTGTCCTCGCTTGTTTTCTTTTTCGTTTTCCTTTCTCTTTTCTTCCTGTTTTTTTTTTTTTGTTCTCTTTTTTCTCTCTTTCTCTGTGTCACATGGCCTTGTCTCTGCTTGCGTGTGAAACACCAAGATTGAACCAAGGGGGTGTACCTCTTTCTCTCTGGCCCGTGATGCTGACTCCTAGTCTCAGTTGTTACCTCGCATAGCGCGCAGAGGGAGCGGAGGACTCCAGAATATCTGTCGTTGATTTCTTTTGACTTGCGGACCCCTCGGGGCCAGTTTGTTTGAGCGTACCTTTTTACATGTAGCCTGTGACCACGGCAATCGACCGCGTCAAGAGTTGGATCAGTACGGACACATGAAGGTACTGGGTAGAGAGAGATCGGAACGGTTTTTAATGTGAAGACAACAACAACAAGAACAACAACAACAACAACCTTACGCACTGTCACCTGTTTCCAAGAGCAATACGGTGACGCACGGGTCTATCGAAATAACCCCACAACTACGTATGCCGTGCGGGAACAACGGCGCACGCGAGTTTTTAAAACGGAATGGGATTAGCCTGCCAGACAGGCCTGCACATCAATTTTATCGAGGGTGACTCGCGTCAAACAGCGGTGGTAGTGGACAATCTCCTAAAGTACACAGAAAAAAGGAAAGCAGATACGACTAGGCCACGCATCAACACACACTGGTGTGGGGCATGGCAGCAACAACGACCCGCCTGTGCGTGTCGGAACCCCCCCCGGCAATCGTGTAGTGAGAAACTGATGTACGAAGTACAAGATAACACACACCGAAGGGTCCGTCTTGGAAACGAATCTATCCGTACTCTCGGCACGAAGACCGAGATGGGGATCCTTCGCTTGTCTCCTGACAGAGACGAACCGCTACCCGGTGACTTCGAAAAAAACACTTGGTTAAATATTCATGCCGTCGACATGGAAGCCATGCCCTCGGTGAATTTCCTGAGGCGATCCGCGACGATCACCGTCTGGATGGCGGACTTAAACTTGCGGCGGGCGTTGAAGAGCTTCATGCGTCCCAGGTTCTGGTCCATATTGTTGCCCTCCAAAACTGTGGTATCAATCTGTCCAGGGAGAGCACCCGTGCGGTCAAGCGCAAAGCATGACACAGGTTTATTCGTTGTGGATTCAACATGCGATTTGATAGTAAACGGAACCTGAGCGTTTGATAAATACGCTTGCAGCGGCGGTACCAGGCTGCGGTGCCTCGATCTCCGCCCGAGACTTGGGGGGAAAACCCGCTTCGTCCCGGATGGTTTCACAACGTTGGGCAGCACGTGGCAAGACACATGTCGGGCTTCAGTCTGCAACAGTTTTGTTGGCGAATGGCTCCTCAACGAGAGATTTTCGCTTCAAGCGGATGTAAACATCACGGACTGTCCGTGCACAAGTGGGACGTGAATCTTACTGCGCACAACACGCATCGGCACGTACTCTACAACTTGGTGCTTCCTACACGCCCCACAGTCAAAATGCGTGCCAAAAATTGTACTTCCCAACAATGGATGCGGGGTTCTGCCAAGCGCCCGTGGCAACACAAGTGTTGAATTATCTAAACGAGCACGTGCTCATCAGCAGTCAAGGTATCACAAGTAAACATACTGCGAGTATGGCCGCAGCAGCGCGCACCGCCGTATCGGACTCAACGTGCCAAAAAAAATACTGCAATGGAACACAGGCTGTGTTGTGGGTTGCCAGGCCGGTACAGTATAACAATGCTGACTGTGACCAGGCCAGGCGCCCTTGGGGTAAAATCCATCCGTAAGCACGACAACCATGCGCTGTACGGCATCTACTCTTCGGAAACCCAAAATGTGACGCCACCGTCTCCACTGCTATCCATCCCAACAAGCATTTTTTTGAACCTAAGAACCATGGAGAAAAGAAAAACCAGCTCATGCTTGACCAGAAAGGAAATAATGCGCAGCGTACCTTGAGGTACGGGTGCTCAAGGGCTTGGTCGGCTGTCAAACGCTTGTTGGGGTCGACGGTGAGCATTTTGGCGATCAAGTCTTTCGCCTCCGGGCTGATGTCGGACCAGTACTCATCGTGGAAGCTGTACACGCCCTTCTTGATCTTAGCGAACAACCTCGCCTGAACAAGCCAGTTCGGTGACAACATGACACGCGTGATGAAAATGTCAACGAAAGAGTCATGCACACAGCATGTGGTACAGGCGTCACATTAGGATGTTGAGCAAGCTGCAAAGATGTTAGCGCTCACCGATTTTGTCAACAGATCGACACCCGGGCAGATTTGAAAATGGACACTAACTGCGAATGCATCGCGTGATCCACAAAAAATAAGAAGACGCTTGGGACCAAAAGCGCTTGGTGTAAAACAATCGTGCAACGCATTTCGCAAACGAGCCAAAAACACTGCCAAAAACAAAAGGAAGAGAGACGAGACTCCCGCAAGCCACAATAGATAGCACAGCACTGGAACAATTACAATTTACACAACCAACTGCGAGTAAAAAACTAATCACGGCCGCAGCGGGACCCGCACCAGGCAATTGGGAAGTCAACGTTTTTCGTGAGCTTGACATGAAAGGACTGCTTCGTACAATGTATTGTGCTTGCCTGGTTGTCGTCGTGGAATGGAGGATAGCCGCCGAGAAGAATGTACGTGATGACACCCACGCTCCACATGTCCACGGCCGCGTCGTACTTTCTGTTGGGTCGTATCGTACATCCGTCCGAATTTCATGTCGTTGGGTCAACGTTTGACGCCCATGCGGCAGGGCGTCGTGAACGAGAAAACTGCCGCAACAAGGAATCTACGTTCGTAACTTGTCATCTCTTGTCAAAATCACCACACGGATTCGATCAGTTTTACCATATCAGCCACTCCGGAAGAGTTATCACACGACATGCACGATTGGCTTTGTGGCTCGGCGAAAACTCGGGTCCGAAGGAAGCAGCAAACACTTGAACCGTTAAACAAGTCTTCAGCTCCAAGCAAGAGACGGCTAAAACATGTTGGAGGTTTCGCATTGGTAACCACAATTTGGCCCGCGAAACACGGATTAAGAGTCATTCGAGAAACTCGCAGGAAAGAACCTGGGATCACACATTGCTCTCGGCTAATTGTAAACGTTGACCGTTGGCCAATACTTCGAACAGGCCCCACCCAGTACACACCAATCCAACGCAACCAAACCCTGACCCAATCCTTGAAGACTCTCAATCAAGACCAGCCTCACTTGGGCAAGTTGGCGTGCCAAGGCGTGCACAAACGAACAGTATGGTCAGCCGGACAGAACGGACACACGCATCACTACATTGAGGAAGATGACCAATGCGTTGCTAAACCTACGCCATGGCAATCGTTGGGGCACCAGAACAATACCAATATATACCAATATACAGCCGTAGCAGACCAAAACGCGTTCGATATGTCCATGATTCGACAATTCGGGACTTGTTCAGGTCTAACTCTCGCCCCTGAAAGATGGTAAATTTCACACGAAAAAAAAAACGGTGCCGGTGAAACGACTCACTTGCGCATGAGAATCTCGGGAGCGACGTAACCGGGGGTTCCGCACTGCGTCGTCAGGCCGCTCTCCGGCATGAACTTTTGCGCGAACCCGAAATCTGCCACCTTGACAAGAGCGTCGTCCTTCTCGCTCACGAGTAAAAGGTTCTCCGGCTGAAGACCGAGTGAGGGTCAAGACGAACATGAGTGGAGTCACAAGAAACGGGCAATAATTAATCAAACAGGCAACAGGCAGCGGAGACTTCGTACCCGACACTTTACGCAATGACAATGAAACCTCACGGTATTTTTTTGAGTGGTGTTCTATGGGCATCCCTAATATATGGTGGTGCCTTCGTTGCGACCAAAGAAACTTGTGTCTTGGCCTTCCAGAGCGCACAAGAGGAGATATAGGAAACTGTAGGGGTCACAACGGCCAACGTCAGTGGACGGAGCAAATGTAGCACAGCAATAGAAGGTTCCCCTGCGGGAGGTAGGTGATTTGCCTCCCGGGGGCGACGCAAGAGGACATGGCCAATCAATGCCATCGCGTTCGCATGGTTGGTCGTCATAACGTTCGGTAGTGCCAGCTTGCGTGCAACCTGCATACAAATAATTTGCCTGGAATTTGCATCATATGTGCCGGGTATTTTGTTTTCTCCCGCCGTGACTTTCCCTTGTGCGCGAGTGCGTGGTTTTGGCTATTATAGCGGTTTGCTGCAGGTCCTACTGCTGCTGCTATAATCCGCTGCGTTTGATCACTTTCTCTTCTTGTGTGATCGTGTTTCCCATGGTGTGTGGGAATTTTTCACGCATACACCAACAACAACGGATCAAAGAGACGCTCAACGTGCCCAAGAACAGTCACAGATAGATGTAGACTGCTACCGTACCAAACTTCTATATTGACTTTTTCGATTTTTCGGAATTGAAATGTACAAACCTACAGATGCCAGGGTTGTACGAGAGGACTTCTGTGTCGCGTGGTGTGTTCCCATTAGCATCAAGAGTCTTGATCCCCGCTGTGGGTACGCATGCGCTAGTTGCCGTGTGGTGGTTGTGTGCACAACAATTCACAGCAGCAGGTGTGTGGGCGCGTGCGCGCGTGGCGCGTGGCGCAGGGAAAAAAAAAAGTGATGTTATCAGTTTTCGTGCCGTTCGAGGAGGCTTTTATGGTTCGGATTCCCAACCCCTGAAAACAGAGCCAGACCCAGCGACTTTAGGCGGCCCTAACGCGCACCACCGGTGTCTCGCGAGTCCCACACGTAACGGGTAATGTACCGACGGGTCCTCTGCGTGCCATGCAGAAGAAAGTGCGAGAAAAAACGCTGTCCCAGCGGAGAAAAACGACTGCGAAAAGTACAAAAGTCGAAATACTAAGTACGCATATGGCAGGGTCGGAGGAATCAGCCCCCCTCCAAACACGCAAGGCGGACAACACACAGCACGCTTGAACGGACGCCCTTATACACGCGGTGGGCACGATCATGTGCGGCCTAGTGCGAGCCGGCCGGTAAGTGTTGACACATTTGACACATTGACACACGGACAGTTTCGGGGGTGGGAGTAGGTGCAGTCTGAGAGACGCGAGGCGCGCGGTCTAAGAGGAGCACGAAAAAAACAAACCCAACAGAACGGCAAGGCTGGGGCATCACGTATACCGCTGGAATTGAAGACAATTTACCTTCAAGTCTCGGTGAACAATGCCTCTATCGTGGCAGTACTTGACAGCCTGCAGCAGCGTGCTGACGAGATCCCTGGCCTCCTTCTCGTTGTACACCACCTTCTCCACGATGCGGTCGAACAACTCCCCCCCTGCATAAGGAGTTGGACGAGCGTTGAGAAGATCGAGAGTGTGTTTAGCGTGGCACACATACGTCGAAGACAACGATACGCAGCGTCAAACCAAGAGAAGCAAAGCACAACCAGCAGCACAGAGGACTCCCCAATTGGAGGGAGCTTGGGAGTTCTACAGCTTTGTAACTGGTGGATGATGATGGAACGGTGGAATTGTGCATATCCCGGTTCCCGCATGCATGCTAGACAATGCTTGACCCGTCGAAAGCTGCCTGAATGCGACCACTGCATAAAAGAATCGGAGGGAAAAAGGTAAAAGTCGCGATTTACCATGGTAAATTCAAGCGATATACCAGCCATTGGATTGACAGCAGGGCTTCAATACTATCACGCGACCACCAGCATCAACGGCATCGCCCTGGAACACGCGATCGAGGTACGCTGCTGCAGGTTTGCTGACAGAGAGGTGCAGGCATACTGCACCCTGGACTTTCTCTTCGGCTAGACTATCAATTACTCGGAACGGTAACTACCTTCCCAACACCAATTCTACGCAACGCCCACAGCCACAGCCACAGACCTACGAAGCACGTTGGCTGTCTTCGCGTTCCGATTTGTTGGCTGTCCTCATGCCGAAGCTGGCCACTACCCACAAGTGTCAGTTCTTAGGCAACAAATTGCAATACATGTAGAACATCACGAACATCATGACAACACCCACAGCAAAAGGTCAAAGCGCAGGATCCAATGCCTGTTCTTCTTGCTCATCCCTCGTACATCAGATGAAACCCATACACCGCAGGCATGAGCCATGACCCTTTTTTTTTCTCACCCCGAACCTTCTCCACGACCATGTAGAAGTGGTCCTTTTTCTCAAAGAAGTCAAGCAGCTTGATGATGTTGGGATGGTCTAGCTCCAGCATGATGGCCATCTGCAAAACATGTCGAGTCCAACGGACACGTCATGGCCGTGCCAGAACACAATTCGCCGTACCCGTATAAAAGGGTGGACAAGGGTTGCTGCGCCAAAGACGGCTATGGCCACGACGGCACAACACAAACAGCAAGAGCTCTCCGATGTAAATGTTACTTTTGTCTACAGAAATTTAGCAGCAACACTCTTGATGAGGGGAAACCCCAGGGCGTCAACCTGTTGACTGCCAGGGATGAGCACAGCTTCACTTGCCATTTCCACCCGCAGCGCTCGTGCAACACTCGCACACCGCCCGCGCAAGTGAAGAACTGGAACTGCCACATCGCACACGTGCAATGCCGGTACTATACGGTACGGTACTGTACTGTACGGCGCTGTCGTGCATCGAATGTCCATATTATCAGCACATAGAAAGACTGCACCAGCTGCTGTGCTACCTTTAGACATCGGACTCAAAAAAGAGGATGGGAAGGGGGCCGTCCTGCAGCTTCAACCAAAAAACGGAATCACCCTCTGACTTTCATGTCTTCATCTCTCAATTACATGATCCTTCGCAAGTTCCAAAGGATGCATCAACAGCAGTCTGGGCGACGTCTGCAGCCCCCTTACCTCGTCCTTCAAGGCTTTCTCGTCGTCCTGTGGCAACCCAGCCCTCTTGACGATCTTCACAGCAACCTGTTCAGTTCAGTTCACGTCACCAAGACACTTCAGTTCACGTGACGTCGCGAAGACACTTTAGTTCACGTGACGTCACCAAGACAGTTCAGTTCACGTCACCAAGACAGTTCAGTTCACGTCACCAAGACAGAGAGCATCGCAGGCATTGGCGACTAACCACCAAGATCGACTCGTGTTCCATGAAACCAAGCAGTGTTGGGAAGGTTCTACAACGGGTGGTCACTTGTAGATATCATGCGACGAAGGGGGCACAACTTCTGTATCCGGATGGCGCGCACAAACTTTCCCTTTAGACCACTGTCACAATCACGAGCTTTGGCCATAGGGCGTCCTCTCAAATCCACCACGATAGATCCTCGGCATGCTGCACCGTCGTACTTAAACCATTCATTGGTCATGGCCATGACCAACATGGCGGCAATAGACCTAGACCTCACCTCATCATTGGTCTTCTTGGCCTTGGCAGACTTGACTACCGAGTAGGCACCCTTCCCGAGAACCCCGCCGATCTCGTATGCGTCGTCGATGTCGCGGCTCGCCAAGAACTTTTGCAGCCTGTGCCCCAAAACACCATCATGCGGAAACATACCGATGGCACGCACAAGTGCGGAAAGCAGGAGCGGCGTGAGTCAAAAACTAACAAGTAACTGCGACGGCGTCCGGCGAAATCAGACGTCAGGCGAAATCACTCTTTGGGGAGGGGGGCACAAAAGCAGGAAGATGCATAGAGATACTTCAGAAAAAAGCAAGGTCATCACCCAAGGCATTCCACCTCCACCAAGAACCTTTGCATGCTCGCACCGTCTGGCAAAGAACATCCCCGCTCCCACCACACAGCACATAGACTAATCTCCATAAACCCAAGGCTGCAACATCACCCAGTACTGTTAAAGGTCGTGCTTGGTTGCTACCCGTACTATACTGCGACTACGACCGCTAATGCTGTACACCAAGCACGCACAAAGACCGCGATTCGTCGGAGCGGGGAACACAGCTTCAAGCTGTTAGCTAGCAGCAGCTTTAGACCGTCGGTGAAAAGGGACGCCGCTTCAACACCAACAACTAGAATTGTTTCGACGCCTGTGGGCACCGCAACACTCGGGGGACTGCAAATCACCGCACCACTCGGGGGACTGCAAATTCACCACAACAACAAATCATGTCAGGGGTTCGGACTCGTTTGATGGGATGCAACAACGTACCAACGGTATTAGACAGGAGGGAGAACAAACTGTTGTATTGTAACAACCACAGTCGTGAAAAAACAGGAGGGACATCGTACGAACAACAAGGGAACACCCTCAGGGTCAACCTAAAAAAATAAGTAAAACGGCACTTACAAGATTCTTCAAGGCTGGCGGGTTGACACGCCTAGAGAGACCTTCACACACAGCAGTAATGTTCACGTCAGTACCGTTTTGATGCTATTAAGAACATGTGCCACATCGATCTGCCCAGCTGCCCCAGCAAAGTGCACTCACTGCATGGTCATAATGATGGTCGCGATAGCCGACTTGAACTTTCTCCTTGCGTTGAACACGCGCATTCGCTGCAAGCTGTCGCCCAACTCGCTCGTCTCCAGCTCATCGTCCTCGCTCATCACCCACGGATGCGCCAACGCCTGCGCTGCGGTAATTCTCTTCGCAGGGTCCACCGTCAACATCCTGCCAGCGGCAAAAAAAACAACAAAATGCCACAAGCGACGGAAAGCGAATATCAAGCAATGCACCGTCCGAGTTTCATCTGTTACTATTATGGTCATGAACGAGGCCAACTCTACCACATCCAACGGCCGCTAGTAGGCGCGCACAGCATGGTCGTGCGTCACGCAGCATCTACTTGCTAAAAGGCATCGGGATGGGCAGAGCGGTCGGTGATAAGTTCGTCTCGATCGCGTGGTACGTGTGGTGGCAGCAGTAGCAGTACAAGCCAAGAACAGAAGCGTTCTTCCTGTTCATGTCACATTTACTTGTTCCGGCGACGTTCTGATGGAGTGCAGCACGTCATCACACCTCACCTCAATCCAACCCGAACACTTCAAAAACGAAACGGGGTGACGTATCGAAATACTAAAAAATTTCCTTGCTGTGATGATACAACCTCGTCAGATGCCAAAGGCTGCAAGACGACAAGCGGGTACTCCAGATTTTAAAGGCATTTCTCGAAGCACGGCTAGTCTAATTCAGTATTGAAACCACCACAGCATTGGTGGAGACGGGTGGCGATATCACAACAAGATGGAAGGTAAACTACCTCTAGTATGATAAGTACTTGAGTACACCATACACCATACGCACCTCGCGATGAGATCCTTGGCGCCGTCGCTGATGGGGTCCCAGTACTGCTCGTGGAACGAGAACTTCCCGCGCCTTATCTTCTGGAACAACCGGGCCTGGTGAGGGTAAAAAACATCCACATTGGCCGTCCGTTAATATCATCATCGCCGGCATGGCATAAATGACGCCAGGCAACCAGCAGGGTGCATGCCACAAGGTCAAGCGGACATTTCCCCAAAAGAGGCGGGGCACAGGATGGGCGGCAAGGCAAGTGTGTATCGGAGGCGGGTGGTCTACATAGACGGGGTGGTCTGTGACATCCAACGGTCAGGGTCTGCATGGAAGCGCTCAAGGCTAGCATACATGTAGCAAAATCTACAAGATCAGACGAACATCTACCCACACCCCCAACACAACAACAAAATTAATCATACCAATATCCCACTCGCGCATCGGTGGGTCGCAGAAAAAAATGCTCTCGTCATCACAACCAATGGAAGGGTGAGGGCAACCGACTTTGCACGTAACGGCTGTTGGGCATAGACAAAGCGTTGCGACACGCGTCAGAAACCAGAAAACAACCCTAGTGCAAAAAAAGCACTTGTGGTATGCATGTGCGTTGGCCGCCAGGGGCATGCGCTGCTATCAGTCACTGTCAGACCATGCACAGGGGCTAAGGAAAACTTGTTTGTGGTACTGTACTAATCTTGATACCAGTTCCGTTTGGGGTACTTCCGCGTGTGTCGACACCTAATACTTCAGATCGTTTGTGATTATGCATCCTTTTCCGCCCCCTGTACGCCATACTCCGACCTCTCACCTGGTTGTCATCTGTCCCACCATCATCCACCGCCATCACAAGGAAATTTCCGTCCCATCCGTCCCAGAATAAAAGAGAAGAAAGCCAGCAGCCAGCAGCCAGCAGCCAGCAGCCGGTCGTACGGTCGCACCGTAGTGCCAGGCAGGTGCAATGACAATGACAAGGAAACCACCGTCGTACGACACCCATCGATTGAAATACAAGCCGGGAAAAAAGCCAAAGGGAAACGTTAGTGGCAGCAGCCATTGCATCGGCGCGGCAGAGCATGCAAAAGAGCATGCACAAGTCTCGTTCGAACGAGACAAGGCATTGCGGTGCGATACGTCAGGGTTGCACGTCGCCAACTTATTCCAAAGGACGTTGCAGATGATGGGAAAGCGCTGCTCATCATGGCTCGGACAGCAAACTGCCTTCAACACCCCCTAGAGGTAATACATGAAAGTGAAACCGCCCCGATGTCGTGGTGTACGAATGCTATGCTGTTCTCCTTCATGTCCCTGGTAATGACTCCATGGCCACGGTGGGGCAGTCGACAACCCATGATGGAACGAAATACACTCATCGCGGGGATACTATTGACATAACAGTCGAAGAACTTCCAAGTATAAAATAACAGGTGAACGGCATCGAAAAGATGATTGCAACAAGCGTCTACAAATACCATCACAATGTAGGATGCTCCTGTCTTCTAGCACAACGTTGACAACACAAGGGAAACGGGAGCGGCAAGCGAGCGAGCGAGCGAGCGAGAAAGGGTGGGGGGGGGAGACAGGATGGAAACACTTGTGTAGAAATTACCATGGAATGGAGGATAGCCCCCGAGAAGAATGTAGGTGATCACGCCGATGCTCCACATGTCTACCGGAGAGCCGTATGGCGTAGACTTGAGGATCTCTGGCGCCACATCTAGAAACAGAAGCAGGAAGGGACGAAGGAAAGGGGGGACGAACACCGAACAGATGCAACCCACGAGATGGCACGTCGGACGAAAGTATACACAAACGTAAAGCAACCTAACCGGTGGGTCAGAGACAGAGTCATAGCGGAACTTTGGCAAGCGGCATCGGCAGCAGGCAAGAGGCTGGCGCAAACAGTAAGGCATGCTCCTCTTTCACTCTATCCTTGAGTAGACTGCCACCTCTGCTTTCAGTTGTGATAGCGCCCCACAACGCAAAACAATGTTAGGGCTAGGTGCCGCGAACAGAACAGCAGCAAACGGCCACCAAACGAATTCGGGTGTTGGAGCGCACGGAGTAATCCACGAAAACGTGGGTCGGGATGAATAGGCCCGTGTTGTTGTATACGTTGACTTTCCCAAGAAACGTCGTGCCAAGTGCCTAGTCCCATCATGTCTACGTTCATCTCACATCCTGGCGTGCCGCACTGCGTTTTGAGGACCTCCGAGCGTGCGTCGTGCTTTTTGGCGAAGCCGAAGTCAGCGATCTTTAGGTTGGCGTTGTCTTGCTTGTCCACGAGGAGCAAATTTTCCGGCTGAACAACGAAAGACACAAAACACGACAATATCGGCGTTGAGATAATGCCACGAGCGAACACCAATAGCGGTTGTCCGGCTGTAACTTGAGTGACTATCGGGCGACGTGTCGTCATTGCCAATGTCAAGGGTTCGAGTCCTACTGCAGTATCGGCTGACACGCGTGAAGCGAAGCACGCCATATAGAGTTGTGAAACAACCTTACCCTGAGGTCCCCACGAGAGAACACAGCAAGGCAAGCACAAACGACAAACTTGATCCACACCAAGCCCTCAACAACCTATTGCATGCCTCGACTAAGTCCACGGCACGGTGTCCAGAGAGCAGGTCGGCCCTGCCTGCTTGCAGACCTCGACTGCGAAACCGGGTGCCAGGGAAGGGAACAGCTCTTCTTGCACATTGACGCACACACCTTGAGATCGCGGTGGATGATGTTCTGGTCGTGCAGGTGCTTAACCGTCCTTAGGAGAGTCCGAACCAGGTCTCTCGCCTCCTTTTCGTTGTAGAAGGTCTTGGACACGATGCGATCGAACAACTCGCCGCCTAAAAATACATACCAAGAATGCCCGCAAAGCACGCGAACCACGGAATGAGGTCAATGTTCACAATAACGTCATGTGTCGACAGGTGCACCCGTAAACCGTTGTCACATTCAGTCGGCAGAGACATGTTGGGTCATGTGCCGCGGTAGAACGAAACATACAGCTGAAGAGCACGCTCACAAGCGTACACCATATGGCAAACACCAGACAAGATTCAAGATCCGCAGGCCCCTTACGTACCACGAAATAAAACACATCACACGCAAAACAAAACGTGATACTGCTTTGCTGTATCGTCCGTCCGTCAGTCGGTCATTATTCGGGCATGTCATCGCTCTCTCTATACAACACTGCCCCAAACGATCGTGTTTACAAGATCAAGACAGTGCTGGCTGGAACCTTGGCCTTCATATTGCAGCCTGCCAAGTGGACGCGCGCCGTGCGTCTGCTTTATCTTGGGGTGGCATCATCATCAAGCCACTAAGCTTAGCCAGCAGGTCATCAGCAGGCACGGAGTGAATCAGCGCCGACGTTCGGGGAACACTCGGGCCCCACCGAATCCACACCCTGCCGCAGTTTCAGCTACTCGCCCAACCTAGTGCACGTGCAACGAAAATGACCCGCATTGTTATGCACCAAACATCCAATCCTAGGCAGCATTGCTCACCCTCGCAGAGCTCGAGCGCCATGTAGAGTGTCTTCTCCTCCTCGTACCAGCCGTGGAGTTTGACGATGTTAGGGTGGTCCAACTCGCCGAGAAGCCTTGCTTCGCTCCTCAGGGCCTCCAAGTCACCCTTGCCAAGGCTTCGCCGCTCCACGACCTTCACCGCGGATTTCTGGCGGTCGGAAATCCTTGTCGCAACCTTCACAATCGAGAAGGCCCCTTTGCCCAACTCATCTGGAACCACATGCGCAGTGAGAGGGTGTTGGTCAACACGTCAACACGTCAACAGCAGCCGGAGGGCTTTTATAGGTGTTGGCATCAGACAACCGACGTCGTATCTTAGATATGCTAACCACACAGCTGGCCTTGAACTTAAAACACTACACCTCTACTTCTGTACCTGACGCACAGCTACTATTACCATCACTGCTGTGCCTACCTGTTAAACCAGTGGAAGCTGGGAGCTGGAGATATGCCACCAAGTGCAACCAGGCACCTGTGTCGCCGTATACACCATACCTGGCATGGTGGCACGGCCAGCCGAGATGGCTTGCTGTGGCAACGCACTTAAAAATTGATCTCTACCGTAAAACTGACTCCTGTCGAAGTTGTATCTACTCGAGTACTGCTGTTATATGCTATCTACGGCTTGTGCACCATACAGCAGTAGTTCACAGACGTTCGCTACAAAGTAACAAGAGAGCAGAACGTGCCTCAGCGCCAGTTGCCGGTATAGTCAAGGCAGCCGTGAATCACACCATCACACCGCAAGTGGACATGTGCTGAAAAAGGCGAACGAATTGCGTGGGAACTATATTCGCTAGGAATCGCTTCCGACACGCAGCGAACCTGTCGCAAAAAACGCGCTGTCCAAATAATCTGGTATTATCGAGTGCTGTACTTTGCTATAGGTCGATCGTTCATCACCTACAGCAGTACGTACCTCCCAGGTGGTATTCCTCAGAGAAGGGCTTCGCGTCGCGAGTCATGCCTACCAAGGTCGCCATCGTGAACAGCAGTGCTTCGGCCTCCGACCTCTTTGCAGCAGCAGCGACCGGAGTTTTCTATCCGCGCGTGAGAACGTGACCACACTTCCAGACGGCTGTTGCAGCAGTAAGAAAGGGCGCGATCGAAGAGATCAAGCGTGTGAACATTAACATTCACGCGGAGATGCCTATGGATACAACCTTAGGAAAAATAAACACACATACAGAAAGACCACCGTTCGAGATATACTCACATTCGAACGGGATGTGGTGAGTCGAGTCTTTTCAGTGAGTAGAGAAAAACCGGCTGGGTACTGGGTACTGGACTTATTTCGAGTCTATTTAAGTAACTGACGATTTATATGAGTGATACCAGCTGGTGCCAAGTACAATAACATCTACAGGTAACCTACACATTGCAATCCATCCCGTTTGTTCTCTACTGGGTCAACGACAAAAATATCGGGGAGAATCCCTCTGTTATGTCGTGTATCGTAAAATATCTTCCACTCGAGGCAGTGCTTGACGTACACATACTGCAGATATTAAATTGGATCGTCTTCCTGAAAGTTGTCTCTGTCTGCGGGCCACAGCAGGACAACCAGTGGTACCGATGTACTTGTACCTGTGACACGCGTCGGTAAGACGGTGTGATTATCTCGGCCAAACGCCGGCCAAAACCAAAAA
Source organism: Ectocarpus siliculosus (assembly GCA_000310025.1). Lineage (NCBI taxonomy): Eukaryota > Phaeophyceae > Ectocarpales > Ectocarpaceae > Ectocarpus > Ectocarpus siliculosus. The sequence continues at coordinate 49,916 of FN647938.1, read as the reverse complement.
AGGAGATAAATGGGCAACATTGTTGAGCTATGGTATCATACATCGTGTGTACATGTGACTCGCATTCTGTAGACCTCGCAAGGCAGAGGGAGAGGGAGGTGGAGGGCTCGCTTCCGTAGGAGTCACCAATTCGCAATTCGAACGGAAAATAAAAAATAAACCTTCGCAAGCTGCGGTTCACCCGCTTTTGTATTGTAGCAGGCTTCCATCCTTCCATGCAATTTCCCCGCATGAGGACGAGACGACGCCATCATACCCGGAGAGTGCTGCTGTGTGCACAGGTTTACCGTTTGCTACCACCTTGACTACAGCTGAAACCCACCATGATGCCACTCAAGCCAAAAGCTTCCGGCGAGCTGCTGCCGATAGGTATGGTACAAAGTGCCGCTCGTGAGATCATTCGCCGGCCTGCCTGGCCGCCCCTGGGCCGTTTTAAACCTCCCCTCCACCGCCCGGAAAACAGGAGGAAAAAACCAAGATGCCGCCCGTTTCATATAGACGGTCAAGCGTAACAAGCAATACTTACAAGTTTGCTGCTGTCCTCGGCCTTCATACAATACGCGCGTAGCTATTTATCCCTTCGCTTTGCATCCATCCCGGCGCCCTAGGGATGCGCCCCTCTTACTGGAGAGTATTTTGTCAAACAAGAGGCTAAAAGTCCCGACCTAAGCAGAGGCCTTTTGTCGCCTTCCTGGTCTCTGCGCACTCTCTTCCATGGCCATTCCCTTCCCGGCATGATCACGGAATGGCCTTAAGCAAACAGCGACCGACTACAGTAAGGCGTTTAACCGACCCGCGTCATGGACGGGCCACGCGGACGCCGAACAGAACTCAGTTCAAGGCCAAAATGCGTGAGGGAAAAATACAAGAACTGGCACGACCTGTTGATGGAGAGGACCAAATTATCAATCAAAACTTGTTGACCCCACATCGTGCTACGTTCTTCTTTCCCACTCACCAGCCCACCTTTGTGATGTATCGAAGGAACTCCTCTTGTTGTCTTCAGCAACAGCAGACAGGGGGAAGGTAGCTGGCGTGGCACACAAGACTGCCTCGCAGACACACACACAGGGAATGGTAAGCTGCTGCAGGATTCGTGTACACCTAACCACCAGTGTTCGATAGCGCGGAGCCCCCAGGTTGCGCCGCAGGTAGATTCGGTTGCACATCTTCAGCCTTGCCCGCAGGGACTTGACCGAGGTGTGTCCTCTTCACGTTGGCGCCATTGAAAGCTTGTTAGAGGTAATCTACCGAGGTGAACACGACGCTGAAGTTCCAGTGGGGAAGTGGCCACATTTCCAAGCAGGTGATGATTGAGCAGCAGCACATCATTGAGCCCGTGACAATGACAATGACAATGACAATGACAATACCGTGACCAAGTGTCGGCGTCTCCGCATGAGATGACGAGGTATCTGCAGTACATACTTGCTTGCTGCTGTATGGTACGGAACAGTTGACGCCCGCGTTTAAGAAATGCCAAATACGGTCCAGCCTGAAGTTTCTTGGAGTGCTTCTTCGTGCTGCCGAATCCTGCTGAATATTGCTGTAAATTTTGTACTGCTGTGTACCGGTACTTGAAACAAACCGCAAGAGCACAGCATCAGGAAATGCAGACCAGACACACAAGACCAGTCGGATGTCGGAAGGCATCGGGAGGGAAAACCATAAATCGTACAGTGTCGGTCAAATTTGGTCCAATTTGCGGAGGTTGAAGGCCGCTGTACGACCTTCGATATTTTAGCTCCAGCAGCAAACCTGTACGTGCCAGCATACACGACCTCATGATGTCCTCTACTGATAGAAGCCGAGTGTTCAAGTGAAACTGGTATACTTCGAATGGATATAGTACATGTATAGGAAGAGACAGGTCACAAGGGGTCTGGCACCAGTCCCTTACATCTGAAACTTCTATGATTTACTCTGCTGTTTACACGTGCTGCTTTCCTCACCTCCCTGGCCTCCCGACTTAATCCCGATTCTCACCGCCGACGGCACGAAGGCCACACCCTAGAAGGGAAATTTCTTCAGCTGTGACGTGTCGCTGTCGCTACAAGGTTTAGGTCTTGTACAGTCAAAGCCCGCTCTAAGGGTTTGATGTGAACCTCCTTCTGGCGCTGGCTCTATGTTGATACTTCATCCTATATGCAAGGAAAGCAAGCGCCGTTTCTAGACTACGGTGAATACTGTTATCAGTAGAGGACGCCATGAAAAGAGGCGCTGTGTATGCTGGCACGTTCAGGTTTTGCTGCTGAAGCTGAAATATCGAAGGTCGAAGCAGCCTGTGGAAACAGTCCGTAGTCTGCACCGGAACTCGCCGGAACCAAACATATATCACAGCCATGCTCACCGCCACGGACCGTCAGCAGTAGCTAATGGCATCAGCTACTGCTGCATCCGCCGTTCAGGAGATTGGGTTCAGTGGCGACGAGCACAAGCAGTACAACGACACTGGGTGTCGGTCCAATTTGCGGAGATTGTAGACCGCTACGACACTACTACGACCCTCGATATCACCACCCAAGAAGCTAATTTGAGCGCGCCAACACCCCCCCCCCGGTGCTATAGGGTGTCCTGTTGTGATATCAGCATTCACCGTACGTTGGCGTGCAAAACTGACCTATGTTGAGCGCCTGCCGTTCTGGCTCTTTTGACTTGTGTTTGGACTGGTGTGGAGTTTTATCTTGCTCTCAAAGGAGGCGTTTGAGGTAGACTGCATGTTATGCGTGTTTAGAGCAGCCTCTGCTGTCGACCTGTTCCTGTGCGAGAATCAACGATTCCTGTTTTTCTCGATGCCTTCCGACTGGTCTTCTGTATCTGGTGTACGTTTTCTGGTGCCCTTACGTGACTGGGTTAATTTGAGTTGTATACTTCGAAGTATGTATCTTTTCCCCACGGCTCTCTGTGGTCAAACATCGTCCATGCATGCGTGTACACCCACAAATATCACGGCGGCAAGGATGGTGCAGCAGTGAGTCCATGTGTGAGGCTCACAGGGATGGGGACGCGGTATATGTAAGGGTGACGAACAGGAGTACGTACAGTAGCACTACTGCTGTACAGCAGTACCAGGTAGCAGTTATGCGGAGAGAAAGAAATTTACAGCAGCAAGTTTCTGAAATGGTAGGTGTGCATGCATGTCTCCGACAGCAATCATCCGCAAGGAGGATGTACCTGTGCAAGCACTACCTGTTGGCATATCTTCTTCGCCTCATCCTTGGACAGAGCATACGGCAAGTACATATGCTAGCAACGCTAGATGCGAAGACGCTGACGGGAAACCGCCTCACAGAAGCGCCAGATCGATGAAAATCATGACGGCCCACTCAGAAAATCGAGACCATCATCCACTACATATATCGCACAAAATGCATAAAAATCGTGAAACATTTTACAGTTCTGTACTAAAAATAGAGAACCGTGATCGAAGGTGCAGTCGTAAAAACCCTCGCCCTTGAGCGAAAATTTGCACACAGCAGACGAACCTCTTTTCACTCCCATTGCTGGGAACCACACTCACCGCAATCACAACATCAAGCACCGAGGCAGTACGTTAGCATCGGCTCCGGTGTGCGTTTCCCCTGCTCTCCCCCGCGGATGTGGCACCGGGTCGATCACGTGTTGAGGGTGCTGTATGTACCCTCCGGTGGTATTTTGCGTTTGAATCTTACAACAGTACCGGTAGGCAGTAGATTGGAGTTGGAAAGGATATCTGCCCCGCATCAGAGAGGTTGCGCATGGTGAATAGTATGGTGTGTCCTGTGCGCATCGCTGATAAGCGTGCTTATGGGGTGGACTGCCTCTTTGTCTCCCTTCTAGTCTCTACGTATATTTTTTCTGCTCTTAAGCGAGGCACACGGACGATATATATATTCCCATATATTTTCCCGTCGTGTCTCTAACCCCCAGCCCCCTCGCAGTGCCCCCGCAAGTGATGTTGTTGTCGTCGTAAGTCAGTCAATATGTTTTGTGACGCTTTAGTAGTTACCTATTTCGTTGTTGTTCGGGCAGAATGGAGCGTTGGGACCTGTCTATCTTGCTTCTTGTTTCCTTTGTCTTTCTCTCTTTCTTATGTTTCTTCTTTATCTTTTCGTTCTTTCATCCCTTTTGACCGGGGTCGATCGCCTGTATCCATCCCCCGGCTAGTAGCTTGTTCTTTTTCGTTTGAGTAAAAACGTTAAAATAAATCGCGCCTGGGAGGGCTCTTCTGGGTCCGTTTTTAATTTTTGAGTTCTAGAAAGGTGTACCCCCGCCTTGGGGGCAGTTGGCTTGTGACCACGGAAGGCGCCCGCGTCAGTTGGATCAGTACGGAAGTTAGAAAGTACTGAGTGGAGACCGGAACGGTTTTTATTGTGAAAACAACACAACAACAACAACTCGGGCTATAATTGGCACGCAAAGTGATCGGAGCTGAGAACGGAGCTGAATCGGCCTGTAGTCACATAAGGGGCAAGCCGATTGTCTTTAAAGCGGGGACGACTGTAATGCACTACTGGGAGGGGGTGGATAGAACATGAGAGAGGGGGAAAGATCGAGAGGAGCTGTGGGGTGTTGCGTATCGTATTTGACGCACTCCCCCCCCGGTGACCCCTCGTCTCTTATGTTTCTTACTCCATGTATTATAGTAGTAGCGGTCGCTCCTGTTTCTTATGGAGTCGTTTCTTAATAGTGTGGCCCAGATTGAGCTATATGTTTCTTAACCCTAGTTTCTTCTTGTATTTCGTGGAAATTTGAGCCTTTTCCCCTTCACACTTGTTTCTTACTCGCGGACGCTAACCGGTAGTATTGTAGTAGCGTGCATTGCCCACCGAGCACGTCGGGTCCAAGATGTGGGGCTGACATTCCGCTCCATGAGTGGCGAATCTGGCCAGGATTCACATCTTCGTTTCGTGAGCACGCCACGAGTTATTGGAGGTTGGAGGCAGAAAGCAATGGAAAGTGGAAAATATGTGCTGGTCGGAAGACCGCTGTGCAGCAGTGAAAGTCGTTGTACAACGACGTCCAAAGGTGGTACTGTACTATTTACAACAGCAGTCGGATACGCTGTTCATTGTTTAGTTATGGAGACCCGCTGGCCACCGAATCAAGTGGAATAGTCTTTGTACAACCAGACAGCAGTAGGGTAGTCAGGTACGTGATATGCATAGCTTCGTTCGTACGCATCGTATTGCTGCGTGTATTCAGTCACAGACCCACCCCGTTGCCAACCCAGATAGCCCCGCGGAGGATCTTTTGATCTTTTGTTTTTTGTTGAAAACAAACACCCGCCGGGGTGACCTCAAGGGTGGAGGGTCTTTTTACATTGAAGAAAAGATCTCCAGGCGAAATTCCCCGGGGGAAGTGTCTCTTTTTTGCTTTTCTATAGCGCATGTGCTGCAACACAGCGCCGACCCACACGATGTCAGGGCTCAACATAATCTATGAGCAACCCGCCTACAACACCAACACTGACACCAGCACCAAACCAACTACACCCACAACAACAAATACCGCAACTGGCACACACACTAGAATGCTGCCACAGTGGATGCCGTGGGTTTGTGGGCGAACGCCCGGGGTGCGCCAATATTTTGCCGAGAAACGAACACAGCGAGGCTAACTAACTCAAGGGTAGAGGGGCGACACAACAAAACTATAAAGGGCGGCAATCCCGGGGCTAAATCAGCTTTTTTAATTTTTTCGCGCTACCCCGGCGATATGCTTTTTTCGGGGGCTATCTCGTGGAGGCTGCCATCTCAAAGGATACTTTCATACGGTAGTCGTATGTACTATTGCTGACTCCTTATCAGAGGTTCTCTTTGCTCTGTGTATCCAGAACGTTTTTAGTGTGCCTGCCTGAAGGCGCACGTGAGAATGCACAACTTCCGCACTCGTTTCTCCCGCCTGAGGCAGCTTTCACCAAGCCTTTGATGTTGATCACAGACACTCCATTGCGAGAAGTGCCGGCCTTGAGTTGAGCAGGAAATTGCCATACGGCCGCGATTGGCTGAATCTCGGACCTGATGACGTGCTGAACGGCTGCCCAGCCTTTTCGAGTATGGGTAAGCACGTTATAGTATGGGTAAGCACGTTATCACCACGCACCCAGGAGTTGGTTTGGTGGAGAGGGGAGAGAGAGAGAGAGAGAGAGAGACAGCCTGCACCTGCCGTCCAAGAGGCTAGCCACGAAGTATGCAGATCTTCTCTGTTGCGAGCACTACGCTTACGGCAGCGGACCTAGCCCAGACTTCGGCCGCTGGCCTGGCGTTCTTCTTTAGTCTCAAGATGGGGGCGATCACCTACATACCTTTGCTCGCTCACCGCCAGGACGCAAGCCTGCCCGGCTTCCCCTCTGCTCTGTCGAGAACAACACCCCCTAAACCCCCTGCCCACACCACCTTCCTTGCTTGCTTGCTTCCTTCCGACAGCCGGACTCAACATGAGAGGCCGACCAAAGACGCGTAGAACCGGGGGAGCCGTGTCAAGGGCGACGATGGCTTGGCTCGTGGCTCCCGTGTTAGTCGCCATGGCCGCGCTCCCGCGGGTATCGGGGCACACTGGACCCAGCAAACTGTCCGCCATTCAGCCACCAACGTTCGCGCTGGACCCAGATATTACCCTTGAAGTCGGTCCCACTCTCCTCTTCGAAAGCGGGCAGTGGGTCACGGTTTCATGGAGCGGGATCGAGTCTTGGATGTTCCCGGATGCCTTCGTGGCTGCGTTTTCTCCGGGGACTGCCCTGGATTACCCCGCCACCGTAAAGGAAGTCGCTCCCATAAAGTACCAGTTCTTGACAGCCGAGAAACCTTTCCCCGGGGTTGGTCATGAGGCGGAAACGGGTGCCGTGGAGAGCCTGAGGTTTAGGCTTTTGAACTTGAGGGATGCGGAAGGGTATCGCTTCGGCCTGTTCAAGGGCGGGGTCGAGGATCCGGTGCTTGTGGCCAGGACAACAGAAGCGGTCACGTTCGCTCAGCCGTTTGAGGTGGGGGTGTGGGCGGTAGTGTAGCTGCTGCTTGGGTGTTGTACGCCGCAACCTAAAACTGATACTAGGGCGGGCATCTGGTGTGAGGACCAACATGAGTGTTGGGGTTTGTTTGTCTGCGAGCCGCCCTCGACCAGGCTGCTCTCGCTGCTGCTCAGCATTCACTGCCAGGTAGAACGCGTCGGTCCCACGCCGGAAATCGTCGGAGTGCGGTGCTCCGCTTAGGTTGATCTGTAAGCACTTTTCCCATTGCATCTTCTATCGAAATGACTCATGACGGTAGCCAGGTGAAACAGTCGCTTTTGTTCACTCAAGTGCTTCTTACCCTCTCCCGTTCCCGTTCCCCGCTAAATAGGTGCTACACTTACACCTAGCGTTGACCTCTGATGTGGATTCGATGCGTGTCTCGTGGGTGACCGGGGAGGCATCACAAGCACCGGCCGTCATGTTCCGTGAGGTTGCCGTTGGGGCGCAGGAAGGGGTGACAGAAACACAGGTCGACCCTTGGCAGGTGAGGGCAGACTTGTGCATGGCCAACTAGCAAGGGTGCAATCGGGATTTTTTAGCACCACTGCTGTCTAGCCAAATGTTGTTGTAAACTAACGCCACGAGTGCCGCACAGATTGGTACCCAACGGTGCCTTCCTTCACGGCCCGCAGACCCCGAATACTTCAACTAACCCATCATGGAAACACCAGGCGCGATCTACGCCAAAGTGTCAGCCCTTTGCCGACGGACTTGGCCTAAAGTCTACCCCGCTCTCCCCCCCACCCCCGGAATGTCTCAAAAGGAAGTTGCGGCGGAGTCTTCTATCACATACGGTCGCGAGGATATGTGTGGGGAACCGGCGACCTCGAATGGCTTCCACAACCCCGGACTCTTGCACTCTGCCGTGTTGCCCGGCCTCATCCCGGGGCATCCCTACGAGTGAGTGCACGCTGTGTTTTGGCAAAAATAATAGGGAGTATCACTCCACCGTCCGCCATGGTTGGACCGCTCTTACAGTTGCAATTGCCCATTTCTCGAGAGCCAAGTCGGGTGTGACTAGCTGAAGGGACATGTTGCCAGAGATGCAGTTTGGGTGGCGGTTTCATTCGCTTCAATCCGGGAAAATGTGAATGCTGCGGTAACCTCACTCCCGTGCCGGTACCCGTTTAGAAGAAATCTGGTAGATGGAGCTCACCGGTTGGGGTGGTTATGTATGCTCCACGGCGGTAAGGCACAGGAGTTAAAGGTTCCAGGCGGTTGGCACTATTCAGGGGTACCTGAAACATTGTTTTAGGTTTCGAAGATGTCAACGCTCTGTATACTGCATACCCAACCCATTCCCTCTCACACGGGGGGGGGCACTCGACGTCGTAAGTCGCTGGCATTTTGCAGAGGGAAAACCTGGCCACCCGCCTCCACTCTCCCTTTCCCCCATCGTTGGAAGGTACAAAGCCGGGGACTCCGATGCCCAAGAATGGGGGTCTTCTTCATTCTTCTACGCCCCGCCGGTTTCCTCGGGAACAACAGCCGCGCATCAGCAACGCGCTGGTTCACCGGAACAACCCTCATCGGCAGGTGCTGCTTTCTCCCCGCCGCTGGTAAACACGGTTACTGCTTCAGGTGATGCTAGTACCGCAGACATGAGTGGCAAGGGGTCGCGCCCAGAGATGGCTGCGTTGGCGCCGTCTGAGCTGGATAACGCGTCAGGAATAGGAGCAGAAGGAATAGCGTGGGATCCCGACGCCGTCAAAGTTGCTGTTTTTGGAGACATGGGCACGGCGGAACTCGACGGCACGCTCGACGCCGGACACACGAGCGAGCCGCCGTCTATCCGAACAGTGGGCATCCTCAATGACCACCTGAGGGGAGGTGCGGGTGTTCGGGCCGTAGGCAGCAGTGGCGGCGGTGATGGGGTTTCGACAGGTCCAACTGGTGGAGGGGAAGAACCGCAGCTCGGCTTGGTTCTGCACATCGGGGACCTGAGCTATGCAAGGGGGTACGATGCCCAGTGGGACGAGGTGAGCAAGCTCGTCTCAATTCCTAGCGTGTGCCTGGCACCCGGCAAAGGTTTGGTGGCACGGGGCCATCGGTGCAGGTATTCAGGCTCAGGCTCAGGCAGGCTGTCTTATCCTGGCGGAACAACAATTGTTGTACTCATCGCCGAGCATTTTCTAGAGCAGTGGTGGTTCCAGGATTTGTGCCCGCCGTAGACGGCTTCAACCCTGTAAGTACGGGACGCCAATAAATGTGGCACCTCGGTGTGCGAGAACCTCTATGTCGTGCACCCTTGTAGGGGACGCAATAAATACATGTGACCTTGACATGGTATGCATACAAGTATCAGCAGCGACTGTGCAATCGAACGCCTGGCCAGGCGACACTACGTGCGGGGGTGTCCTTGCAAGCACCCACCGCGGCCACCCCCTACCCTCGCCCCAAAGTCGGGATCGCTAATTGCGAGGTGATGTCTTTGGAGAAGGCCGATACTGTGATATCACGGGCGTAACGTGAGTAGCTTGTTGATGGGGCCCGAACCAAGTCTGCTCTTTCCCCAGGTCTGTCTCAGTTGACCACTTCTTCCTTGCGAACGATGAAGAAAGTTTTTCCTACATTGCCTAAGCTTTGATGAACAGCCTTGTTGGATATTGTATTCCTCGTTCATGTTCATTTGCTTCACCGCCAAGGACGAAAGGGCGACGGTTAGGTTTTTCACTGCAGTACAGGTAGTAGTGCAAGCTACCGGATTCCGTTCCGAAAATGGAGTCACGATGAACACCAAGTGCCGCTGCGTAAGGATTTTCGGCCGACAACAAATTACTCGTTCATGACCAATTTTGAGTGTCATTTTTTTCGCCGTGTTCCGTGTGGCTCTAGAAAGCTGTTTTTCCTGTTGTCCGGGTGCGGCCGTTCCCCCGAGATACTCTGTTTTTTTGCAGCCCGTGCAAGGTGGGGAGTGTTTGCGGACGTGTTTTTATTGACGTCACACCGTGCTGCATACTGCTGTCCCGCCTGCAGTACATGGACCAGATCAAGCACGTCGCATCGACTGTTCCTTGGATGGTGGGTGTGGGGAATCACGAGCGAGATTACCCCACGACTTCCGAGTCACCCGTTCGCCAAGAGCTCTCATTCTTCACCGGTACAGACTCTGGAGGGGACTGTGGTGTGCCGACAGCGTTCAGGTGATTTGGATCCCTGGCCCGCATCAACGGCGGTATGTTTGCTTCTTCCCTTTTTACTTTCCGAACGCCACTCCGGGGCGACACCGAAAAAATGAATATTTCGTCCCGTCGACCCTTAACTGCCGTGCTTTCTCTGCATCACTGAAAAGAGTCGGCCGGTAGTAAGACAGAGCTGTTGTTTGGTGCTTGAGAGAGACGCCCAAGTATAGTTTATGAACTCGGCGTCTTATGCTTCTCAGTCCACGTTTGAAGATCATGGCAGGGTGCTCAGCAATGTCTACTGGTACTCTTGCTCGGAGTTGGACGGCTCTCTGACCCACTACATAGCGATCCTGCTGTCTTCTGGTTGTAAGCACTGGGAGTGTGCTCCCCGTGTTCTCCATTGCATGCATTCTGGCAGACGTTTCTCGCTTTCCCGTCTGATCTGTCCGGACGATCATGAGGTTCCTCGTCGTGTTGGTGACGGTGACGGTGCTGTTTTTGGTTTTGGCGTTGGCACTGAAATACTCCGCGGCGCTCAACAGGTTCATCATGCCCGGGGCGGCGGAGGAGCCCACGGCGGATTGTCCGTGGTACGGGTTTGATTTCGGCCCGGTGCACTTCACCGTTATGTCGACAGAGCACAACTTCTCGGTGGGCTCCAAGCAGGTGCCCGCCAACCCGCTCCTATTGGGTGGTCGTAAACCTGACCATAGAAGTCGAAAGCGTTTGAAGTATTAGTTACATGTTTCTTTGGTGATATTTTCTGCAACGAACAAACTTTGATTGGAAGCAATCGTGTGTTGCCCTCAGTCGTGTTGGTATGAAGGGTTCGGCCGACGGACGCACCCTGGTTGTTTCGCCCTTTTGCCCACTACAGTGTTGGTTTGGTGTGAGGCGAGTCGTGATGCCTCCCAGTATTGATGCCACTCACTCTCCATCGATGTTGTCCCCGACTCAGAACGCGGAGATCCCACCACTCGGTAACACTCCTTCGCATTAGTTGCGCATCTCATCGTATGGAACGCTGACCGACCCATCCCTTCCCGGCAGCAGCTTACCCCCTCGCATCAGAGTAGCAGTTTCTGTCCCACCGGACGCGACCCTTTGTTTCGTGTTGAGCCAAACTAACGACACGTGCTTCCTCCAACCTACCTGGTACGTACTTAATACGTCTGCTCTCATCATGCCGTCCGATGGCTACCTCGGCGCGTTGCACGTGTGCAGGTACTGCTATCGCTTCAGCGTTGCGCTCCTTAGGGGGGCGAAGGTACTGCTCGACCACCCGCAAAATGTTTTAACGCTATCGTCCTTTAATCGACACCCGTATGCATGCCGACCGACTCCTTTACGCCAGTACGCGTTCATCAAGGAAGACCTCGCCGGCGTAGACCGCGCCAAGACCCCATGGATCGTCTTCTCGGGACACCGGCCCATGTACGTCAACAGCGGCGGCGCGGGGGCGGGAGAGTGCGAGGGTGCTGCGGCTTTGGAGCCAAACTGCGCTAACGACCAGCCGGTTGCGAGGTCGCTTCGTGCTGCCCTTGAGCCATTGCTCATCGAGTACCAGGTTGGTCTTGCCGGTCTATTTCACCACCCCAATGGGTTGTCTGTTTGATCGATCGTGTCATGAGCATGTACGCGCTGACACGTTGGTGAGCTGAACATCTGTTTTTTTTTTTCCATGATGATGGCTTGCGTCGGGCTTCTACGGGAGCATGCTGCGGTAGAAGGAACAGTTCATACATCGGTTCGGTCTGGCATACATCGGAGACCTCCAGTCTTGGTCCGACGAATGCATCGCTCACAGAGGTTGATGACTGTGTCCATATAGGCGAACGCGTTTATGTGTCCAACTTGAGTGTTGGGATTTAGCTGTCCAACTCGCCAAACACGTGCTTACCCCGTGTCCTCTCCTCTCTGCCTGCCACGCCCCGCCCCTAACATTGTGTGGTCCCCGCACGCCGTTTTGCAACTGTCCTGTCGTTGTGTGTCGTACGTTGCTCGCTTGTGGAACACCAGGTAGACCTTGCAGTCTATGGACACCATCACAGCTACCAGCGTACCTGCAGAGTCGCCAACGAGACTTGCGTGGGACCGTCTTCTCGGACCTACTCCAGTCAGTATCAAGAGTATCAAGAGCATCAAGATTACACCGCCCCCGTGCACGTTGTCATGGGAATGGCGGGCATGGGTCTGGTGAGACTTGAGGTTTTGAACGGTTCGTGTGTGTTGGGCGTTCTATGTTTCGTCCCATCGCTTCTGCGTGCCATTCTACAACTTTCGATACTCCTTTGATGAACTAGTCGGGGTCGCGCAGGAGCCAGGTAAACGTTATATGGATTTCTGTGTATGCCGCGTTACCTCTTTCGGTGATTACCTGCAATTTTTTTGACATCGCAATAGGATTGAGCGGCCCCTTTCCTCTTGTTTTGCGCTTACCGACGACTGTGCAGTTTCCTCTTGTAACTTTTATTTTTGGGTTATACCTCTCCGGAGATGTTCGCACCCACGACCGAGAGTGAGAGGTTTTACGAGGTTACCTACAGTAGTGAACCACAGAGGCAATCGGAGCTGGTGTTGGAACGCTTCGCATTTTTGCATAGGCTCCGCGATTTGGTCTGGTTTCGACATCAAGGTTCGGATGCTTAGTGGCCTCTTGCGAGAGGTGACAGCATTGAAATGACCGCGCGGAAGAATTAGTGGTGGTTGTGCTCAAGTTGCTCTCGCTCCTACTATAATGCAACCTCTGCAAACAACGTGCAGTTCGTGCTTCAACACCCCCCTCAGTGTGCCCCAACGCACGAAGTTGGTATACCCGTGTCTCTGTTCCCCAGTACCGCTGGCGCGCTGGCTCTTTGATCAACCGCCCCAGTCGTGTTGTTCGCGTGCCCACTTCCATTTCATCCCATCCAGTCTCAAAATATGGTCAGCCCGAGGCCGGAGTGGGTGGAGTACGCGACGGACCGGGAGTTTGGCCTGGGGATGATCGTTGCTGATTCCTCCAAGCTGCAGCTGTCGTTCATCCTCGACGCTGATGGGCAGGTGACAATTTTAATGATATTTTGGACACATCAACGTTGCAAACGACGGCACAGACCATGGTTAGTTCCGCTCTCGGTTTATGTTCGTCTAGAAGTCAACGAGGTGCACCAGGCTGGCGTTGATCATCCACCGATGGTCCTTCGAAGCCTTCCAATCACCGTAAGAGGGCTCTTCGTTTCTCCCACTTTTTCGAGCTTCAGCCCCAGGAAGCTGATTGCTGTTGTAGACCAGTCAGGTTCCTGACAACAGCAAACCCTTCCCAACACATGATAAATCAGACATCGTGTGTATCTGTGGTTGCCGTTTTTCTGTTGGTTCAATTCCGACTTTTGGAGAGGGAGTTTCCAGCAGAGTCAACTCATGTGCAGCAAGATTTTGACCGCGTTCTCTATCGGGTCCCCGCACTTTTCGGGAAATGCAGCATCAAAGTATCAAGGACTGTGACCGTACGGCTGTGTGCATGGTGTACTGTGTGCATTGCTAGGCTCGAGAGAATGAGAGTTTTACGTAGGTGGGCTGAATGTACTTGGAAAGGGTCGAATAGACCCAGGGCATGGTTGTTGGAACACCCGAAGGCGCTCGGGGTACAAAAACGACGCACGATGTACCCGACACAACTCCTCCTTTTCCCGTCTATTTACATTTTCTGGAGATTTCACGCTGCTTTTTGCTTTGTTGGTCTCTCCGTTGTGCCCGCCTGGTCTGTGCAACGTAGGTTGGAGACGAGGTGGTACTGGTACGACTGCCGCCACCTTCGACATCTGCTGTGGAGGAGGATGGAATTCCTGTCGAAGGGGCGGAATTGTCTCGAGGATACGCATATGAGAAACGAAATCATGCCCGCAAAAGAGAGATCTCGAAAGCCATTGGAGAGGGCAACACGAGGCGTTCGAAAAGGGTTACAGGTTGAACTTCACGAGTATTCGACGCGAGTGTTTGCTGCTTGCTGTATACAATTGTCCATACAATGATGTTTTGTTTACGTTGAAATGTTTTCCCCCTGGGTGTTTGTGGTATTTTAGTCGTCACACTATTCGTGGCCGTGTGCTTGCTTACTGTGATTTTTTGTTGTCGCGGGCAGGAGTTTTAGTGAGATCAGGGTTCCACTGGTAAGTGGAGGGAACTTTTTGTTGCTTTTTGGAGCCAGCTTTAGTCAGTCGCACCAGGTCAAGTTTCTACAGCTTGCGCACGCTCAACTCGAGTGACTCTTTCATTGGATGGCCCGTTGTTTTCATTTGTGTAGACTGTAGTGTTGCTGGTTTCACATTAAGAACAGTTTGGGTGTGCAGTTGACCGTCCAGCATACGTGCCGGCCCAAATGCGCGTTCTGCGATCAAGTGAATTACTTTTTTGTTTTTTGTTTTGGGGACGCAATATCCGCCGGATACTGTAGAGCTCCAATCCGTGATCAAACAGAAAGGTTCCTCTCCCCGAACCCCCTCCTGCTGTGCTTGCCTTCTTGCTTTCGATTATTAACGAGGGAAGAGTGCAGCACTGTGGTGGTGCGAACGGTGTGAATGAAACGTCGGGTGCAACGCTGCGAGGGTCAGTAGGAGACGGCAGGTTACGCATCTTCTTTTGCGTTTTCGAAGCAGGAAATTTTCCTGCCGAGAACCGAATAAGTGATATGTTTCGCGACGGTCTCCGCCGGGAGCTCGTCTATATCCCTCCACAATTTCAGCAACCGCCGTGTTCAAACCCCCATTACTGTCATACTAGTAGGATCGGAAGGCAGGAAAGTAGCAACGTTTTCTAGGTCGGGTTAATTCCCACAGGAAAGTGCGGAGATTTAACTCCCGATTGAAGGATAAAGCACGGGACAGGACCTTCGTGGCCCCTTTTGAACCGGGTTGGTCTGCCCCACTCTTTCCGTCTTCCGAAAGAGAGCAAAGCAACAGCTGCACTGTGCTGTCCAAAGAGACGAAAAGTCAAGCGAGTCTTTCCAAAGGGTGTCCAGGGATTGTTACGCGTGTCGATCCCATTGCACTTCCCATCTTTGGCGGTTGCAAATGGTTTTCGTGTGGTGGCGGGGCTTTTTCCCGCGGCTCTTGGGTTGTACATATTATTGGGACAGGTCACCTTTTTCTAGTGGCGTTCTCATGAGAGACTCGCGAGATGTATGAG
This sequence comes from Ectocarpus siliculosus, assembly GCA_000310025.1. NCBI lineage: Eukaryota > Phaeophyceae > Ectocarpales > Ectocarpaceae > Ectocarpus > Ectocarpus siliculosus. The sequence continues at coordinate 34,637 of FN647938.1, read as the reverse complement.
TTGTTTTCCTCATGACAAAAAACAAAATCTCATGTCTCTCATGAGAACGTCACGAGAAAAATGTTGTCATGGGGGCCTCAAGAGAGTCTCATGCAAATAACCCTTGTCCACAATCAATCATAGCCCACACCACCGCAACTTGGACACACACACAAAGTATGGGGTACTGACATTATTGGGAGCCCACGTGGGACGTCCCATGGGACAGCCCTGGGACGTCCCACGTGTCCCACGGTGTCCCATGGGACAGCTAGGGTCGTGCGTGTGTCCAAGTTGCGGTGGTGGGGGCAATGATTGATTGTG
>FN647938.1:9797-33982 GCA_000310025.1 Ectocarpus siliculosus | reverse complement strand
ACACACCCGAGGCGAGACTCGGAGCACGCGGGGGCCACGTGGGGTGTCCCATGGGACAGCCCACATGTCCCATAGGACAGCCCAAATGTCCCATGGGACACAATGGGACGGCCCTAGCTGTCCCACGGGGCGTCCCACGTGTCCCATGGGACACATGTGGGATGGCCCTAGCTGTCCCATGGGACACCGTGGAACACGTGGGACGTCCCAGAGGAATTTCAGTAGAACACAATTATTAAGACACAGAAATAGGTAGGGAGGACCACGGGGGGACACATGCAACGAATGTAGCCCCCGCCCCACTGCCCCCCCGCAAGCTTTGTTTGGATGTCCCAAAAGCCGGACGTTGCTTCCCCATCGGACGCATGGGGCGTCCAATGGACGCGTGGGGCGTCCAATGTCCGTCCCATCATGGGCTGGGGCGTTCAATGGCTGTCCCATGGGACACGTGGGACGTCCGAAATCTGTCCGGTGGGACAGGCATTGGAAGGCCCACGTGTCCCATGCGTGTCCCATGCGACGCGTATGACGTCCAAGAGTGTCCAATAGATGTCCCATGGATCACGCGTGTCCCATTGGTCCTTACGTGTTACCGTCCAGGGATGCAAGCGAACCACGAGCGTTGGAGTTACATTTTGAAACATCACAGAATTGTCCCTAGAAGACGGGGTACAGCTCGCGGGCGTAGGCGAAGCCATCTCAATAGGCCCCGCACAGCCCTCAATCCGCGACCGCCGATACTTGGTCCTCTCGTCCCCGTGACCAGTTGGACGTTGCCATGGGTGAGTTGAGGACCCCAAGTGACTATCTATGATGTTGGCGGTGACTGTAGACGAAAAAAAAAGTAACAAATGTAGAACGTAACTCGACGTCATCGAACGCATACATACTACCCACAACTTGTGAAAACATATAATATAGGACGGATTTAGTACGAGTGTTTTTTGTTTTCAACCGCACGCACTATTCTGAGGACGTGTTATCATTGGTCGGCCGGTTGGCGCGGTCGATGCTGCTATTAATGATACAAAATGCATACGCTTACACTCACTCCTTCCTTCGTTAGACGACATCAGCGTATCTTACCTCTCTCTCTGAACTCGAGATACATCAAAGAAACATGCGTATCGGCCCTTTTCGAACGAGACTCATTGTAGTACTGCTGCTGTATATCTGGAATCAAGTTGGGACGTGCGACTGGTTGATGTTGGGTGCACATTTTTCTCCCGTCATCCCTGGCGTGACTATGCGCCGTAGCACCTGTGCATCTCTTCAAAGTCGCACAACATCCTTCCGAAATGCGCTGTACAGCAACTACGAGCCGACAGGGGGGCGAAAACCTTAGGACCTCTCAAACCCGGGACACCAGGGAACACCATCAAGATTTAGGTAGGGGAAGTACGTAAGCCTACACAGTTTGTGCAGGCAGACGATAGCGATCAGTTCACTCGCATTGCATGCAACAAGTACCAGATATCATTCATACCAGCACCACAAAGTCATGCACGCACGTGAAAGAAGAACCATCACGTGAAAGGCGCACGTATGTATGTATATGTGCGTTTTGACGAGCAGCAGCGTTTTTTTTTTGTCATCAGCGAACGAGAGAGCGGACAGATAGAGGCACACCAACACGCTGCTATACCGAACGGGACCGCAATTAGTCTTCTACTGTAATAATCATGAAGAAAATCTCTAAAAGAGGCCAAAAGAGGCTCAACTTTTCACGAAAACATGAGAATAGGGCTAAGAAACTCAGCTCAATCTCGGCCACAACATAAGAAACGTCCCAATAAGAAACACGATCCCCGAGACATACATGTAAGAAACAAGGGGTTGCTGGGGGAGGAGCGTGTCCGATAAGAGACGTCCCACTGATGATGCTGCTGCGGCCATGCTCCCACCCCCTACCTAGCTCATGGCATGTAAAAATAATAAGTAATTCTTTGGTAGGGGGGACGACAGTGGCTATTTTCGCGGCGCCCGCCGCGCCCCCGCGCTCCCGCGGGCTGCGCTACCCACTGCCACAACCCAACGGCCACACCGAGTTGTCGGTTTAACCGTCATGTCGAAGGCTTGGTGGGTTATTGTTGTTTTCCTCGCCAGAAAAATGAGAAAATAATAGATTCAACAACATGCGACAACCCCAAGGAATAAGAAATCCGTTTCAAGAAATTGGCCGACTTCGGCTGTGGTGTTTCTGCCCAAAAGAGGAAATTGAGGCTCGACCCGAATTTGACGTTTTTTTCCTACCTCCGGGCCCGTTCTGTACAGCAGCAATTAATTGTTCGTGAAGTTGATTATTATTCTGTATAGACTGTATGTATCATCCTAACGAAGCCTGCTGTGATACTGTTGCTACTCTGTTCGAGATCTGGTGACGATTTCCCAAGCGTGTCCATGTATGTACAGATAGATAACGTCAAAATCGGGTCGAGCCTCAATCCCTTACTTTGGGTCGAGGGATCAGACCAAGTCGTCCATTTTCTTAAATGAATAGCATTTCTTATTCCTTTGGACTGTCGCATCCTCCTGATTCTGTTCGAATTTTCATACTCCTGCCTTTTATACTAATAATCTCTGAGGACAATCCACTTCATGAAGCCCTCAAGAGAAGCGGTGGAGAGTGCCATCAAAACCGTACTACGGCGGAGAGCACGTGGTTGTCCGCGGTGTGGGAGCACCGAAGATTTCTGATGCCATGGGGGTATCGCACAATCATGTTTGTTTCTTATTGGGGGAAATCCTTTTTTTTATGGAGTCAACATGATGGATACCAATCAATGCATACGATACAATGTTTGGAGTCTCAACATGATGGGATGGATACCAATGCATAGTCTATACTGTAATATGGATGCATGGACACGTTTGTTTGTTTGTTTCCCAAAGGAACAAACTACAGATAGCGTCCGCAGTTAGTTAAGAAAAAATATGTGAAGAAAAAAAGGCTCAAGTTTCTACGAAAACTAAGAAAAAAGGGCTGAGAAACATAATAATAGTTGTTATAGCTCAATACACATGCTGGATGGGGAATATTGAACGAACGCTGTTTGTTTGTGTACCCCCGTGATCACCCACGGAGGTTGCCGCGTGCCCACGCACCCACGGAGGATACCGATGCCCACCCACGGTTTGACGTCTGTCCGGGGACTAGATGTTGACCCAGAGGACCGATACAGATATAGATGATGGTATATTAACCTTGATTAAAACACACGGCCGAAGTGTACACAATCAGTTAGTTCCCTGGTTCAGTGAACACATGCATGAGCGAGCTCTTACGAGGGGCGCACTTGGACTCCCAACAGCATACATACCCCCCCACACACATACTCTGCAGATCGGATCTTGTCCTGTATCCAAGTACTACCAAGTACTACCCCAAACACACGCTCCACTTACTACTTACTTTCTTTCTCGCCATCGTTGTGTCAGGAAGTTGACCAGGCGGCTACCGTGTACACTGTACGCCGACGACGCAGTACGCGGGGTCAGCGCGCATGAAAGGTTGAGGTATATTCGTCGATTACCCACGCGCTTCTGGCTAAAAATATATAATAATATCTACGAGGTTTGTTGCCCTTCGGGACGTGGGTGTCTACCCTCCCTCAGGTGACGCAAGAAGAAGACCACATGCATGCATGCGCATTGCCCGAAGAGGGACTGTGTGTGTGTCTTACAACGCTTGTATTTCCGCACGAAACATCGCGCACGTTGTATAATAGTCTATGTGCATAATATAAACCTCATAATCAGTGTGATAATTCAAGTTGTTGGTCATTTACGGCACAATACAACAAAAAATTCATCATTGCGAATCTATCCCGTTCCGTTGTGTTTGCGTAAGAAAAGTTCAGAGCGTCACGAAATGCATGAACAATTTTCTTCAAACCGGTGCATGAACTAACTGGTGAATGGCATCACCGGAAATAAACCGCACATACATGCATGTACTACACAGACAGAACAATTAATTGCCCCGTAACCACGGCCGGCAGTATATAGACAGGCCCGTTTCTCGTCACGCCGTCGTCGCGTCGCGGCCGTCGCACGTGCCTGATGGTGCACACTACACCACATGTACCTGGTATATGTATGGTACAGGAGTACACCAGCACCGTTGCAAGTGCAGTGCGGTCGTCGTGTAGCGCCCGTTGCACACGTACGTGTGCCTGTGGTGCACACAAGAAATCATGCGCACTCCTCTCTGGGCGGGGCTCCTTCTCTTCTTTTTCTGCTGCAATTCCGACGTCCGTGCGTTTGAATGAATCAATCACCTTGTTGTACTGCTAGATAGAATATCGCGCAGCATCATGCCAGTCGTATGTACCCCGCCGTTCATTACCCCCCTTCCATACCTGCTTGTAATATCGTACCAAAATCGGTAACCTTGGCACCACCCAACACAGAGGCCCATCAGGGCCCAGGGAAGCTTCCCCCTCCAGCGCCAGATAGTGAGGCTGTGTCGAATCATCCTGTGGTGCCCACAAGCTACAATTGGTAAAGAATATTGCTTTCAACATTCTTTCTTTGTCAGACTGTTCCGTGTCAACCATTGTGTTAGGAGACACAGCTGCAGCCGTGTGACTGTAGGAAGCAGTTAGTTACGCTGGGTGAACAAGGCAATACTCAACCACAACCCGAACACTCACCGCAGCCACAGCAACAATACCAGGGGTATTCCGACCAACTTTACTAGGACGGCTTCAGTTCTTGAGTGGCCCGACCGACGATGACGAGGTGTTTGCGTGGCGGATCAAACCGGAAATGGAGACAAGGTGCGGAGAAAGGGCTGGGAGCTGAAACGAAGTGACGAGTTTTTGAAATAATTTTTTCTGTTCGTCCGCAGTACCATGGTATGTAGATGTGAAGTAAAAAGTAAGGGAGGGCGTTACTGGGCATCGTTTACGTTTCTGGACATAACAGGGCTATTTCCAGTTTCCGAAATAAACATCTACTCTTCATGGCGAAGCGACTTGTCTTGGCATGCCCAGACAGACATGTTGCGAAAGTGGTGCTGTCGAAGGCTGCAACTGAAAATTGCAGCTGCGTACTACAACAGCAGTAGTACCTGTGTGCGATGGCCGGAAAAGTCCGAAAAGTTAAAAAAAAAATTCCTGGGTCCGCGCCGTCACTGACCCAATCCCCCGAAGTGCTGGTCGTCCATGGCGTGTGCGTACGCTGCTGCTGTAGACCAGCAAGCAGCACGGGGGATTAGGTCATTGTGAGGGGTTGGACCCCGGATCGTTCGCGGGCTTCAGGCGGGGCCGTTTTTGAAGCAACTATCTTCAGATTCTTTTTGTCGGACCGCAAGCGCCCCCCCCCCCGGGATCAACAGATATGGGCGTGTGATGGTGCATGTCGCTGCTTCATGATTTCATCTACTGATATAGACTAGTCTACACATCTATCGCCCGCCCTGCTCAACATTACCCTTCCACGGTTTCGGTGGCTGGGTTTAGGATGGGATTTTACAAGCATAAAAACTTTAAAGCCGTGATCGTTCCCCGTTCCTGGGACCAGTCCAGGATTTGTTTGCTGGGGAACTTCGCAGACATCCCGGTGGTGTCTCGACGGCGGCAGACCCTATAAGAACCTAAACCCTTTGATGCTATGTACACCACAGACCGCCCCCAAACGCCCGGGTGCCATCTCGAGCGCGGCATGTGTTCGTCTTTGCGGATGGTGGGTGGGGCGAAACCTGATCAAGGGCAGGAGAACGCTGCAAATAACGTCGGCCTGTGATTTGGCCTCATACATACGTGACAAGTGGATAGCGCTAGTTCGTGTGTACACAGAGGGAAGAGAGTGCTGAACTCTTCTCGCATTAAAAATTGAAGGCGAAGTACCGCAGGAGGGGAGGGGAGAGAGAGGCTCTTCTGTGTGACCACGGGTTGGAATAAACGGCACTAGAGCTGTGAGCGCTGATTTGAAGTGAAGAACAAAAAAAAAAAAAAAAAGTGACGCGCAACATGCATCCGAAACAGGGCTATGACGGTCCTTGTCCCTCATGACAGAAGCATAAAAGTAGCGACAACTGTGTGTGTTGGTGAGCCTGTCTGCCTATATCTATCCGTCTACAGTACAGCAGCAGCAGCGGCGTACCGCGATCCCATGGCTGTTCTTGATCTCTCTTGCTGTTTCACTCGAAGTCGCCCTGTTTGATGATGTGCGTGCTCAACAAGTCAAAGATCATGTTATCTATACAACAACAAGATCTCCAGGCTCGGGCGCCAGGCGCCCTCGCCTTCAGCTCAGCATTATTACGCTGAAAGGAAGGGTGGTGGGTTAAGACTGTGCACATCATACCAAGGGCACGAAGCTGGAAAAGACGTTCACCTGTGTATATATATATATGGTATATATATGGTACTGTATATTGTAGAGGCTACAGCAGCACCTTCAATATCACAGCGTGTCGTTGGCAGTATTACAGAAGAAGACAAAAACAAACTTACTTGCAGTTCACGATGTGCATGCAATGCATGTGATGTTCGAAAACTCAAAGCACAAGCGAAATCATTTTAGATAAAAAAACTGTGGCGTATTACAAAAAAAAAAAAAATGTCCAAATTCCCTCCTACAGCAGCAGACCTACCTGTACTTTTCTTTTTTTTGCAACCTTTGCCTCAGACTATCTATGTATTGTTGTTGTTGTTGTTGTTATTGTTGTTGTCTTCACATTAAAAATCGTTCAAATCTCTCTCTACCCGGTACCTTCGTATGTCCGCACTGATCCAACACTCGACGCGGTCGATTCCCGTGGTCACAGGTTAACTTACCCTAAAAAGGTGCACTCAAATAAACTGGCCCCGAGGGGTCCGCCAGTCAATAGAAATCAACGACAGATATTCTGGAATCCTCCACTCCCTCTGCGCGCTATGCGAGGTATCAACTGAGACTAGGAGTCACTATCTATCATGGGCCGGAGAGAAAGAGGTACACCCCCTTGGTTCAATCTTGGTACTTCATAACGCAGCAGGTAGAGACAAGGCCATCTGGCACAGAAAAAGAGAGAAAAAAGAGAGAAGAAAAAGAGAGAAAAAAAAGAGAGAAAAAAAAGAGAGAAAAAAAAAAAAAAATGGAAACAGTAAGAAGAAGAGAAAAATAAAATGAAAATAAAATGAAAAAGGGCGAGGACAAAGAGGGACCAGGCCGAAAATAACAAGAAGTAAGAGGCACAAGGCACATGGTACTGGTGGAGAGACCACTAACGAACACGCAAACACGCAAACATGGCCCCCAACCAGCGATACATTGTAATGGTACGTCATCACTACTGGGGGGTTGGTGCAATGGTGCAGCGTTGGGGGGGGGGAATTGGCTAACCCTAAAAGAAATTCAATCCGGCACGCATCGTGCCACTCGGTCCGTCTCTTCTCGTTTGCCAGTTCTGTTCCTGTCCCCCCCTACGTGGCTTCTCCCCCCCCGCCAGCTCGCCGAGCATCATCAGTCGTTTCGGGAGTCGCCCGTCCGGCTGCCTTGCCAGTGCTCCCGCGAACAGTAGGCAGGCGTCGTTGTCGGATCGTGGCTTCAACGCTCTGGCATTCGACCCTCTTCATTCAGCGTCTGGGCGTACGAGAGCTGCCGGTAGGAGGTGTCTTTCTTGCGCTTGTACCCGATAACTCGAAGGAGCAGTCGGTGGTGTGTTGACCGCAGCGTCTGATAGTGGCCGCTGAGTGGTGATCATATGTCATGCAGCCGTACAGCAGTGCCTCCATCGCCTCCGCCTGGAGGAGGCGGATCTTGAGTCGGAATGAATGGCGCTTTCGGTCGGTCGAAGAGCTCCTGGCCATATCGCCTGAGGCACGCCCACGCTCCTCTGCTCCTGTAGCTGATCTCCCGGGTGAGATCGCCATGTTCGTTGACGAGGCCACCGAGGTACCGGAACTCGGTCGTCTGGGCGTATTTCTGTCCCGCGGCTTCGATGGTCAGTGGTGGAGGCGCGGGGGGCTGTGATGTTGTAGTCGGTTTGTCCTTCGCGCGCATCAGGAGCGTCTCCGTCTTCCTCTCCGACACCGTTAGCCCGAACTCTCCGACCAACAGAGAATTCCACGAAAACGTCACGCTTTCACGCTCTTAACGACTAACTTCTGACTAACTTCCAAGAAATATTCCACTCAATGCTTGCTTGTGGTATCCACGAAATGTCATAGTGGTATGACGACTAAAACTCGATCTATTAATATATATCATCTACCGTTCACCTGTGAAAGACAGGCAAGTGGCACACCGCACAACAAACGTACGTAAACTCTCTAACGTTCACCTGTATACGGTAGATAGAGTGTATAGGCTACGGCATCATCTTCAATACTACTGTACAACATCGTTGACAGTATTACGGAAGACAAACAAACTTACTTGCAGTTTTCCGTGAGATCTGCATGCATGTTCGATAACTCAAAGTACAAGGCCAGATTTGGCGTACCACAACAATAAAATTAACTAACCCTGTTCAATTCCTTCCTACAGCAGCACTAGACCTGTGCTTGCTGCCACTTGGAGGGTGTGTGCGAAGGTGTACCGATTCTGGTAAAAGTCAATCGACGGATACCCTGCGAATCGGGTCCTCCTTAACACTCTCCACCCACAGAATTTACCCTCAACTGGGAACCTCTTGTGGCCAGGACGGGTAATTCGATGGAAGTGTCACAAGGTTCTTCATAGGATCGATTCCAAGAGGTGTTCTCAGGACTGACACACATTGTGTCCATGGGAAAATGTCCAAGTCAGGAGAAAAAATGTGCACCCAAGGAGATTCGAACCAGTATCCTGCCGCTGACGCCATGTGCGAAGGTGTACCGATTCTGGTAAAAGTCAATCGACGAATACCCTGCGAATCGGGTCCTCCTTAACATGTGTGTGTATTTCAGGCATACATACGTTATTATTGCCGTGTGCACGTACGTGAAGATACACGATGCACGTGAGGACTTCGTAATTACTTCAGTTAGCGTTTTGCTTGCGCTAGAGAAGGTAGTAACGACAGCAGCAGTCTGTCGATATCTAGTTGACGCCGCGCGGCACAATTACAAAAAATCCGCCGTCGGTGCTACACGTAACAACAACAACGTGCGTGGTGGTCGGTCATGGTTTATGAGTTGACGTTCTCCCAAATGTCCACGCGGCACAATTATAACAAAATCCGCCGTCGGTGCTACATGTTACAACAACGTGCGTGGTTAGGGTTAAGGTATGCTGTCTGGGAAATCGTAGACATACAGGTACTTTCTGACGCTATGAATCCATTGCTAATCTGTCTCAGACTCTTTTCTATGATAGAGATGGTTTCGTTGTGTGATATTAAGAAAAATAAAAAAACAACGTGCGTGGTGGTCGGTCATGGTTTATGAGTTGAGGTTCTCCCAAATCTCGTCCAATGAGCTTCGTGATTCTTTGAGGTGACAGTCCCTACCGTAGACGCGCCCGGGTGCAGGCGATTTAGTCGTACTTCACGGTGCTGTAACTCGGCTCGCCCTTGGAGTCTAGAGCTCGCGACAGGGGCGCTGTGATCGTGAGAGTGGCAAACCCACGTCGGCGAAGACGGCCGAAAAATATGTTTAAACCCCATTTAAAAACGACTAAAATAAAACCGATTTACCGCACACACCGCAACGTCTAGCTCAATTACTGAAATAAATAGTGGTTGCGTGCATTCACCGTGCGTGCTGTAACTCTACTCGCCTTCGGAGTTTCGAGCTCGCGACGGGGGCGCTGTGATCCAGAGACTGGCCCGCTGCAGCGGGCAACAGCCGGCGAAAAAAAATTCTCAAGGCGACGGACCGCGAACTGATGCACCCAAAAAAAACGTCTTGCTTTTAGAGGGCACCATATGGTTGAACTCTTGCGTCTCAGGCCTCTGCGAAGGTGTACCGATTCTGGAGTTTAAAGGAGGGGAAGCCGTGGGCGGTAGCTTGCTCCTAGAGATAGATGAAGGTAGGTTCTGTCGTTGACACGCTTGTCCACGATCACGTAGAGATGAGAAAGTTGCTTGTTGTTGCTGAGAGACGATCAGCAAGCAAGGGTCTGAGGTGAAGTGGGGATCCAACTTCACCTCAGGGGGTACGCAGACTAGACAAATCCTAAGAGGGAAGGTGTCTGAAGGGTATACCTCCTGGGACCGACCCACATCCTATCAACAGTAAGATGTACCCTATTTAAGCTAGCAGCCACACTCCTTAACACTAGCCCACCCTGAATATCATATATGCAGATTCTATACTCAAATCAATGCTCAACTCCTAAAAGCTACAACGAAGATTTTAGCTGACGATTGATGCTCATGAATCGAAGATATGACTCTTCACAAAACATCCAAAAAGGAGGGTGAGTTGTTGAAACATCCCGAATCAACCCCCACACCATCATTGAGACGAAAGATGGATGCGAACGGCCACGAGACAACACATCGACATCTCAATGACAACGCTCCTATCAATGAAGGGATAAGGCCAAGAAAAATATGTAGTGCTGCACAGCACGCTATCCGCAACAGACGACGGCAAGAGAAATAAAGTCAAAACCTAAACGCCACACACCACTCTTTTACGCGCACCCGCGCGTATAACAATGGGAGGAATGAGGGCGACTACCCGAGAGAGCCCCAAAATACGGCAACAAAACTCAAAACCCAAGCAAATTTCCGAACGAGTACGGCCTTTGATACTGGACGCGACGTAAAGGGGAAGATATCAACGCAACCAATCTAGGAAAGCGTCAAAGAAGGGCAGGAGAAATGAATGACAGGCGAACACACTGACAACAATTTCCAGCGTGTCAGAGAACTCACACCGTATAGAGAGGCGGCCACGGCAAGACCTAAAGAAAACCAAGAATGCAAAGCATGAATGATCAACGTCTGAGAAGCGATCTGACGAACTTGCCCTGGCTCGCTGGCAACGCACAACACAGGAAGACTCAAACAACACAGAAAAGTCGCAGAGATACACACAACAACACAACGACTCAAGGGCTCGACGATGATGAAGGCGTCGCCTGCAGGTAGCGATGACGGAGACGAAGTGGAACGAAGTGTGGATGGCGACGAATGTCCACGGGAGAAGACGACGCCACGGGATGGAAGCCCGAAGTAACAGGCCTAGGATGCGGCGACACGGTGGAGCTAAAAAAAAAATGAGTTGGCGAAAGGCGAACCAAGGGAAACACGAGAAACTCGGTGTTTGCGTGGTCAGAGGCGAACATACCGACGAAACTTGGGGAACTCGTTGTTGAAGTGTTCAGAGGCAAACAACACCGACGAAACTTGGGGAACTCTTTTTCCAAGTGTTCAGAGGCAAAGAACACCGACGAAACTTGGGGAACTCTGTTTCCAAGTGTTCAGAGGCAAACCACACGGAGAAAACAAAAACAAAAAGAAAACAAACAAACAAACGAACAAACAAACAAACAAAATCCAAGATAGACCAACTCGAACCTAAAACGGCGACGCTATGAAGAGATATTGGGAACAGCCGACGGTAAGGAGTCAGTAATGGGAGGAGTGCGATCCCGGCCAAAGGGCGCGAGCGATGTTTTTCTAAATACCACGATCCACAGACGGCGTCCAAGGCGGTGGAGTAGAGGTGCGCAGGCAGAGGGAGAACGCTGGGGCCCGGGTCATCCATAAATCGAACGATGTACGAGCCGTCCTGATGAGCACCAATACGTCCCGTTCACCATAATCCGTCGCGGGCCTTGTACCACAGCCGCGCTCCCACTGGAAGGGGCGAAATGCTGAAACGACGGAGCCAAGTCGCGTGAAGAACAAGGTCAGCCCCAGGAGGCAAATAGCGTTCGCCACGATTCCGGGCTAGCTCCCGTTGTGCCGCGCGTGTCCGAGCCACTCGATACGAGCGGTTACCCTGCTTGCTTTGGCAGACCTCTCGAGACCAGTACAAGAGGATGTGTCGACGGAATTGATCGAGGTCGGACTCCCGTTCCCAAGAAGGAGTAGTCAGGCCTAGCCAATGCGTCTGGTACAGGACAGCGAGAACGCCGCTACGGCCCCGCACCAATTGGTGTCCCGAAATGTAGTCGACCTCGAGGCGCCCGACAGGCACCGACACATCATCTGCGGTGACGTGAAACGGTGGACATTTATCGCCGAAAGAGTGCAGGACATAACGCGAAAGCTCAGCGGGTAGAGATTGGGGCAGGTCGTCCGTCTCGTACGGATTGCGACAGGGCTTACAACGAAGGACAGATACGCGACATCGAGCTGCTGGGCCGGACAGATCAGAAGGCAGGTCCAGGTAGAGGAGTTTACGCGCCAACGGGCTTCCATCTGGGGTGGCGTCGGCCGAAGCGGGACCCACCGCAAGAACTTTGTAAGGCCCCGTCCAGGAAAGCGCGAATTTGGCCTTGAGCACCTGTTGATCCGTATCCTTCCGCACACCCTGTCGAATTGTAGCAGCCGTGTTGTAGACCCAAGCCCACCCGCCAACAGTAAATTGCGGGAGCTTGTGGATGGCGTCCAGCAGGGATGAATTACGGCGTTCGACTCGCGAGATCTTCAGGGCGTTGTACTCACGGACCAGGTCGTAGGCCCGGCGCTGACGATCGACAGCCAAGTTGCAGTACTCGAGTTGGTCACGGGCTAAGCTTTGATGACCACCTACCGTTGGATGATCGAAGACCGAAAGCGGAAGCCGCGGAATGCGTCCGATATGGATCTCGTTCGGCGCCAATCCAGTCGACTGGTTCACGGAATTGTTGTAGGCAAATTCGACGTGCGGGAGATGTACGTCCCAATCGTTTTGCTGTTCGTTGACGACTACCGCAAGCATCTGAGCCATCGTGTGATTGACGCGTTCCGTGCCGCCGTTGGTTTGCGGGTGGTAGGAGCTGGTGGTGACTTTCTTGATTTTCATCACCTCGTAGATCGCCATGGAGAGCTTCGAGCAGAAATGCAGTCCGTTGTCCGACAATAACGTAGTCGGACATCCCCACTTGGTCATGTACTGGTTGACGAAGATGTGAGCCGTCCCTTTCGCCGTAAATTCCGCCGCTGTAACCGCGAACATGTCGGCTCTCCGGCTGAAACGGTCTGTGAACAACAAAATGTAGGAGTTGCCCTTGGCAGTCACGGGCAGGGGTCCGAAGAAGTCGACGCCGACGACCGTACCAGGCCCCTGTGGTAATGGCATAGCGATGACGGGCCACCGAGCGGTTTGACGCGAAGTCTTGCGAGCTTGACACACCAAACACGCTCGAAGCCACCAACGCACGGAACGATCCAGACCAATCCACCAGTAGAAACGCTCAAGCAGACGTTGTGTACGATGAACACCGAGATGGAAGGACGCGGCGGTATGGCAGGCATGAAGGACCCACGGACGCATCAGCATGGGCACGTAGACACGGGGCACACCAGTATCCGGTAGACGAGTGATCCGGCCGCCAGAGCGCCCGATCGGCGATGGCGCCGATTTATGTACGAGGAGGGTGACGTTATCATCGGTCGTGTGCAGCCTGGTTTTCGCCGCCAACGCAAGGACATCGTCTAACCGAGGGGAGCGGAGCGGGGCACTAAGGGTGAGCAAGTCAGAAGGGGGTGGGGAGGGAGAGCCACGAGACAGAAAACGCATAGCCACCACGCATTCGCTCTCCCGCTGTTGTTCCCTAGCCCAGTCCACAGTGCCGAAGCTCTGAACGCAAGCTCGCAAATGTGAGGGGTCCAAGTCAGTCGGCTCCAACCCAGAGTCAAGCGATCCCACGGAAGAGGCTGTAGAACGAGGAGCCTCAACGACTGGTGAAGTTGCAGACAGCGGTGTCACCCTAGGAGGAGGCATCGGGAGGGGCGAAGTCCCAGGCGAAACCTGGATAGAGGGCAAAACCGAGGATGCAGCGCGCGCCGATGCCGGCGAAGGCACCGGTGGCGCAGAGGCAGTCGACGAAAACGCCGACGTCGGCGTCGCAGGTGACGGCAGGGGACGCGTGCCGGTCCGGATGGTCTTGTTTGTCGAGCGGGACCTGCTAGGACGACGGGCAGTGGACGATGCCCGAAGGACGATGGTGGCCCGCGGCTGGCGTCCGAAATAGGTGGGACCGGTGACGGTGCCTCCAGAAGCAGCGGTGGTCTTGGCCCGAGTTCGTGAAGAAATGAGCGGTCCCCGCTCCGGAAGCGAAGACAGGACGTGCACATATCTATTCGCCAGAGACGCGGCCGGAGACATTCCGCGGGACGTAGCCGGAGCCAAAGATGAAACAGGCACCGGAGACGCAGAAACATGTGAGACCACGAAGACTCCCGAAGACCTCCGAAAATCTTGATAATCAATCGGTGAGTTCGATCAAACATCCAGCCGGCGCGGGTGATGACGGCGAAAATCCCCAAAATCGGATGGCTGTAGCGCTGGGGGTGAAAAGACTCCCGCCAAGCAGGGAGGGCGGAGCCCACCCAAACTGACCTCCGGCGTAGACGACGAGTGATAGTTGAGTCCACAAGCCCGAATGAGGAAGACACCAGCGTGATCGACATCATACCCTGCGAATCGGGTCCTCCTTAACACTCTCCACCCACAGAATTTACCCTCAACTGGGAACCTCTTGTGGCCAGGACGGGTAATTCGATGGAAGTGTCACAAGGTTCTTTATAGGATCGATTCCAAGAGGTGTTCTCAGGACTGACACACATGGTGTCCATGGGAAAATGTCCAAGTCAGGAGAAAAAACGTGCACCCAAGGAGATTCGAACCAGTATCCTGCCGCTGACGCCATATGCGAAGGTGTACCGATTCTGGTAAAAGTCAATCGACGGATACCCTGCGAATCGGGTCCTCCTTAACACCTCCGACGTAATTGTAGTTAAGTCTATACTAACAGGATGGTCGTCGTGACGTGATACATTTCTTGTTACTAGTATGAAAAAAAAAAAAATGGCTCGATTTTTGTATTTCTACAGCAGTACGGACCAGACGCCGACTGTACATAAAAGTCGTACGAGTGTCGACTTAGTTGTGCTGTCACAGCATCTTCCACGCACTTCTGCCAGTGCTGGTTTGTTGATTGGAGCCTTGTAGGTCGAGATACAGCCATGAGATTCTCGGGTGGTGGAGGCAAAAGTGAACCAGAGCAAAAAATTGCATGCATGTAGCTCGATTACTACTGTTGTTGTGTTTTTGCTACAGCAGTATGGACAAGACGCCGAACGACGTCCGCGTACTACGGCAACGACTTAACTGGATGGGATACTTCCTGTCACGGCGAACCATAGTACAATGCGATGCAAACATCCGTTCGTGTGTCGTGCGGCTGCCACATGTGTCGACGACAGGTACACGTAGAGAGCTTTCGCCATGTTGTCGTTACCGCGCAGGAGGACCCCTCGGACATCTTCCACATGGTGCTACAACGACAGCAGTACTACTGTACATATATGTCGTAGGAGAGTGGAGTTGCGCTGTCACGGCATCTTCCACGCACTCCCCTACCGGTGCTTGCGTCGATTGGAGTCTTGTAGGCCGAAATACAACACAGGTGGCCAGTGGGCACCGTTTTACGGGGGCGTTGAGTAACCTCCCTGGCCAACGAGTGGTTATTACATGGGATAACGTAGGGGGGTTACAGGCCGAGCCGGCATAACGTGCCCGGATTGTGAAAGCGGTTATCATGCGAGGGTGGGTGTGAAGAGGGGGAGGGAGATAAAAAAGGGTCGAGGAAAAAAAAAACATGTGAGAGGGTTTTCACCTCCTCCCTCTGCTTGTTGAACGCTTGCTCGTAAACCTTATCCATCTCATGAGAACCTGCCTGCAACAACAGAGAAGGCGGTGTTCTATTTACTACGGTATCCCACTCAACTTTTTTTTTTTGCGACATGTGGTTGCATATTTCTTTGCCACTGCCGAAAAAGACCGCTGGGTCTTTAGGCAGTCCATCTTTCGCACTTATCATTTTACACCGAATGACGCAGGACGGGTCGACCTTAATCATTGTTGTTGTTGTTATTGTGTCTTCACATTAAACACCGTTCCGATTTCTCTCTACCCAGTACCTTCATATGTCCGTACTTGTGGATTTCCTGTTGGGAGTTGTGGGAATCCCTTCATTCCGAGAGAGTCATAGGTCGGCATCCGGCCTTTCCTTTTTTTGAATGCACTTTTCTTCTTGTGAAGTTTTGGCGTTGCGCTTGCCATCGTCGCTTAAGTGTTTGTGTCGTCAAACCTTCTCAGCCGGCCTTCAAACTTCTTGTTGATAAGTCTCCGTGGTAACTTCTCCGCGCATGAGTCATATGCAGTTATGACCTGCGCTTTGAATTTCACGATGGGTATTTTACCTCCCCGTCTTGCACTGGTGAGTACCTGCGTTATACGAAAGGATCGTTCCACGACGCAAACGTCGACGTCTCCTTTTGTTTTTTTTTCCTTCGCACTCCTTCCTTGCGGCGGTTTTCACACCGACTTCGAACGTGGGGTGCAATTTTCTCTCTTCGTACCTTCCTCGTCGGCCTTCTCCATCGTTATGTACATAACGTATACCTCGATTTGTCGGCTTTTCGATTCCGATAGACAAGACTACGGACTGACACGTGCCGTTCAACCCCGACGGGACCGCACGCTCGTCGAGTGCCGAAATTCTTCACCACTTCCTTGCCTCTCCCAACACCGTCCCTTCTTCCCGCCCGTATCCTCTCCTCTTCTTCTTCTTCTTCCCTTCCTCCCGGACACTCACCACCATCCGTCCTGGATGTTGGCCCCCAGCCCCATTGGGGGGCGGGGGGCCAATACTTGACCCTAGTTTATTTTATCTCGCAAGAGGGTGTATGTCCTAAACGCTCCTCCGCCCGTCTGTGCGACGTAGGGCAACCAATTCGGTCCGAGGGTCTCAGTTTCTCCCATCCGCTCGGCCTCCACACGGCCACACAGAAGGAAGTACTGCACCGACATCATTCGCAGAGTATCTGGGTTTGTGATGCTCTAGCTTGTCCCTACCCAGCGAATCGTACGCTCTTCCCCGTCCATCCGCCCTCTTTGCCACTCTCTTCTGCTCAGATTGTTTCGGGGAGGGTGGAGTAGGTGAATATTTCAGGGGTTGGGGGGGTGTACTCGTGTAAACGCATGACGTAGTTGTGGGACCATTGAAATCGCATCACCACCATGCCGGGACGGAATGATATGCCGAGATTTTGCCGGCATGGGCTACGTTTCACAAGAACGAACCAGAAGCTGGTATTCATCTTTGCGTTTGGTGTGCCAAACAAGTAGGCCACGAGGTGACGGGGCATCCGGGTAACCAAACGTTTCACATTCGGCAGGCACGATTGTATTTCAAGTACCGCAAGGGACTTCGATCTTTGTGCGCCTGTACGCAACAGGTGCGCCACGTACAGCGAACACGTCGCATCTGCTCATATACTCCAAGTGGAAAAGTTCCAGGTGGAGCACTTCGCAACTATTTTTGCTCTAGGGGCTTTCCAAACTGTCTATCTATTCAGCGGACATCCGATTTGGTGTGAACTCTAGGATCGTAGCCCACTAGCTCACATGATGTACACCCCATGCCTAACACAGCAGTTTTACAGCTCTACGCCATAAGAGCCAACCGTATTTCGACCAATCCACCCTCGAACCTCAAAGGCGGGGGGGTTATCGATCTCAGTGCTAGCGGGAAGATTCCAGGGTCATTCACCAAAGCGGCGTTACCCACAACCAATTTTTTCGCAACCTGGATTGGCTATTCTCTGGTGCGTTTTCTCGATGCGCTTTTGCTCTATCGCGTGAAAGTCCTAGAACGAGCACCATTTCTGAAGGACCGCGAATCATCCCGCAATTTGTTCGTCGTTCTATTCGTGTGAGGTCGGATTGTTCGCGGCAGCCTCAGCATAAAAGTCTATCCTCGCTTTGCCACCCCGGAGATTTAACGAAGTCGAGAAGTATGCATACAGTATATCATCCATGGCACGTCTTTGCCTCGTAGAATGGTTTTTGCTAAAATAACGCTGCTGCGGTGGTCCTCGAGTCTTGGTTTGTATTTCTTTCCTTTGATGCCTGTGACAACAACAATTAGCAGCACTGGGTCTCCCATCTGTTCAGAGTGAGAGAAAACTTCGATCTTCTCCGACCGGATACCTACTGCAGTCTAGACGAACAAAACAAGCGCGACGCCCAGAGAAGGCGTTCGGCGAGCTGAGTGAAGGGCAAGCATATCCCCTGACCCGCTTCCGAGAGACTTGGTCGCCTCTTGCGGTTTAAGTCTTGCGTGGATGGGTGTTGGTTGAGCTTTTCCCGGCCACCACTTCTAGAGATCGATCGCCAGCCGTAGTGACACCTTCATTTTGGCCAAACGGGAACTTGAACATGTTCGCACCGACATCAGGCAGCCTAGCGGTATTTGCTGACCCTGGTGCTAAGTGTTGAGGTATGTCGCGGATGATGCGGAGGTGGGGGGCGCTCGTCGTTTTTTCTTCCTCAACGATTTCAGCAATCGACCACTAGGGATGCTGCACCTTGCACTGCGAGACTGCGAATTTCTGATGGACGTGGCTTTTCGTAGCCAAATTTAAAATGGATGACGGCTAACAGGAGCGTTTCCTCCAAATATCGTGCATCTCTCCCCATGCGCGCCTCTCTCCCACGTGCACTATCTTGGCGTTGTTTACTGCTTCTATTGCGCAATCAGCGGAAAGCTGGATTCGCCCTGCGTGTCTGTTGGGCCTCCTGATCGCACCTCAATTCCCAGTTAAGGGCGCTGGGACCGTCGCTTTTGCGAATGGGAGAACTATCGACGCGGACGCCTCGGACGTATTTTGTATTTTCGCGGCGGACCTAGATGGTGATGGGGACCAAGATATATTGGCGGGTTCCTACTACGACCCTTGGCTGAATTGGTACGAAAACGAGGACGGAAACGGTACGTTTTCGGAAACCGCCCACGTCGTCAACACCTCTGACTACGAGGGAGCAATGTGAGTGGTGCGTTTGATCCGACCGTGCAATGCTGAGGAGAGGTTGGTTTTATCCGTAAAAGGTAACGTTTCGGAGTGGAAAACCATGGGAATGCTGAACATGTAAAGACCCCGTCGGTGCCAGGCATAATAAATCACGGAGTTCGTGAATACTCACTATGCGGAGCTGGGGTTCTCTGCCACGCGCCACTCTACCCACTTGCCCTCGGTTGAAGAACGATGACAGTCATTGACAATGCAGTGGAAGCCCAGACTTCTGCCCACAAAAGAACGGTGGTGCAGGTTCCCGGGAGAAGTTTAGCTATCTTCGACCCTCTCAAGGTTGTGTACGCCTCGCCTCTCGAGCTACGGTGAGTTGTCCGTTGTTTCCCGGGAGGGGAAAAAGGATCGACCGAGGCGTCGATCTCCCGTGCTTTCCCTCGCGCTTGCCCAACGCAGGTCGATTGACGTCGGCGACCTGGATGGCGACGGGTTCCCTGATGTTGCAGTAGCATTTCAACTCTCCGATCATGTGGTGTGGTTTCGGAATGCAGACGGTCAGGGTGGATTTACGACCGGCACTGATATCGATACGGACGCGGGAGGTTCGCCTTCAAATGTCAAGCTAGCCGACGTCGACGGGGATGGGGACTTGGACGTAGTATCCGCATGGAAGACCGGCGGTAAGTGCGTCTGCTGCGCATATTGAAGGCGTTTCATAGACAACGAATTTCGTAGTCTCCGTTGTACCGTCAGTCACGCATAAAACCTTCGTTGTTCATCGTTCATTTCTTGTCTTTGCTAGCACTATAGCTCATCTTCGATGTCTCGCCTGTTGTACAGGCAGCCAAGACGCAATAGACTTGCCCGAGCCCAACCCTAAGTTCCACCAGCTTGCAAAACAACCGGAAGAGGTGGGGTGGGGGACTCGTGGCGTCAACAACTGACGAAAGACTCGATTCAAAGGAATAGAAGAAACAGAGAAATCGTTTCAACAACAGAAGTTTCGGCGTTGATGCTACACATGCGCGCGTGGGCTCCGGAAGAATAACGACGCGGAGGATGGCCAACAAGGCATGGCGAGCACACGGACTTCCGTTAGCCAAAGAAAACGCCCCGCCACGATGGCGTCTGAATCTCATCTGGTCCTTCCTCTTGTCTGTGGTGTCGATTGGCTTTCGTTCATTCATTGGGATTCCATGCCATTAAGGCACCGTGTCATCGCCGTTGCCGTTCCCTGAGTACAATGGAAAAGTCCCTTCTCCGGAACCATACGTGAAATACGCCGCAGATCGAGTTACATGGTATGAAAACGACGGAGAAGGAACGTTCGCGATCGGCCTTGATCTTTCGACAACGGCCGATGGTGCTTACGGGCTGGCGCTGGCGGACCTAGATGGAGACGACGATCTTGACGTCGTGTCAGCATCCGTTTGGGATGGGTTGGCGTGGTACGAGAACTCGGACGGCAACGGGGTATTCTCGTTCGGCATCAGCTTGGAACGTGGGGAACCTGCCAAGTGAGGTTACTCTGCGGTGTAGCTGATCCACGATAGAAAAGGCAATATGTTTTAGACGTCTCGTTGATGATGTATCTTCCGTGATTTGTCTGTTTCTCAAGCATTCCCGGAGCCGGAACGAAAAAAGGACCCTTTATATTTTTTATGAACGACCAATAAAACACGAAAAATTTCACGGAAGAGTGCTTTCTTGCAAATATATGGAGGCGTTTTCCCCCGATCCGTGAAAGTAGCGAGCAGTTTTTTTTGGGGGCTTGCTGCTTTCACGGATCCGGGGAATTTGACACAAGGGTCGGGCAGGGTCGGGCAGGCGCACCGCGGGCGGGCGCTGTAACATCACTGAGAACGCTCGCAAGACCTGCTAGACTCACGTCCAGGTCTGTTGTGGAGACGGACAAGCGGCAGAAGTCGCGTTCAGTCCGTTCTTGGTCCAAAACGAGACACTTCGTGGTGCTCGCGTCTTCAACTGCTGCTGTTGGTGCTGGAGATATTTTGTCAATCAAACATAGCAAACACGGAAACAGCAGAACGAGTACAGCAGCAGCACCAAGACCTCCAACGCGTTGATTCCTTCGGTTCGGCTGTCTATATGATACTCACTCCCGGCGCTGTGCTGCTTCGTGGGTATTGGGGGCTTGGATGTGCTGCTCAATAAGGTGTGTGAGAGACGTGTGCCACCTCACCAAAATGCCGTTGGAAAAAATGCGGCGAGATGATGTGTGTTTGGTCGGACACATCAACATCAATCCACGGCACCACGCAGCAGTAGAGCAATAGGGCCTCCGACACGCTAATTCGTTCGGATTGGCCATCTATATGATGCTGCTCTTTAGTGAGCAAAACCAAGTCAACCTGTTGTGTGCCGAGCGTGTATTCAGGGAAGGAAACGTACTTTTGCGATGACATCACGAATAGACTAGAACAAGAGAAAAATAATTGGGGTTTCTTTTCACCGTTCCGTGAAAAAAATCGTGAATTTTCCGTTGCGTTAGCAATAGGCCTAAAGTAGAAACACAATGTCTTCTCGTGAGATGGCCATTGATGGTTCCGTAGGACTGTTCAACATCTGTAAACAGTGCACCACGGAGCATTTCCCAAGACTTCAGCGCCTATTGTTCGGCGACCTCTCGTACACGGGGCAGTCTATGGCATTGTCGGGATACTGCCCTAGACACCCCTCTCCACGCCCTTGTTCTTGTCGTACGCCCGGCGTTCGTACATTGCTTGGGCAATGCAGGCGCATCGCGAAAGCCATTTGCTATTCACATTGCGTGAAACTCTTGGTGTGTATGTTATTCCCTCCTTTGATTATTTTCTGCCCCCTAGAGTTTTGTCCACCCCTACACCTGTTTGCTCACTCAAGCATGACGTCGGGGCCCGCGTCCAAGCCATGTTTTCGCGATTTCGTCGGATGCCGTAATATTATTACTGCAACAGGGACGTCGTAACGGCGGATCTCGACGGGGACGGCGATCTCGATATCATCGCTGCATCCTACGACGGCAGTCACGCCAGTAGTAATTACTACGACGGCCGAATATTCTGGATCGAAAACACCGACGGCGAAGGAACGTTTGGAGAAGGCGAAGACATCGACTCGCTGGACTCCGCGAGGATTGTGGTGCCTGTGGATCTCGACAATGACGGGGATGTTGATCTGGTGGCCTGCGACAACGTCGGGGGGCGGGTAATGTGGTATGAAAACACAAACGGGCAGGGGAACTTTTCGGCCGCCATCGACATCGCCATCGACTCCGGGGTAAACATGGTGAGTCGGGACAACGCCTGCCTCAACGCCCAAGGGCGCTCTCTCGATCCTAAACGGAACTAGAGCTTACTCGACGATGCCTGTATAGTGATACGGCCCTTTCTCGGCGCGGCGGTGCATCGCGGCGACGACTTGTTGCCGCTGTGTATAGTGGCTCCGTATTTCCACGACGAGTTTAACCCTCCCCGGAAAACGACAGCAGTACTGCTGTGGTGACCAGCGTAGGGGGCTCCTGGGCAGACTGGAGAGCTTGAAAACGATAGCTCGGTATATGTGGTTCGTAGAAAAGTATGTAGCTGATGGACCCAGGTTCAAACCCCGGGGTCTGGCAACGTTTCTCGTTTTCAATTTTTGTGCGTTTCTCTCGGCATCGACGGGGTGCTGACGAGGAGTTACGGTCAAAGGTAGCGGAGAGTATGCGGTTTGACAGTACCCAAACGTTCGTGCTTGCTGCTGTCCAAGTGCTATCAAACCCTTCAAAACGGTCGAATATGAGCGGCCACAACAAAGGCGTACGGGACGTCTTACGATGGCGTTTTTGTTGCCATGGCATATTGCATGGATGCTTTCCACTATCTCCATATTCAACGGCGACCCACCGTTAGGCATGAAACGAGAACCGCGAACTTTGCGCCGGGAGGGGGAGCGTGGGCGGGATGATCCATCGTTGCTGGCATTTGGTTTTCATTCTCCCCTTCTCGGTCTCCATGGACGCCTCATTCCCACACCAACACTTGTTCCAGGTGATTGCGGTTGACCTCGATGGGGACGATGACTTCGATTTATTGACCGCTAGTCGGGATAGCGGCCGCGTGATCTGGTACGAAAACCTGCTCGCAGAAGACGGTGACAGCGGAGCAACATCAACAACGCCAGCGCCGCTCCCCATCCTTGCTCCAACACCGTCGATGGCCCCGACCCTGGCCACGAGTGCCCCGCCCTCATCACGAGCATCACCAGTCACCGGCACCACGTGTGAGGCAAAATCAAAACTAGGGAATCGGGGCACAAGAAACGATTGCTGGAAAACAGCTGTTAGTGGAACCGGTGGATAGTATTACAATATAATGATCGCCTTCACGTCACACTCGTCTCTCCCCCCCCCCTCCCTTCTCCGCACCAATCTTCACCCCGAGTGGAATCTAAACCTTGCGACGACATCACTAACCGACACACCTTCCCCGTGCAGTACTCCTGCATCGGTCGAAGCAGAAGCAGTTGTAGGCAGACCTACTACGACTGGGTGTGAAAGACTAAATCTTGGGCATGTTTCTTTCCGTGAGTTGATTCCCGATCGAGTTCAGGGCAAACCTCACCGTCTATTCCCACCTTTGATAACGTTAAGCATCACGGACCGCCACCATCGGTGAAAACGTGCGAAATTCAAAGTGAATCGCCTCTGTCGACATTTCGACATGCGTATGCTGTAGCATGGCCTACACAACAAGTCGTGTTCTTATATCGAATGATTCGTGTTCTTTTCGACTGGGCAATATCGCTCAGCCGTTGTTAGCCACCCGGCAACGGAAAACAAGCGCTGGTTCGATGGAAACAAACTTAGGGGATCGAGAGAGGGCGAGACGGTATTGACAACAGTGATCCACACTACGTCACACTCCTTCCTTCCCTCCCTGCCTTCTCGAAATTTGCGACGGCATCGTGCAGCTCCTTCTGCACCGGTC
Source organism: Ectocarpus siliculosus (assembly GCA_000310025.1). Classification (NCBI taxonomy): domain Eukaryota; class Phaeophyceae; order Ectocarpales; family Ectocarpaceae; genus Ectocarpus; species Ectocarpus siliculosus. The sequence goes on along the minus strand of FN647938.1, from coordinate 10,126 downwards.
GAAGCGGAACTAACTTCTGCACCGGTCGAAGCAGAAGCAGGTGCAGGTAGGACCGCTGGACGCGAAAGGATAGACTTGTGTATGTATGTATGTATGTATGTATGTATGTATGTATGTATGTATGTATGTATGTATGTATGTATGTATGTATGTATGTATGTATGTATATTCGTGAGTTGGCTGCCTGCGGAGGTAAAGACTAACGCCACTGTCTATTCCTCATGTTGATTGCGGGGGTTGAAACCCCGTTTTCATTTGAGCAACTAGGGCCGCCCTCGTCGGTGATACATGTGAAATTCGGATCAAGTCGCTACCGCTGACGTTTGAAA
>FN649149.1:546398-564433 GCA_000310025.1 Ectocarpus siliculosus | reverse complement strand
CAATCGCGACTGGATCGCTACCAGTATTACACCCAACGTGCATCGGATCCTATCGACCCACACATATCGACCCACTCGTACCGTTCAGTGGTGTGCACACGCGTCGGTACTCCCGGCGTTCCTCTAGCACCGCGATGGAGCAGCGCTCTCCCTCGTACAACTGCTGCTGCTGTTGGGCGGCCCTCTCGGGTCCCCACGGCTCGCTGATTGAAAGACCAAACTTGTTTGCCGCTCCTCCAGCTGGCAAACCACTCGAAGCCCTCACAGTGTCCACCTCGCTCCTTGTCTCTGCGTTGCTCTCTCTAGACTAGTCCTCGTAAGACTTTGTGTGAACACCTAGCTTCGATAGAGTGCCGAGGTGGTGGCTACTCCCCTGCTCCCGCTTGGGAGGGGACCCCGTATTTCCGTAGCAATTTATGCATACCCTAACAACGACGTTACAAATTCGACTACTTTCAATAAACCTTGATTTGTTTCCGTCTGCTCCTACAACAAATCTCCCCTTTTCCGTGGGGACGAGGAATGTTGCCATGTACGGGATAATGACCTCGACCCTCTTGACGCCCCTCTAGAAATGTACCGTACAACATCCGCACACACGCAACAACGGACTCTGCCATTCATTGTAGTCTCCTGTTGTATCTGTCATTGTAGTCTTCTGCTCAACCGCGGGGATCCGGAGGGCGAAACACAGAAAATTGCCTCCTGTCCGTGAGTCATGCAACGGTGGGGATGATAGCACATGGTGGCCCACAACAACATTCGTTTTGCTCAGATATCCAACCATAACTTCGATCATCCCACTGATGCATGTTGGAGAATTGGAGAAGTGGGGTGTAGAGGGATACTATGTTGAGAAGATGTTGGGCGGCGGGTACAGAATAATATTTGTGTTTGTGGATTTGTGGTGCCGATAGTTGGAAGTTCACAACAGCATTCATTATTTTGGTGTGTGTGCAACTTTATTTTAGTAAGGAAAAATCTAGCCCAAATGGACATCGATTGCTCAAATGAACATCGATTAGATGTGCAGTCCATGTATATTCCGTACACGCTCCTCTTTTGCGTCGTGCACCAAGAAGTATGTGTATGGTGCATTCAGGATGAGCAGGGTTGGTCAAGGTTTACGTCGTTCAGAGGCACCTATGCGAGTACACAGGATATAGATGTGATGTACGTGTGTGTACGGTAAAATATTGGTACGCCCTGTTTCCGTGTTGGCTCTTGGTTGATGGCTGGGGTATCACGTTAGCAACACAATACGTGGGGTGCATGCGCTTGAAAGTGAGGCGTTGGTCTGTTTTAGTATCATCAGTGGTATCTGTTCAAGTTCCAAAGAGGGGTCAAATTTTCTCAAGCTGAAAAAGGCGTGGATGCGGGGACCGATTGGTGGGTTGAACACCAGAACAAAAGAACAGTTGCTGTTCCACGTACGTACGTCGAGAAATAACCCCTCCTTATAAATATTAGTCGGTTGAACAGTTCATCCATTAATATTATATCGTTCGGCCGGTATTTCTCTCTACCCGACGTTCACCGGGTGGGTGTGAAAGAAATGGGGCGGGCGTGTTCGACTCGCCTCCGTTTTGTGTTCGTGCGTGGAGGTAGATCGTTCGGATTGTGCCGATACTGGCGGTTTCGTATATCGCGGATGGGAATGACCTTCAGGGACGAGGAGGTACCTTGGGATACAAACTGCGCCCCCCTTTCGACTGGTTTTGGCCTGGCTAGCACTCCTCCTCTCCTCGTTTCGCCTACTCTTCCTCGCTGATGTCGCCCCTACGATTTATGTATTACAGACGGTTAACGACACTTACTCCTCCTTTGGATTCTGGAGGTCACACAACATGGGCGTATAGGCGTTTACACTTTGTTGTCAAGGACTATAATAATACTACAAACTGCAAACACATGAAACATGAACATCATCTGCATACGTGCGACTGGCTAACTGCTGTGTTATTTTATTGCGAAAGTGGTATGTAGACAACGCACGCATGCATGAATCTTCTCGCCGAGGGAAGAAAACTGCAACTAACTGTCTGTGTGGTCTATAATAGAGAGAATATTCGAACGGCGCGAACGTAGTTTTTTTAGAGTGTGCCGTCATGAAGAACGGTCGACCCCACTTTGCAGTACAGAACGGGCCCGAAAAGCTCAAACGTTTACGAAAAATACAAAGAAAGGGCTAAGAAACTCGGAAGGGCTAAGAAACTCAACTCAATCCCGGCCACGAGATAAGAAACGTCCCAATATGAAACATGATCTAGCGATACTCAGAGACACAAGAAACAACGGATATAGCTGAGGAAGCGTGCCCAATAAGAAACGTCCTGTAATACTGCTGCTGCTGCTGCCAGCTCCCACTCATCATTTAAATATTATGTTCGGGGGAAAGCAAGCGTGGATATAATATTTCGCGTCGCCCCCCGGCCTCCCGCGCCGCCGCGGGCAGCGCTACCCTCTGCTGTTGTACGTACTGCTGTCATGCCACAAATAAATATCGGGAATCAGGAAGGTCAGGAGAGAGCCAACCCCATACTCAATGTTGATGTTTGCCACCACCGAGCTGTCGATTTAAATTGCTCCGGTAAAGGCTTGGTGTGTTGTTGGTTTCTTCGCCATAAAAAAAAAAAAATAGGAATATGTGATCACCAGGATGATGCGACAGCCCGAAGGAACTAAGAAATCTGTTTCAAGAAATTGGCCAACTTTGGCGGGTCCTTCGGGCGAAATAAAGGAATTGAGGCTCGACCCGAATATGACTTTTCTTATCTCCGGGCCCGTTCTGTAAGAAATCGAACGATACTGCTGTCTGTGCCTCCTCTCGCCGCCTGTGTCCATCCTCTGAGCCGCACCCGCGCCCAGGTCGTTTATATAGAGACATTTTTTTTCCGTCGATAGGGAACGCGCTTTTCCCCGAAGTTATTCGTAAAATTGTGAAAAAAACGTGGTGAAGATTCAGTACGTATGTATGTATTTGAATCTACCTGTGGTATGTGGAGAGCGTGTTGGAATGAATTCGGAAAAAAAGCGGGGATCGAAGAGGAATAGAGACAGCCTCTCGGTGTCAGAAAGTTTTTGTGCTCTCGCTGGGCGAGAGTCAAGCAAGTGCATTTGAGAGAAGGAGAGGAGAAGCAGAGAAAGCAGCTTTCTTTGAGGAGCAGCAATCACGGGGTGCCGCCTACGATTTGATGGATTTCCCACCCACCCACACATACATATCGCTCAAGAGAGGGGGGAGCATGGGGGGGTCTACTCGGTCGACGACTGGAGGTACCAAGTAAGTGTAGGTAGTTTATTATGAGTAAGATATGTTTAGGCCAGAGGCCGAAACAATAGTAATGATAGTAGGGCAATCTTGGGAAGTTTGCAACGGGTTAGCCCGATAAGATAACGTTGGGAGCAAGATAACGTTGGGAGCAAGACGGCATTTATTCTACCTGTGCTCTCAATTTGTTTGTTTCATCATGTACGTACGTACGTGTCTTGGTTTTTCTTTGGTTGCCTGCAGAAAAATTATCTAGAATTCTTGAGCAAACATAAATAGCCCGGAGCACCTACAAACCGAGGCGTGCAGGGCAGCACCTACCCAAGGAATGTTCCAAGATATTATGGTCTTCCGGCGACATGGAGACCACTGCTTTCGACCAAGTCGTCAGCACTGTTGTTGTACAAACCCGGGTGGTCTGACGTACATGGGTGGGGCAAATACTCCGCATGGGAAACTTTTGTAATCGGAAATTGAGTAAATACACATGTTTGCGCAGAACAAAATTTGGCTCGTAACGACCAGTTCGGGGTATCTAAAGTTCCTCCGACGCGACTTCTGCCTAAATATGTCTTGAGATTTCGCCATTTACAGAAATTTGAAGCAAATTTTGCCGCCCGAACGACCACGCGCGCTGGTTGGTCCACGTCAGTTTGGGCCGCTTGCTGCGCCGTTGTGGCACGAGACGGCACGAGACGGCAGCGGGCTACGAGACGCGCAGCCAGTGCCCGCCCCATGCCCCCTTACACAAGCCATGGATAGGACCAGGAGGCCGATCCGAGATGTCAACCTTAAACGCCGCTACGGCGCCATGAGCCCCGGAGAACTGATGCATGAGCAGCTTTGCCTCTTGTGTTGTGCGCAGCTGTCTTGCTGTTGGTTGGCAGCGAGGAAGAAGATGAGCACGAAACGGAAGAGCTCGAGTTGTGCGCTGCGCTCATAGCGCTGCAGGTGGAGACAGTACGGGTAGATCGCACGGTCATCAGGACAGTGAGGGGGAGGGATTTGTGCATCGCCGACATCTCGGAGGACAGGGCGTGGTGTGACTATCGCTTCAATTTTCAAATAAATTGAGGTGCACATGTATGTGCAGATCTTTCCTGACCCCTTCGAACTCCACTGCTGGCTGCATGTATGTGCGCGGCGAGATTACACGGCCAAATGCGGATCATCGGATCATCTTTCGTCTTCCGGGTTTTTTTTTGCGCACGGTGGAAAGACTTTGTTTTTAACAGAAATTACATGGCATCAGTATAGGAAATTTCGTTGTATGCGCAAACACGTCAATGACGCGAACAAAATTTGGCTCGTAACGACCAGTTCGGGGTATCTAAAGTTCCTCCGACGCGACTTCTGCCTAAATATGTCTTGAGATTTCGCCATTTAGAGAAATTTGCAAGCAAAATTTGCCGCCCGAACGACCACGCGCGCTGGTTGGTCCACGTCAGTTTGGGCCGCTTGCTGCGCCGTTGTGGCACGAGACGGCACGAGACGGCAGCGGGCTACGAGACGCGCAGCCAGTGCCCGCCCCATGCCCCTATACACAAGTAAGTCATGGATAAAACCAGGAAGAGGCCGATCCGGGATGTCAACCTTAAACGCCGCTACGGCGCCATGAGCCCCGGAGAACTGATGCATGAGCAGCTTTGCCTCTTGTGCGCAGCTGTCCTGCTGCTGTTGGTTGGCAGCGAGGAAGAAGATGAGCACGAAACGGAAGAGCTCGAGTTGTGCGCTGCGCTCATAGCGCTGCAGGTGGAGACAGTACGGGTAGATCGCACGGTCATCAGGACAGTGAGGGGGAGGGATTTGTGCATCGCCGACATCTCGGAGGACAGGGCGTGGTGTGACTATCGCTTCAATTTTCAAATGTAGGTGCACATGTATGTGCACATCTTTCCTGACCCCTTCGAACTCCACGGCTGGCTGCATGTTAATGTATGTATGTGCGCGGCGAGATTATACGGCCAAATGCGGATCATCTGTCTTCGTCTTCCGTTGTTTTTTTTTTGCGCACGGTGGAAAGACTTTATTTTTTATCAGAAATTACATGGCATCAGTATAGCAAATTTCGTTGTATGTATGCGCAAACACGTCAATAACGCATCGAAATCATCGCGTTATTACCTACCACTATCAATGAAGTCATACAATTGTATGCATATGAATGATGAGCGGAAAGAATTGCCGCCGCATACACCGTTGTCTCCTCGAGCTGCATATGGCTAAACACCAACAACAACGCACGTCAACACGCGAGCATATGCAGTGTTATGCAGTGGATGACGGGTGGTAGGCCACGTTCACCTGTCCATACAGGGCTCGTATTTTTGAAAGCCCGGAGCACCTACAAACTAAACCTGGGTGGTCTGTGCTACTTGTTGTGTAGGATCAAATACTCCGTACAGGAAACTTTTCTGTAAACGGAATTTATTTGAGAAAATAGTAAATAAGGCACCGCGTTGACCTACTTTCATTCAAGTTATTGTGATAAGCAACTCGACGACTATCATCGCGTTGCCTGTCTGGAGCTTTCCAGTTTTTTAGCGGTTGGTAAAATTGAGGGTGCACACCGCGACACGCTCGCCTACCGAGCACGACAAAGAGTTCTGTACAGGCATAATAATATCACACCCACCCCCTGAACAGTTCTTAATTTTCAAAGCTCGATTTCTCCACTGCAGAAAGCGTGGCCGGGCGGCGTTGGCACCGATAGCTTTCCGAAACAAAAATAATCGTTTGACATCCTCGTCGTCGTGGACTAACATTATTAGCTGTGAATATTGATGATCCGATGCATTTGATGTCACCTACTGCCGGTACATGCCATGCAAAAGATAGTCTGACATTTGACGTGGTCGATTCCCGCCGTGGTTACAGGCTAACTTACCGAAAAGTTTGTACGAAAATGAAATGGACCCAAAGCAGGGTCAGCAAGTCAACGACAGATTAGTCAAGGACCCTCCGCTCGCTTCATTAAGCTTTGCGAGGTAGTAACGATAGACTGGACAATAGAGCAAAGAAAAACAAAAGAATATTTGAGGGGACCTCACGCGCACCCGAAAAAACCGTTAGTCTTCGACCGGCACTTCTCACTACGCCCATCCATGCGCATGCGCTTCTTTGTGGAGAGGGACTTCATGCTTTCAAGAATGCCGCCAATCATCTCGTTGATCTATTTCTTTTGTTTACATACATACATGTAGTACGCACGTCACACCCGAATGAAAAGGAGATCACACCAGAACGCGCTCTTCCGCACGCTGGGAAAGAATCCGGGACAAAATATGCGGACCCCAGAGGAAATACCCGTTTCACATTAGGTTTCCTTCCCGGGACGAAAGAGCCGGAGGAGAGAGAGGGAAAAAAGCAGAGGTATAGTACGCGTTTTCCGTTGTAGACATAAAAGTCATTTTGTGGTGGTGGCAGAAACCTCTCTCCGCACGATCAGGTCAGGAGGCCATCAGTCCCCAGGAGGCCATCAGTCCCCGGGACTCTTCTGTTGCACCCAACCATCTTCTTTGGCGCATGTCCTTAAGTAGATCACTACTGCTGAGATCATTGGAGACCACGAATCACACAGACAGGTGGATGGGTTGTGGGTGGTGGGCGGAACCCAGAAACAGTCGGACGCAGCCAGTTCACATCCTCACAGTTTTTTGCATGCAAGAACGGAGGGCGATAAAAAAGAGAGGCCGCCAGCGACAGAAAAACAAGGAGAGGAGAGCTGAGCTATAAACCAAGTAAATAAACAAGGCCCCCTTGCCGCTCTGACCCACCGGAAGCTTTCCATGTTCCGCAGCATACAGCAGGGGCAGCACCCACTACCTCATATATATGCAGTAGCCGGGTGCACGGACTGGTACGTAGTAGTCTAGCAGTTTCGTCTCTTCCTCCGGCAAGAATAATAACGCCCGGGCGAACTGGAACTTGTAGTCACAAGAAATAGCGTCATGATGACGTACTCCTCTCTGCTTGCCGTACTGTAGCAGTTGCGTATCGTTATTACCCGGGTAACGTGTAAACTCCTCGCGTAGAATAAGCTGCCGTAGGCCCTTATCCCTTAAGCTCAACCACAGCAGCTATACCTGATACATGGTAGCATCATATTCAGCTGTAGAAGAATCGAAAAAATATTGTTTTCTTGCTGGCGAAGAGGACCTTTTTTTTGTGACTCTTCAACTGCTGTTCGTCGATCGCGACATGGTGACACAGACAGACAAAATCTAGGGTTTGACGTCGGTCTTATCCGCCGCACGAGGTGGAAGCAATACTCAAAGTTGGGGTGGGGTCGTGATTGGCAATTCCCTACGGAACCGTACTTGAGGCGCCATGAGATTTGCACTGCCGCCGTTGCCGACGTTACTACTGTAGTCGGCAGGGAAACACAAATATGCGCTCAGCAACAACAAACACGACAAAAAAAGAAAAAAAGTCGTCGTTTCCGAACTGCTGTGGAGATACCGAAAGTTGGTGGAGACTTTCATTATTTTCTGGCAACAAAGAAGAACACAGCTATTTGTGTAGACTAGAAGGACGACGGACGAACTATTATCTCATTGCGCCTGCCGTCGCGACAGATGCGCACCCCTACCGCTATACCATCGAGCAGACTGTTGTTAACCCTGACCACGGTAAACTGTACGACCATTGCAGCACACGAGCATATCAGCAGCGCAGCAGCAGCCGGATGTATGTGTACAATGGTCGCTCAAGAACAAACGCAAAAAAAGAAAAAATGATGTGGCGAGCAGAACGCAGGACCCTCTTTCGCTGTTCAACCGGCCGTTTTCATGGCGAAACAGGCAAGGAACAATCCAGGCCGACTCTTCTTGCCGGCCACAGGAGGTGGAAGCTGCTAAATTTCGGGGACGGCTCATGATTTGCGATTCCACACCGAACCACACTCGAGGCACCACGAGGTTTGCACTGTACTGTAGCTCGAGATCAGCATTTTAGACCGGGTCGGGCAAGTGTGGGGCATGCGAATGAAACTTCTACGGATATTGAACGATGAGACTGAAGCTAAAGCAGCTTCGGAATACATCCGAATCCGTTAGCGCCAATTTAGCCACGCACACACCGTAATCTGCTCGAGTTGCATAAATATGGCGTATAACACCAGCGCACGTCAACACGCGAGCATATGCAGTTATGAAGTTGTAGATGGGTGGTAGCTCACGTGCACATACATGTCCATAGATAGGCAGCTCGTGCTTTTGAATTTCAAATGTGTGTTGCATCTAGCCCATCGGATTGATTGCCTATCGCGTCGTATCATATGTTCATGTGGTACCAGGGTCCATTCCAGGCTGACATATCGGGCTTCTCACATTTTAATTCGCAAGGGAGACCCCTTCCATTGCATGAGCCGCGCTTGCAGAGAGCCGAAGCTGCTGAAACTTGGGGTTGGGGTTCACGATTTGCGATCCCCTCCCGATGCATGCTTCGGGTGTCACACGACGTGCACTGTCGTTCGTCTTCTCTCGAGATGGGGTTTTGAGACGGATCGGTCTAGGGGTGGGCTACGCGATAAAAAGCGAAACGGGAAACAATAAACCTTTGGGCCTGACAGACCCATCCAAACTCTACAGATCGTTTGAGGCGGCGTTGGTGAGGTGGCCAAAATGGGAAACTGGAAACGGACTCGGGGGCGAGCCACCATTCATCCTCTGTTATGACGGGAAGAATCACATTCGGGCTCATGAGAGGTCACTGGAAACTGGGATCAAGGCTTCGGGATCCATTTGACAGAAAAATCGGGGTATTATGCTCTTTTGATATCACTGCCAATGAGCGCAGCATAGAAAGGGAGGATAGAGAATTCACAGGCCGTAGGTACGGGACTCAAGGTGAACGCAAGACCAGAGACAGCAACCACCAATACGGTAAATATATCCATGGATACATACGTGCTCACCGGCCGGGAAATCGATGGTTGCTGATTGGTGTAGTACTTGTGCTGTCTTGGGGGAAAGGCTATGCCTGCCTGTGGTACGCCTCGGAAGAAGCACGCACGTGGCTTGAAAAAAGCAGAGAGTGCAGTCGTCGGACCGAGAGCTATCGGGTTGGCTTGAGTTGTTGGGTTAATTGGAAGTTGAAGCTGGTAGGGTCATCATGATCCAACCAAAACGTCGAATGCGGACCCACACACACAGGGATGGATATGGAGAGTGTACAAGGTCTCCAGACTCGGGCGGCGCCAGGCGCCCTTTCCTTCAGCTCAGTATCGTTGTTGTTGTTGTTGTGGTCACATTAAAAACCGTTCCGATCTCCCTTCTACACGTACCTTCGTATGTCCGTACTGATCCAACACTCGACGCGGTCGATTCCCGTGGTCACAGGTTAACTTACCCTAAAAAGGTACACTCAAATAAACTGGCCCCGAGGGGTCTGCAAGTCAATACAAATCAACGACAGATGTCCTGGAGTCCTCCACTTACTCTGCGCGCTATACGAGGTATCAACTGAGACTAGGAGCCACTATCATGGGCCGGAGAGAAAGAGGTACACCCCCTTGGTTCAATCTTGGTACTTCACAACGCAAGCAGAGACAAGGCCATCTGACACAGAAAATTAAAGAAAAAGAGAGAAAAAGAGAGAAAAAGAGAAAAAAGGGAAAAAAAAATAAAAAGGAAGAAAAAGCGAAAATAAATGAAAATAAAATGAAAAAGAGCGAGGACAAAAAGGGACCCGGCCGAAAATAACAAGAAATAAGAGGCAGAAACAGGCACACGGTGGAGAGACCACTTTTAGTTACCCCGGTTCTTGCCTTTGTTTCCCATAGAGTTTTGTTCTTGTCCCGGAGCGGTGTGGCCCTCCATCTCTGGACTCTCTCCTTTCCTCTCTCTGGGGCATACCCCCACAGCGTGCGGTTTTAGGCTGAAAGGAAAGGAAGGGTGGTGGGTGAACACTGTGCACAGCATACCAAGGGCACAAATGAATGAATCTGGAAAAGACGTCCACCTGTATATATAATATATGGGTCGCCCCGGTGGTGGTCTAGTTGGTAACCTCGACACCTTCTAGAGGTCAGGTCAGGGGTGGGTCCAAATCCCGGCGTAAGCGAGCTTTTCTTGCAAAGTGAGTTTTTCTCTCGCTTCCGCTCCTGGCATAGTGGATAGCGCTAGTTCGTGTGAACCCAGAGGAAAGAGAGCGCTGAACTCTTCTCGCATTAAAAATCGAAGGCAGAGTACCGCAGGAGGGGAGGGTAGAGAGGGGCTCTTCTGTGTGACCACGGGTTGGAGTAAGCGGCACTAGTTAGTTTAGTGCTGTGAGCGCTGATTTGAAGTGAAGACAAAAAAAAAAGGAAGGTTTGTTCGTCGAAGCAGATAGAATAAACTGGTGTTTATTTTGTAACAGTCGAATTAGAATTTGGCTTCATTTTCTACCGGTAACCCAGGGTCACGGTGTTTGGAATTATTAGTCTATAGTTGGGGGTGTCATTCCGTGATCGAGTCCACGCAGGGGCTGTAGCAAAGTCGGGTAACGTGTGACAGCTACAGAGCGCGTGAAGCAACGGAAGGACAGCAGCAGCCGCCTAACGCAGTAGCGGCGGCAGTTTAGAAAAGGGCGGGACGGGACACGGCGCAAGCATTGGGGAAGCGACTAGCACGCGACTCTCCATATAAAGGTGTGAACTCGTGTCCAACATCCATCGTGTCGGCCGTGTTCCTATTCGCGTCCCGCCACTCTTGTGACATCACCGCTGCGTGCATTTAGCACGAGGGGGGAGGGTGCAGTAAGATAAGCGGCGGCAAGCCACCGCAGTCTCGCTCGCCGCGCCGCTCAGATAGGTCCCTTCCCAAACATGGGATGCGGTTCATCCCAACCGAGACGTACTCTCGCTGAAGAAAAAAAATGCGGTTCGTCCCAACCGAGACGTACTCTCGCTGAAGAAAAAAAAAATCAACGGCAAAAAGAAAGAGCGGGGCCTGTTGTATGGTCGCACGCTGACTTGTCGCGGTTGATAGCAGCCATTGTACTGCACGGGGTGGAGGAACCCTGCGGCATCGGACATAACCAATCGACCCGCGGCAGTAGGGCATGATGCTGTCACGAGTATGCACATGAGGCAGGTGCCTTGTTTTCTGTTTCCCCCGGCTTACTAGGGACTACTTGCCGGTACAATCTTGTCTGTGCCGCGCACAGAGGGGCATATAGCTGAAGGAATCGACGATAATATGCCCACTCACGTAAGCAATCGTCTCCACGGATGGTATTGACAAGTCCCCACTGATGGTATCGACAAGTCCCATGGCATACAAAGCGGCCGCATACGTAATCGGAAAGTGCATTCAACAGCATTCACGGGAACGGATAAAAGCAAAAACACATGCATGCGAGAGAAAGACTCAAAGAAAAAGACTGAAAAACAAAGAAGACGAAAAAAAAAAAACGAGACAGCGAACTACGTGCTGTATGCATAAGGAAAAAGAAGATGAGAAAAAAATAGGGGGGGGAGGTGAAAGTGACACGCGAGGTTCGAACTCGCGAGGAACGTCCGGTAGCGGTCCATGTGAGCGCATCACGGTTTCGAGGGGCATCACGTCAAATTCATTGCCGCTGTGACACAAAACTTCTATAAGAATACGTCACGTCCATCGACGATTAAGCGACCAAAAACGCCCGGACAGCAATTGATGCATGCCAAAAACTCGTCAACCTGCCGTAGGATTGTCTATGCGGAAGTGATCTCAATGGAAAAAAAAACAAGGACACGCACCAGCACGGGACGCGCCAATAGTGGAAGCACTCGTCCGTGCTGTTGGCGAGTGGAAGTTAACCGATCTCAACGCAACGAAACACGAAGTCATACATGTATCAGCACGGGATGCGCCAATGAGTGGAAGCACCCGCGCTGTTGGCGAGTAGAGTTAACCGAATTCAACGCAGCGGTAGAAAAATACCACAAATCATGCATCAGTACGGGACGCGCCAAATGAGTGGAAGCACCCGTGCTGCATATATATGTGATGTCAGCCTCAGCACGGGACGCGCCAATGAGTGGAAGCACTCGTGCTGTTGGTGAGTAGAGTTAACCGATCTCAAAAAGAAAGAACAAAAACGCCGTACACGTATCAGTACGGGACGCGCCAATGAGTGGACGCACCCGTACTGTTGGCGAGTAGAATTAACCGATCTCCACGCATCGAAAACGAAGTCATACACGTATCAGTACGGGACGCGCCAATGAGTGGAAGCACCCGTGCTGCATATGTGTTGTCAGTTTCAGCAAGGGACGCGCCAATGAGTGGAAGCACCCGCGCCGCGTACAAGTATCAGTACAGGTCGCGCCAATGAGTGGAAGCACCCGTGCTGCATATGTGTTGTCAGTTTCAGCGAGGGACGCGCCAATGAGTGGAAGCACCCGCGCTGTTGGGAAGTGGAGTTCACCGTATCCAACGCATCGAAGAAAAAAAAAAAAAAAACACGTATCAGCACGGGACCCGCCAATGAGTGGAAGCACCCGTGCCGATGGCGAACCGGGGTTCACCGAATCCAAGAAAATATATATATAAAAAAAAAAAAGAGAAACCATCGCTAGTGTTCCAAAGAGAGAAATATTCGGGATTGGTCGACGTCCGGTGACCGTAGCGTCAGCAGCAATAATCACTCCATTCAATCCACAGGCGTCGAGAACGAACTAACGCGAGCTCGCGATATAACAACGCGCCGTTCTGGGCCCGACGAAAACCCACGTCAGATAGGTTCGCCCGAAGATAGGATTTGTAGACCATTCTAACTGCAGATCCAGGCGCGCGATCGACTACGCCCACGATGAAGAGGAAAAGAAGTGTTCCCGCAACGCCGCCCTGACGCTCGCCCGCCGCCTGCCGCCGGTCCGCTGCTTATACGACTCCAACCGCGACCAGATGCCGACACGGGCCTCCACGCGGAGCGGCAGGGCAGCGGCTGGGCAAGCAGGGCGAGGTCGGGCGGCGACACCTTCGACACCACGCACGAGGAGGTCTACCGCGCGATCGGTGGCGAGCTCGACGGCTCGCCCCTCGACGCGCAGCGGATCACGTACTCCCGCGAGGCGTCGAGCGGTATCCTCCTCGCGAGCGCCAGGGACAGGCACGCGCGACGACCCCCCCGCTGATGAGACTGAGCTCGCTTCTCTCCGCGGGCTGGTGGACGGCCTGAGGGAGGAGCTGCAGCGGAAGCGCGATGAGGCTGCCGGCGATCGCCAGCAGCTTCAAGCAACGATCGACGACCTGATCGCCACCCAAGCAGCAGGACCTGGCCTTCCGGGGGGGGGTGCAACTGGTGGGCACAACCGCCCCACCATCGGCCTCTCGGGCCCCCGCTACACCCAGCGCCGAGGCGGCTAAGGCTACGGCAAAGGATAGAGCGCGGATGTGGGGGGACCTCCGCCGGGTAAAAGCGTGGCTCATCCTGGGGCGGCCTCCGGCAGTTTCAAAACTGTCGCAGATGGAGTGGCAATCCTTGCTTCGCAAAGGCGTCCTGGTGACAGAGAAAGTGGCGGCATCGCTCGACACGCTCGTGGTTACTGCTTCGCCTTCAACTCGTCGTCCGGTTGCCATGATCGCAACTGCCCACACATCCACGCCCAGAACCCTTCCCCACGCTAGGCGCGGAGCGTCCGAAACTCCGGCAACCGGCGCGCGCGGCGTTGGCCACGGCAACGGGGGAGGGCGCGGAGGAGAGGCGCGCGCCGCTGGCGAGGGCGGCGCGAGACCCAAGGCCGCTGGCTTCTTCACCCACGGGAAAGACAAATAGGGGTGCGGGCTCTCCCGCGTAGCGGGGGGGCCTACCTCGGATGGCAGCGCACCTGCGGCTAAATCGAACGGCAGCACGCCGGTCTACACGAGGTTGGCTCCAGGGCTATCAGCAGGTTCAGGACCTGGGACAGGCAGGACGGGACTTTGTTACCGACGTCTTGGCATGCAGCTCGTCGAGCACTCAGTTGCGTCTTCGTCTAGAAGGACTTACACGTCAGGCTTCAACTCTTGGTGCACGTTTCGCAGGCTGACGGAGAAGCCCAAGTTCCTAGGGCAACGTGCCGGGGACCTTCATGTGTGGGAGTTGATAGACTTCGTAGCCTGGTGTTTCGAGTCTGAGGGTAATCTAGCGAGTACAATATCCGGAAAACTCACGGCTGTACAACATTTTCATAGGCTGGAAGCTTCTGTCGAGCTAGACTTGTCGTCTCCGATGTTGAAATGTGCGCTAAGGGGGATTGCGAGGAACCACGTGGCTGTGGGGACGGTACCCCGTGTGCGCCTGCCTGTGTCTTGGCGTATGCTGCTGGACGGGGAAAGCGCAAGCCGGAACTGGGGGGAAGGGGGCAGAATGATGTGGCTGTGTCTGTGCTTGTCCTATCTCTTTATCACACGGTCTGATGAGGTGTTCGCGAATGATGCGGGCAGGGTGCATGAGGCACACTGTCTTACGAGGGCGGACGTAGCATTGTTTGCTGGCGAGACGCAATTAGTCTTTAGTCACTATCGTAGAGCAGACCGTGTCGAAATGAGGTTTAGAGGGCACAAGGCCGATCAAGAGCAGAAAGGAAACATACGGGTTCGTACGCGAGACGAAGTCACCGGACCGCAGTCAGGTGTGAGAGCACGCGGCGGCGCGGTGGCTCTTGTGGTGGAGCTGTTATCGTGTCATGCGACGTTGCCTGACTCCGCACCGTTGGCCTTGTACCGTAGTGGAAGAGCAGTGAGAGTAGTGAGGTATACTGCTGCCCTCCGTGCAGTCAGAGAAGTGGTAGCGAAGTCGGGGCGTAACCCCCAGGAGTACGCGTTGCACTCGTTGCGAATTGGAGGCGCGACGGCTCTTGCATCGGGCGGAGACATCGCAGAACGAGTGATTCAGAGAGAAGGGAAGTGGAGGTCGGATGCATATAAGCCGTACGCGCGAAACAATGTAGAGGATTCGCGGCGAGTGTCACGGAAACTTACAGACGGCAGTAGGATCGTATCGAGACAGCCGGGGGAGGGGACCGTCTGGGGGAACGGATAGTTGACTTATTCGGTAGTCGTCCAGAAACTGACCTCGATGTGGGTGTTGTAGAATGGTGTGTACCATTTGAGGACTTAGTCAGTTTTGGGACTCCTGCGTTTGCAGTCGTAGTCCCCCGGCTAGTATTTGTGGGGAGAGAGATGGATTTGTAAGAGTTGACGCCGGCCTTTGCAGCTAACGCGGCCGGAGAGACGATGAGCGTTTCGTGCGTCTCTCTCCCCAACACGTAGCCTAGAAACCGAAGAAATAATGAAGCAATTCGAAAGAAAACAAAATAAAAGGAAGGTTTGTTCGTCGAAGCAGATAGAATAAACTGGTGTTTATTTTGTAACAGTCGAATTAGAATTTGGCTTCATTTTCTACCGGTAACCAAGGGTCACGGTGTTTGGAATTATTAGTCTATAGTTGGGGGTGTCATTCCGTGATCGAGTCCACGCAGGGGCTGTAGCAAAGTCGGGTAACGTGTGACAGCTACAGAGCGCGTGAAGCAACGGAAGGACAGCAGCAGCCGCCTAACGCAGTAGCGGCGGCAGTTTAGAAAATCCCGCCCTCCCATCCCTTTTCTTTCGAAGGTGGGGGCATAAGTTCGGGAATATTCGGTATCTAGTCAGGTGTTGTAGAATGGTGTGTACCATTTGAGGACTTGGTCAGTTTTGGGACTCCTGCGTTTGCAGTCGTAGTCCCTCGGCTAGTATTTGTGGGGAGAGAGATGGATTTGTAAGAGTTGACGCCGGCCTTTGCAGCTAACGCGGCCGGAGAGACGATGAGCGTTTCGTGCGTCTCTCTCCCCAACACGTAGCCTAGAAACCGAAGAAATAATGAAGCAACTCGAAAGAAAACAAAATAAATTATTAGTCTATAGTTGGGGGTGTCATTCCGTGATCGAGTCCACGCAGGGGCTGTAGCAAAGTCGGGTAACGTGTGACAGCTACAGAGCGCGTGAAGTAACGGAAGGACAGCAGCAGCCGCCTAACGCAGTAGCGGCGGCAGTTTAGAAAAGGGCGGGACGGGACACGGCGCAAGCATTGGGGAAGTGACCAGCACGCGACTCTCCATATAAAGGTGTGTACTCGTGTCCAACATCCATCGTGTCGGCCGTGTTCCTATTCGCGTCCCGCTACTCTTGTGACCTCACCGCTGCGTGCATTTAGCACGAGGGGGGAGGGTGCAGTAAGATAAGCGGCGGCAAGCCACCGCAGTCTCGCTCGCCGCGCCGCTCAGATAGGTCCCTTCCCAAACATGGGATGCGGTTCATCCCAACCGAGACGTACTCTCGCTGAAGAAAAAAAATGCGGTTCGTCCCAACCGAGACGTACTCTCGCTGAAGAAAAAAAAAATTCAACGGCAAAAAGAAAGAGCGGGGCCTGTTGTATGGTCGCACGCTGACTTGTCGCGGTTGATAGCAGCCATTGTACTGCACGGGGTGGAGGAACCCTGCGGCATCGGACATAACCAATCGACCCGCGGCAGTAGGGCATGATGCTGTCACGAGTATGCACATGAGGCAGGTGCCTTGTTTTCTGTTTCCCCCGGCTTACTAGGGACTACTTGCCGGTACAATCTTGTCTGTGCCGCGCACAGAGGGGCATATAGCTGAAGGAATCGACGATAATATGCCCACTCACGTAAGCAATCGTCTCCACGGATGGTATTGACAAGTCCCCACTGATGGTATCGACAAGTCCCATGGCATACAAAGCGGCCGCATACGTAATCGGAAAGTGCATTCAACAGCATTCACGGGAACGGATAAAAGCAAAAACACATGCATGCGAGAGAATATTTTGTTTTCTTTCGAATTGCTTCATTATTTCTTCGGTTTCTAGGCTACGTGTTGGGGAGAGAGACGCACGAAACGCTCATCGTCTCTCCGGCCGCGTTAGCTGCAAAGGCCGGCGTCAACTCTTACAAATCAATCTCTCTCCCCACAAATACTAGCCGGGGGACTACGACTGCAAACGCAGGAGTCCCAAAACTGACCAAGTCCTCAAATGGTACACACCATTCTACAACACCTGACTAGATACCGAATATTCCCGAACTTATGCCCCCACCTTCGAAAGAAAAGGGATGGGAGGGCGGGATTTTCTAAACTGCCGCCGCTACTGCGTTAGGCGGCTGCTGCTGTCCTTCCGTTGCTTCACGCGCTCTGTAGCTGTCACACGTTACCCGACTTTGCTACAGCCCCTGCGTGGACTCGATCACGGAATGACACCCCCAACTATAGACTAATAATTCCAAACACCGTGACCCTGGGTTATCGGTAGAAAATGAAGCCAAATTCTAATTCGACTGTTACAAAATAAACACCAGTTTATTCTATCTGCTTCGACGAACAAACCTTCCTTTTATTTTGTTTTCTTTCGAATTGCTTCATTATTTCTTCGGTTTCTAGGCTACGTGTTGGGGAGAGAGACGCACGAAACGCTCATCGTCTCTCCGGCCACGTTAGCTGCAAAGGCCGGCGTCAACTCTTACAAATCCATCTCTCTCCCCACAAATACTAGCCGGAATATATATATATATGGTACTGTAGTAGTGTAGAGGCTACAGCAGCACCTTCAAACCACAGCATGTCGTTGGCAATATTACAGAAGAAGAAGACAAAAACAAACCTGTACTTCACGATGTGCATGCAATGCATGTGATGTTCGAAAGCTTACAGCACAAGCGAAATTGTTTTAGATAAGAAAGCTGTGGCGTACAACGACAAACAAACGATTCGTTGTGTCATATTAAAAAAAAGGTCCAGTTTATTTGAGTGTACCTTTTT
>FN649149.1:533677-544359 GCA_000310025.1 Ectocarpus siliculosus | reverse complement strand
ACTGGGGGGGGGGGTATTTTCACCTGCGGGCCCCCCTCGCACATGGCGCACACACTCACGCCAGCCAGCGCACACGACAGCATCAGTTGATGGCTCGGGCTCAAGGGTGGTTGTTGTTGATCTTACTCGGGGGCAGTTTTGTGTTTTTGTTTCGGTCTGATGTAGCAAGACGCAGAGAGCTGCGGGCGGAGGGGAAGTGTCAAGGGGGTTCTCTTTTGTTTCAACTGGCGGAAGTTGTTTCGTTCCTTCTCTCTCTTTCTCCCTTTCTCTCCTTCCTGTCGTTGATATTTATTTGTCTTTTTTTTTTTCCACTTGCTGCGCGTTGTTGTGAGATCTATAGGAGGCACATTACGCACTAGCAGATGAGAAGACAAGCTTTTTTGTTTTTCGTTTTTCTCGGGGCTTTTCTATATTCTCATGGCCGAGAAAAAAAAATGTATTCATGACAACATTCCAATATTGCACCTGCATTGTAACGTGGTTCAAAGGTTCAAGGTAGGAAGCTGAAACGATACACACGACTGCGGCAGCAGTGGCAGCAACGCGCACAGAAGTGCACCTTGAACAGCATACAGCGAGCTGCTTCCAAACGAACAAAATATCGGACGTATACGTTAAATAACACCCCGGGGATGGGCCGTTTTCGTCCCCGCTATGAGCGGTTATAACCGGTACGTACCGTCGAAGGCTCATTTCCCGTTATTTCCGGTCAGTACCCTGCTCGAGCCCGGTTATGGACATCACTGTATTTTACACGGGACCAATTCCTTACTATCCACTTCCTCCACGTCCTCTGCCGTAAGATGGAACGGAGGCTCCACCTCTGAAAACTTATCCAACACATACTTACTAAAGCCCCACGGCAAAAACCTAGGCTTATCCTGGTTCTTGTGCTGAGTATAGCACTTCTTACACCGATACACCGACACCCTCTCATTAATGTTCTTCCCTGGCTCATCTTTGTTCACGTCCAAATACAAAATATTCGGGCCCACTTTTTCCCCGTCAAGACCATCACCTGGACCCACGATCAACACCTTATACGGACCGGTCCAAATTGTGTGCCAACTTTGGGATCATCGCGAACGATTTTTCTTTCCCCCTACTATTCTCTCGCGATTTAAGCACGTGTTCCCCCGCACCAGAAATCGTACTCTTCTCATCATACACCAAGACCCAGTCTCCCTCCTTATACTTCGGCCTCTTTCCTATTATCGAGTTCAACACCTGATTGCTCTTCTCATGCTTAGCCTTGGTTATCTTATCCTGCTATCTTACCAACTCGTACGCCTTCCTCTGCTTATCCCTCATCAAATTCAAATAATCCACTTGGTCTTGCTTTAGGCCCTGATTTCCCGAAACGCCCCTTCCCTCCAAGATCGTCATCGGCAACCTAGGGTAACTTCCGATGTGTACGTTGGGTGCTAGCCCCGTCCCTCGGCTCACGTTATTGTTGTGTGCCGCTACCGCGTGTGGCAACATCTCATCCCAGTTCGCCTGATCGTCCGCAACCAAGTGCGACAACATTTGACACAGCGTATGATTTAAACGTTCCACCATCCCATTCGTCTGCGGATGATATGAGCTAGTAAACTTCTTCACCGTCCCCAGCATCTTATACACCCCTTTCGCTACCTCATTCGCAAACTCTGCTCCCCTATCTGACAACATGGTGTGCGGGCAACCCCACCTCGCAATAGAATCGTTCACCATGATAGACACAAAACTCTTTGCATTCTTCTGCGCCTTTGTTAATGGGTTCCCCTCGGCATGCCTGCTGAATAAATCAACCACCAGAAACACATACTCCTTGTCTTTCGTCGTTTATCGGACCCAAATAATCAAACGACACCATCTGTCCCGGTCTGCTCGGAAGAGGCAAAGACACTAACGGCCATCACTTCGTATGCCGCGGCACCTTCCGAAACTGACAAGAATAACACCTACGGATTTTGACTTTCTGCAGGGGGTTTCGACTCCGTCCTCACCAACAAATGCTTAGAATTCGGCAACACCAACAAGGTACCCTATGCAACCAACCGCTTCAACTCATCCAAGTCAACATCTACATCGTCCGGAATATCTCCCTTCTTCATTCACTTTGGATCGGCATGCCCTTCAATGGCCGCAATTGCTAATCGCGCCGTATCATCTTCCTCCTGAATATCTGCCCAATCACTAGCCGTCTTATCACATCAATTCTCCCCAAATTCAATTGCCGCTTGCGCCTGTTCTTCATCATACTCTTGCAACGGAATTTGAGGCAACGGAGGTGCTGCCGGACCCCTGCCCCCGGAACCCCTTCCCCTTCCACTCACTACCAGCAACCCCTCTTCCTCGAGCCGCACCACCTCGACCCCTTCCACGCGCAACAGCCCTACTACTACGAGCATTACTGCCACCCCCACCACCAGCAACAGCCCCACTCCCACGAGCGTTACTGCTACTACCTCCACCACCACCACCAGAGGCACTGCCCTCTCCTTGAGAAGTAGGATACACTCACGGTTTTTCCCCCAATCCTAACAAGCGTCTGCCAACTTCCGTTAAAGGTACAGCATGTAAAATCAGCCCTGGCTCAAACTGACCACTGACTACTTCCCCACTCGGTTCCAGCAACCGGGTGTCATCAGGCACACACGCACCATCAGGCAAAGGGTTGGACACGCCCTTTCCCCTTTGGATCAGCGCCCACGTCTTGTCTGCCAGTTCATTCGTAGTGAGGCTTGCCGATGTACAGCCACTTTCCCCCACCACAAAATCATCGCGATGGTTCGACCCAGCGAGCGCTTCTCGCTCGGTATACACCGGACCCAATCGCGAAGGTAGCACCCCGTTCGCACCTATCATATAATCATCGAGATCGGACGGATCAGTTAGCCTGAGATCTGGTGCCTCATCCTCTTTCGTGGCAGGTAATGGTAACCGTGACATCAAATCGGCCTTTGCATTCTCTCGCCCTGGTCCATACTTAAGTTCATACGTGTACGCTGACAGGAAGTCATACCACCTCTGTACGCGATTGTTTTTCTCTGCCAAGCTCCCTATATTCCGCAAGGGTTGATGGTCGCTGTACACTTCAAAGGGAATGCCATAAGATAGTGTTCGATTCTTCTTCATCGCCCACACTATCGCACCCGCTTCAAGCCCAGTCGGACTCCATCTCGTTTCATTTGGGAATGTAGATCTGCTCAAAAAGCATAGCGGTCTAATACTTCCATCTCGTTGCTCTTGCTCAATTACGGCTCCCAAGCCCGAAATCGACGCATCAGCGATTAAACGAAACGGCCGCTCTCCCGAGCTCGCACCCTCATAACACGGAAATGCCAAAACCTCAGGACCTGACAGAATATCCAAAATTTTTCTCACTTCTGCCACATGATCAGCCGTGAATGCAAACTTCGCCCCCTTTTTCAGCATCGCATTGATCGGTTTCAATTTTGCCGACATGTTCCTCAGAAACTGTCGATAGTACGACAAAGACCCCAACAACGATCGCAGCTGGCTAACACTAGTAGGCATTGGCACTTCACGCAGCGGTCTGACCTTTCCCGGGTCCGGCCCGATACCTTCTGCCGTGACTTGATGTCCCAAGAACGTCACCACCTTCACCCCCAGGTTCGTTTTCTTGGGTGCCAGTTTCAGGTTGCACCATGCGCTCGAAAAAACTCTCCAGGTCGCGCACGTGTTCTGCCTCGTCCCTGGAAAAAACGATCACGTCATCGATAAACAGACGCACACGTTCCAGTCCGTCACATACTCTGGCCATCACCGAATGGAACCACCCAGGGCTACTACTGAGACCTTGCGGAAGGAATAAAAATTCGTACAACCCCGTAGACGTGATAACAGCAGTGATCGGGATGCTGTCCTCCTCAATACTACACTGGAAAAACCCACTGACTAAATCCAGCGTAAATTTTCGATTTGTCCAATTCCGCCACAATATCCTCCACTATGGGAACAGGCAATTTCGGGATTCCACTCATTTTGTTGATGCGCTTATAGTTGACCGTCAACCGCACACCTCCGTTAGCCTTCGCGACTAATACCAGCTGACTCGCCCAATTGCTGTACGATCTCCGCAACACACCCGCCAACAGCAATTTGTCAATTTCGATCTGCACCTTTTTGTTCATAACCGGCGAATAGCAGTATGGCCTCTGCCGCACTGGCTGTGCCCCCGGCTTTAAAATGATTCGAAACGGATCCACCGTCACCCGTCCTAAATCCGAAACACCCCGAAAAACGATGCTCAAATTTGCACAACAAATCACCTAGTTCGTCAATGTCCTCCGGCTCCCACAGTTTCGCATTGAAGTCGAAATGGACGTCTCGAATGTGCGGAGGCACCCTCTGCCACGACCGCCTGAACGCCACCTTTCTTGTACAAACGATGCCGGACTTCCCGTATCCAACAGAGCCTCCCACGACATCATCTTGGTCGCTCTTGACCCCGCGAAAACTTGCCCTCTTGTCGTATGCCGATGTCGATCCATCGTCAAATCCCCACCGACCGACCAAGTAAATGGTGACAGGTAGTCCACCGCGTCACCTGCAGCAAACGTGAAAGGAGGCGGAGGGTACACCGCATCACTTCTTTGTCCTGACACAGAAGTAACAGATACTTGTACGGCAAAAATGCGATCTGTTCCTTCCTGTGCTTCACCAAAATTTCCTCCCTCCTGCGCTGTTACCTCAACCTCACGCTTGAGAGAATTTTCAGAGGCGGATGCATCCCCTATCACGCCCTCTTCTCCTACCACTGGTAAAGAGCCAGTTTCATGGTTCTGCTTGCCTCCAGCACGATCAACGGTAACGCTTTTTTCCTTTCTAGTGTCCCGATTAATCGACCCCTTTTTGGCACCATTTCGACCAACAGTGTGCTCCGCTTGAGGATCCAGCTGACACCTCACTGCTCTCGGAGAATTTGCCTTGCGTATTTTGTTCCCTTGAGAGTTTAACGCATTCCCCGCTGGTTTTGCATTGCCATTAACAATTCCCTTTGTGTCAATGCTAGACTTCGTTTGATCGGACGAAGGGGGCGTTCTCGGCACCCCTACTTCTGGAAAATCCCTGTTTGTCTTACTAGTGATTCTTTCCTGAAGCTGTACACGTGCATCTTGCGACACACCATGACCAAGAATTTCTTGCGGGGTACTAGCTCTCAGTACATTCTTGCTCCCACGGCCTACACCCGTGCAGTTCAATTTATCAGCACCCGAAACCACATGCAGCTTGGAATACTCCTTAGATACTGAAAAACGTCGCTTACCGTGGTTGGACGAGACGCTCCCCGTCGCCAGGCCATCACCGTCGGTGTTGTGCACCACCGATCGGCCCCCCTCCTCCTCTACAATCCCACCCTGCGAGTCGTCCTCGATGTTCTCGCGTGATGATTGTTTTGCGTTACCCCAGCCCCCCCGAGATTCTTCTTTGATTCCGGTCCTTGGCTCTGCTTTCTTCCCTTTTGCCCGCGATATTTCTTTTCGTCATTACAATACCCGGGACCTCCTTCACCCTGCACCTCCACCTCGCGGAACTCTTTGTTATTCTCGCAATATCTTTCACCCCCCTTCTCCCTTCACCTCTTCCGCCTTTCTCTCTTTTTCCTCCGCTTGATCACCCACAAAGCAGTTCGGCCAAGGTGCTGCCGGCAAGCTGGCCAACGGACCGTCGCACCATCAATTTTTCCTCTCCCTCCTCCTCTCCTCCATACGATGTGCTTGCCATTGCTTCAGGCGATTCAACCTCGATCCCACCTTGCCTTGACTACAGCCTTTGACCCGTTTGCCAAATTACGGTTCAACATGTTTGAGGCGTTAATGTAACCCTTGTAACAATCCCGCATAAAGTGTCCTTCACTACCAAAGTTCAAACATCTTGACTCAAATGCCCGCCTGTGCCTGTCCTTTTCCTCGACAGACGTAAACAACACGAAAAAAGGACAATCCTTCACTTGGCTGTCAGTGCGAGGCGACACGTGAATGGCATAGACTCTTTGAAACTCTGCACATTCATCTTCGTAATCGATCTCGTCCACCGTCATCACCCTCCTCCCCCCATATCCACCATCCGACCTGCCCGGAGACGCGGACCGAAAGGTATTCGTTCCACCTGACCCTCCATCCCTTCTCTGTCCCTGCCGCCCCCCAGAGGAACCCTTCACCAAAGCCATCCTCCGCGTTAGAGTCGTTGCTCCCCCCTTCACCGCCTCGAAATTTCGCAATTCATGCATCAAGGTGTCAATGTTATCGAACGGCACCACCCCCAACTCCTTGCCCTTAAACACAGAAGCGGTCGGGACACTGTATTGATCGGACACACTCTCTCTGACTGCCAGTTGAATTGTGTTATCCTGCGGCGTCACAATTCCCATGTTCCGAACATTGTGCACCAACCCCTGCAAGGTAGTCAGGTACTCACTATACGGCGTTTCAGTCGGTACCGCAAAAGTCTGCAAGTCGTACACCAACTTCTCGGGCGAGGATACATTCACCACCCTCCCCAACGCCGAAGTCAAGAATGCCAAGGCCTCTCTACCCGTCGACCCTCTTGCCATCTTCTCCGACGTATCCGAGAAGACCTTGTCTATCTTCTCGCGGAACGTCATCGTCTGGGCAGGGGACATGGATCGGGTGATGGAAGTGATCAGATGTCTGTACACAGGTTTCTCCCATCCCGGCGCCCACCAACCACTGTAATCTCCCACCGCCAACATCACATCGTTGACCGTCTCTTCCAACCTTCTGTTGAAAGAAACCAACTCTCCCCGCGAATCAGAGAGTGGTATCCAAGGGAGCTTTGTCCAATCCTTCATGTTCATCGTCACGTAACCCGTCATGATCTTTTGTTTCACCTTCTCTGCCAACGGCTGAATCGTGACACTCTACGGTTCTTTCTCAACCGTCGCTACTGGCGTTGATACAACATCTTCCTGCTTTTGTTTGATAGGTGCCGAACCACCCCTTGCCGCCATACTATGTTCAGGTGCACATGTTTGCGGCTTTACGTCAGAGTCCTGGAGGCTTAGCTGTTTGAACTGACCTCCCATTTCAGCCAACTTCTGCTTCAGAGTTTCGATTTCCTTCTCTTTATTCGACAACTCTTCCTGGAACTCTGTTTGGAGCTTGTCATCAACGTGTGTAGTATTTTCTTCCCTCAACACCTCTTCCTCCTTCACTTCCTCCTTGACAGACACGTCACCCCTTCTGTCAACTCCTACCCACCTTCCAGTGTGGAAGTTGCCCTTCTGGTCTTGGTTGACCGTGCCCCCTTGAGGACCCCCGTCATACCCCCCCCCACCCTGTGACCAGTACTGCTGTGGCGCCTGCATTTGCGGCGGTGGCTGTTGCGGTTGCCAATGCTGCTGCTGCGGCTGCTGTTGCTGCGGCTGCTGTTGCTGCGGCTGCTGCTGCGATTGCTGCTGCTGCTGCGGCTGCCACTGCTGAGGCGGTGGTGCCTGCCCTTGGTGAAAAATTGCCCTTTCATCCCTTCCACCATTCTGTCTATTACCCTCTCCTCCTTGACGACCACCCCTGGAATCCCTTAGCATACCTCTTCCCCCATTGCCCCTGCCACCACCCAGGAAACTGTTCCTTCGGAGGGATCCCCTTCCCGACTTGTGCCACCCTCTTCCTCGCCCCCCCTCGGAGAGGAACTAGATGATGAAAATGTACCGAACCCAGGCCCTTCCCGACCTGCCCCCCTGCCTCTCCCCCACCCCCTTCCCTGTTGGGAGGATGAAGCACTCGATACACTTTCCCGGCTAGAGGTATACCCCTCCCCTTCCTTCCGTTTCATGGCCGTATCAAATTCGGCCCTCCTTTCCTCCTCCTTCACCTTGTCTGCCAGTGCCTTCCCATCTAGGCCAGGGTATCTTGCCAGAATCTTTTGGTACGCGCTGTCTTCTTGGGTGGGCGGTGCTATCTTGGGAATAGTGTACCCCTTACTCTGTGGTACCTTCGTTCCCTCCACCTTAGGGTCCTCCCCCTTCCTTGACCCTTCAGTCCCTTTTCCTTTTGCCTTCTCTCCTTCCCCCTGGTTTGAGGGCTATGGCTGGGCCTTCTTAGCTCTGGTCTTTTCGATAAGTGGGTCTGACTTTGGTAAATTCTCAACCTCCGCCGCTTCGTGGGCAGTGCGCAGTACACTTGCTGCAGTTTCTGCCTCCTTTCTGTACTTCAGATTTTTGAGATTCACCTCCCCGAACTTCTTCCTCACACGCCCTAAATCTTCTCGCGCCTTGTCTAGGGATTCCTTCAGTCCTGTCCCACCATTCTTTTTCTTCAGGTCTGAACGTTTCTGCAGTTTGACTCTGTCGTGCGAGGTTGGTTTTCTCCTTCTCTACCTCTAGCTCGTAATAACCCCTTTTCTTCTCTGCG
This sequence comes from Ectocarpus siliculosus, assembly GCA_000310025.1. Classification (NCBI taxonomy): domain Eukaryota; class Phaeophyceae; order Ectocarpales; family Ectocarpaceae; genus Ectocarpus; species Ectocarpus siliculosus. The sequence goes on along the minus strand of FN649149.1, from coordinate 535,978 downwards.
TCCTTCACTTTCTTCTTAGCCTCTTCCTCCTCCTGTGCCAGTTTTGAGATGTCGGTGAACAACTTGTGGAATTCTGGGTCCTTTTGTGCCTTCTCCCACTTCTTTTCCAAGCTAGACACAGTGCCCTTTAGTTTGTCAAACTGGATTCAGACCCCGCCTAGCTCGCTCTTGCTAAGCTCGAAAGCTTGTCGTTTCACCTCAAGATTTTGCTCAGATAGAGTCACTATTTGAGATGTGAGAGACAATTCAGGGGAGGGTAGTTCCATCCTCTTCTTCTTAGACCCCTTTTGTCCCACCACCTGCCACGGATTAGTCACGCGTGGTATGGATGGTAGCGGAGGAAACTGGTCATCCTCGCTGTCGTCGACCAACGACTCAAAGCGATTACCCTCCAACACTGATTGGCCCGACACCGTTTCAGAGTTGCTGAACACCAGCTGGCTAGACTCATCTCCTTCACAGCTAGATTCGAGTGCGTGGTTTGAGGGTGGCACATAGTTGTCTGCTGCTTGAAATGTGTTCTCCATCTCCCTTGCCAATTTCGCAGTAGCCTCGAGTTGTTGTTGTCCCCCCAACACTCTTGCCCTCTCCTCCCCACCCAGACGGATTGCGATTTCAGCGTCTGACTCTGGTCCCGTTTTTCCACCTCCACCCATATTGGACACCAGACTTCGGAAAGCCTCCAAATCACCCCCAATAACAAGTCAAGGATCGCACTCGAAGAGCTTTTCACCTCCCCCACCTCCGATGACTCCTCGCCCTGGGACTCTCCACCCCCTTCACCACCCTTGGCCGTGACACTGCCCCCTCTACCACCCTCCTCCACCTGGGCATCAGCCACCCTCTTCCGTTTATCGTCATCCTTCACGGGCCCCTTGTCTCCCTCATCACCTGACGTACGAGGAATAAAATGACCCGCGTCAGCTGTCTGTGACCTTATGTTTCTGCGCATTTCGCTTGTTCGACGGAAGTAGTATTCCTCCCCACCCCTCTTACTTCGCGGCGCTAACACTTGAAACCCAGACATTGCCATTGCCTCCATTGCCATCCTCTGATCTGCGCTGAGGTGCCTTGCCCCTGCCCCTGAGCCTCTCGTCAGACTCCTTCCCCGACTAACAGACACATGGCTCTCCCACACCTTTCTGCCCCGATCTCCCGTGATCTGCGTCAGCCCTTTTGCTAGCCTTGAAGACACACCTTTTTCCAAGTCAGCTATCCTTCCACCCTTTTGCGACACGCTTCCCTCCCCAGCGTGCGCGACACCCTCATAACCCGCCTTGCCCTCAGGCCCTCCACCCCTTCCCCCAGAGACCTCAGCCTCTGTCTGTTGTGCATCCTCAGATGTCTGTTGTACATCTTTAGGTAACACTTTCCTGATCTGACGTGAGTCCCCCACTTTAACGTCTCCACCCGACCTCTTCTTCCCTTCCTCCCGAGGTCTCTCTGTCAACACTTCCCCCTTCACTGACAGCGCTTTAGCAGCCGACTCATCCCCTTTAGCAGCCGACTCATCCCCTCCCGTCGACAACTCCTCATCATCCACCCCACCGCCCTTAGAACCACTTCCACCCCTGTGGCCCGAGTGTCCAACCCTCCCTTCATCGCTGTTCACTTCCCCCCCCCCACCTCTCTGTGCCATGGGAAGACCACACCGCAAGCAGTGCGATTATACATAGCCCCTCCTTTGGTGCCAGTGACGTGCAATCGGCCGGCGGTGGCCTATTCGCGCGTGGACTGGTGTGTAGATGTGCCGGTGGGGTCGTGTGTGAACGCGTCTCGAAGATATGTGCGATCAAGGTGTGTTTCTTAGGCCTTCGTGGGCCGGGAACAGCAGGGAATTCGAACACTGTCCATGGACTTCCATGGACTTCCATGAAATGTTTCATGGAAGTCCATGGAAGTTCATGGAAAAAATGAAAAGTTTCATGGAAGTCCATGGAAGTCCATGACACCATGTCCATGGAAGTCCATGGAAGCCCATGAAATATTTCATCATGGAAGTCTATGAAACATTTCATGGACGTTCAAGAAATATTCTAGTGACGCCAACTTGGTTGATAAATGCCGACAATGAGCCTTGGCTGTGTTCGACATTGGTTTCCATGAAATGTGTGCATGGGCTTCATTGGACTTCCAATAAACTTTTTACTTGTTTCCACGGGGTTCCATGGACTTCCAATAATCTTTTCATGGAACTCCTTTCACTTCCATGAAAAGTTTCATGGAACTCCTTGGAATTCCATGAAATATGAAATCCAAGGAGTTCCATGAAAATTTTCATGGACGTCCATGGAGCTCCAT
>FN649149.1:460356-533617 GCA_000310025.1 Ectocarpus siliculosus | reverse complement strand
AATGCCATGAAATATTTCATGAAAGTCCAAGGAGTTTCATGAAAAGTTCCATGGAGCTCCATGGACTTTTCATGGGTTTCCATGAAAAATATATTTTAAAAAAAGAAAAAACTACCGTTATAATAATTGAGATGAATCACACGGCGGGCTCAAGGTGCATCTGCTCCAAGCCGAAAGAAAAGTGAGTGGTGGACGCCATTTTCCGCCCATCAGCAGAGCCGCGGGAGAAGCCAAACGGCCGGGCACAACAACCTCGCCGACGGCCTCCACCGCCAGCTCGTCGCGTTCAGCAATGAATGGGTGTCCCATCACAGCCAGTCCCGACCTGGCGAACCGTCGGATAATGGAGGGGCGGAGGAAGGCGAAAGGGAAAAACATTTCCAACCGGTACCTAGCCATTGCCGAGTGAGGTAGGTGAGATGCGTTTCGAAGCCGTAGTGTCGTGAACACAAATTAAAGACACTCAGTTAGTTAGGTAGGCCTACTGTACTCTACATAATCGAAAATCGGGGTAATTTTGTTCCATTTTGGGGGGGCGGGGACATATCCCCATGTATCCTCGGGTTTTCCGCCGACGCGTCGACGCTTCGGCGTCCCACCCTCGCATGGTTTGCATTATCGCTGGCGCTGAGTAGTTGTGGAGATCGCAGAGAGATGGCAGACACGCCGTACAATACAGGGTCGTCTTCGCAATGTTCTCATGCATACCCCCACGAGAATCGAGGAGCAGCCGCTAGCCCGCCAGTCGACCGTGTGGCCTATTGGTCTATTATAGTCAAACGTAAGAAGACGAACGCTACGAGTGGATTTGCGATACTATGTTCCCTGTCGTGCAGTGCTAGAAGCAGCAAGGGCCAGATTGCAACGCAGGTGGTTCCAAGTTAAACGTGGTCAATGACCTGCTCCAAAAGAGTTGGATTGATTTCCAGCTTTGATCGATAACTGCTGTATGGTTTCTTTCGTAGATATTGGGCGCTACGCGAACTACTGCAGGCTGCTTGGTTCCGTGTGTTCCCGTCGTAGCACGACTGGGTCAGTGCGTGCCGGCGTCGATTACGACGAGATAGATGCAGAACGGGTAGCGAGAGTCAAACATGTTTGGGTGCCATCCATCTACACTGTAACCGTACTATATTTTTTCGACGATAAATGGTAATTTCCGATTTTCTCCCCCCTCCCGGGGTCTAGACTATGTGTCCGGAATATCTCCCGTGCCCTTGTCTTGTTTCATACACATGTCTCCAAAAGTTGCAAACATATGTGGGGCAGTACTAATGTAGTTTTCTGGTCGTTGCGTACCAGGTCGTCAGTGCTAGGGAAGTGGTCCTGATACATTGATAGTGTTGTTCATATGATACGAGGTATTTGTTTTTTCCGAGTTGTGTGCAGCGTTTCCTCTCTGTTTGGTGTTAGCCTTCGAGCTTCGCCTGTGCGGTGATGCCTCCTTCGATGTGGACGCCGATGTTGTGTGCCCACGGGCCCCTTATTTCGCGGTAGGCCAGAGTTCTACAGAGTGATATAGATTGTGAAAATGCTAGGGGAGTTGCTTCAGGGCTACAACGACCTGTCGCGTAAGAAGGCTCCCTGTAAATTATCATTGGGAAAGACAAGCCACATATCCAGGCCTTGGAGAAGGTGATTGAACAGGTAAGATGTACAACACGTGCACATTAAGAATGACGCGTATCTATCGGGTTGTCTGTATATACGGGGGCCATGCCCGTAGTCTTGTTTCGTCTCCACCAGCATGGAGACATAACGACGCTCGCTGGGTGTCTATCCAGCCTCGCCACCCAGGCCCTCCAAAACATCACCCACTGTGCCCACTGACGGGAATGCTGGTCGGAAATTTGAACAAAACATCGGCAGGGTGCAGGGTGGCCGCGCGCCCCCCTAATATATAATAGGCCTTTTGGCAAAACGTGAAGGGAGCATGCGTGACCGTTGGAAGCAAAGCAAACCGATAGACACTATCGTACTTTTGGACCCTCGGGAAGATAAGGATCCCGGGTATCACAAACCACACAGGCAGTAAGCATGCGACGCAGAAATGGGAAAATAGAACGACACACACCCATGATAATCCCGTAGTCCATTTTCGCACACTACTGACATAGGCCGTGCCGTACGTTGTCTACGCGCACCGACCGTTGAATCCAACGAAACGTTATTGAACATAAAATCAAAACCGTCACCCTGGCGCATTTAAGGGGTTTGTATCGAACGGTGGTTTCGTACACATCGGGAGTGAGATCGTCGGTACAGTTCGTGTTTTCAACGTAACGTGTTTTCAACGGAACAGTGGGTGCTTCCCCTGGAGCTTCTCGGTCAACAGCAGTTCGTTGTGCACGACCATGTTCGTAAACACGCAGAATGTACCGAGCACGCGGGGCATTCTCTTCACGACAGGCCCCAGTCCGGAAAGAAAGCTGTTGTTACTTTCCGCAGTAGCGGAGTTCCACATGAACCGTTCTTGTCCAGCGTCGTCGACTTCCCACAGAAGGGGGTTGTCTCGTCTCTCTGGATTACAGAACTCCCAACAGTGTCCCTCGGTGTGTGTAGTGAAATGGAACCTGACGTGGGTGGCCGATGTCAGAGTGGCAACCACAGGCATTGCTAGCGTTTCTTGCTTCGGTTGAACATTATAATAGCGAACGAACCAACTGAGTCTGCAGAGGAACACATCGGAGTCACCGGACGCTACCGGGGCATCTAACGTTCTAGGAATCGACCGCGACGGTCAACCCTAGACATCCACGATAATGGGCTTTGGCAACAACGCCCAAACCCCGCTTAGACGTGCAAAGTCTAGACTATGTTAATGAACAGGAGAGCCAGTCTGGGACGACGAAAGCTGCAGTGCATGGAATTCCTCACCGCGGGACAAGCAGCCAGGGAAATGACTATGCATGTACCCCCACCACCCCGTGTCCTACGGCTGGGTGCGCAATCGGAAGCCATGTCATAGGCCGATGTATATGCATGCAGTGGTACCCCACATGTTCGTACGCGAGAGGCGATATGAAAAACGATACGTAGGTGACGTGACACACCTACCTGTCTACCACGAGCTGCGTCCCTGCCCACGCCCCTGCATCGGGATGGTTCTCGAGGAACGTACGGCGCCTGCACGCCAAGTCGTAGATGAGTAGCTGGGGTCGAAGCGCTGGATTCGGGAATATCTCTGTCAGAGCACGGTGTACTTCCTCCATGCCCTCCGACTCCCACAGGGGCGCAGCCCCAAGAATACAGCCACACGACGCTGAGCAAACTAGGTGTCCCCAGATGTACTTCTTGTCTAACATGCTTCTCAGTGTCCTCATCTCGGCCGTCTGCACGTGAAGCGTTGGGAATACGGATCGAGTTTGTCTAGGGCTGGACAAGTACGTCACATTCCTAGAGTACAAGTGAAATTCCGCACTGGGTATAAACTTTACCAATCCAAGCGTCGTTTTCACTCTGGGGGGCACATGCCATTGTTCTTCGTTGCTGTGGCGTTCCACCTGCTGTTAGGATGATCCGAACTGGGGGTAGCTTGTCGCAAGACGTTTGTTGAATAGGGTGTCGGCAACTCGGCGAGCTCGCGCCAAGGAGGAAAGACGTGCTGGGTTTGTGGTATAGACCTCTTCTTCACATGAAAACAGGAACTCACATGAACTGCACGCACACGCGCACGCACCATCAATGAGGGGGCGACGCAGTATACAACAGGGGTACCATGCACACCCTGGAAATACATTCCACGTACCACACAATCCTACGTTATTCCGCGCAACATCAGTCAATGGGAACATTCCGTATCAACCATTTGGCATTGCTACAAGTATATCTATCAGCCCCCCTGCTTGTGACCATGCCATGTCCTTTTCGATCCTCAATAACTCCAAAACACAAGCAAATAAAATCATAAACTCAACTCAACTCCAGAACAATAGCCTTCTTGGCTAGACATCAATACCCATCCCCGATCATACCAGTTATACTTCTTCGAACTTCAGCGAACTAATTGCCCCCCAGCCTAGAACACCATCCATTGAGAAAGCCATAGGCAAGAATGCAAAATGTTGCCACCCTAGTTGTTTGATCACACACAAAATAAACCCCAACATCAAAATATTAATCCATACTCATTACGAAGATTGATGAAACTCGAAATTTCCCACGTGAAGTGCCTTCGTGAGGAAGTCAGCATGTTGATACGCCGATTCCACGTGAAAAATCGAAATCTCCTTCCTGCGTACCAAATCCCTGATAAAGTGGTGCCTTACGTCGATGTGCTTCGAGTTACTGTTGCTAATCGGGTTCTGCGCCAACTGAATAGCCCCCTGGTTATCCTCGAACACCGGAATACACGGCATACCTGCTTCTGGTAACATGAAACGCCATACTTGCCTCAGAAACAACACTTCCTTCATCACATCCGCAAGAGAGACATACTCCGCCTCTGTCGTGCTCAACGTAACGCATTTCTGCGTCCTTGAAAACCAAGAAATACATCCCCCTCCACACATCACCAATCCTCCTGACACAGACCTCCTATCGGCAGCCTTATTGCATAGTCTGCGTCTGCGAACACCTCCATGCTCAACCCTGCTACACTACCCCTCCTGAATGTAATACCCAAGTCACTAGTCCTTACCACATACCCCAAAATACCAAGACCTGCTCTCCAATGAATCTCTTTGGGAGAAGCACAGTACCGTGTTACCGCTCTCACTGCGTTCGCGATATCTGGCCTCGTTTGCGTTGCCAGCCACATCAATGATCCTATCAGCTCACGAAAAGGCCTTGATACCACTTCTTCATCTTGGTCAAACTCTGAAAGCTTCAACCCTACAGGAAGAGGGATTTCCTTCCCGTACTCTACTCCAGACTCCATCCCCAACTCTTCAGCGTACGTCTGCTGTGAGATCTTCAAAGTCCCTGCATCCCAATCTCTCTCATAAAAGCATCCTGAATACCATCTCAAATCCCCAAGATTCTTCACCGGTACCATGGTGTTGAGATCTCTGCCAAACTGGTCACACCTCTCCCCCTCTTCTATCGAAAATATATCATCTACATGTACCACCAGAGTTACTACCACTCTTCCCTCCTCAATCAACCGAAACACACACACACACCTATCCGCCATGCACTGAATAAAACCCAAACAAACCAAACACCTCGCCAAGTGTGAATACCATTTCCTTGATGCCTGCTTAAGGCCATACAGACTCTTGTTCAACTTCACTATCATACCTGACAATCTATCACACCCTTCTGGCAGACGCATGAAAACATCCTCATCCAAATCCGACTGAACAAATGCTTGCTTGATGTCAAAATGACGGAGAGAAAGATTTTGCTCACACGCCATCGCTGCCAATAAACGAACGCTAGAAACCGCTATAGTCGGTGCATACGTCTCTCCACAATCTACATGTACTCGTTGCATATCTCCTCTCGCTACTAGCCGTGATTTCACACTAGTTGGCCATCCACACTCATCAGGCTTCCAATCAAACACCCACTTCGCCTTGATAACACTCTCTGGTTTCTGCAATACTTCCTCAAAGGTACCAGCCTCGATCAGGCCTCTGAACTCCCTCTCTACAGAGGCTATCCACAAATTAGCATGCTCAGAGGACACAGCCTCCCTATACGTTTTGGGCACGTGCAAGTCACTAGCATAGCACTGGGGCAAGTCCGGTGCCACTTCCGGGGGATCTAAATCCCTCATCGCGCGATCAATGTCCTCGCGGGAGGCAAGTAAGGTGGCGCACGCAAATGGGACTTCTTCACGCAGTCCTTCTGTTTTCGTGCCCCCCCGCTCTCGCCCCCCCAGCTCCGCTCCATCATGTCCTCTGGTTGAAATCGAGATCTCTTTTCTCCCCCCATCGACGACGCTGCAAGTGGTGAGAGTTGACAGGAGTGTTGTCTTGTCCTGCAGGGAAACAAGCCCGAAGCGGTGGGCGGGAGCGTCGCCGCTCCCGCCAGGTGACGTCGACCGCTCGGCCCCTTCATCCTGGAAACGCACTCTCCGACCCCTCAACCTCCCCGGCACCCGCGTCTCTCGTCCCAAGTCCAGCTCTCGATTGGTCCTGGCAGAGAGGGGCGGCATTGACGACGCCCGCCCCCCCCCTTGGTCCTTAGCGGCTGACCTTGTGCGCCCAGAAACCCTCATGTCCCCGCGCCCCACGTCCAGTTCACGGATGGTCCTCGTAGTGAGCGGCGGCATGTTGGTCGATGGCGCGGCACCGGGAGGCACGGGGGCGGGAGACGGTGTTACCGACCGAGCAGCGGCGGTGGTGGACGGTGGCGTGGCGGCCAACGGCGTTGGAGGCGGCGCGGTGGTGGTGAACGGTGGCGCGGCGACGAACGGCGTTGCAGGCGGCGCGGTGGTGGTGACCGGTGGCGGGGCTGCGGTAGACGGCGCCGCCGGCGATGGTGGTGTGGAAGTTGCCGGCGGCGCCTGTGAGGATATGGCAGCGGGTGAAGTGGGGGTTCAGGCGAACGGTGAGGGGGGTAAGAGAGGCGGTGCAACGTACTCTATTAAAAAAGTCGGTGCGGCGGCGACATCTGAATCCCCCCCCTCGCCCGCCGACGCCGGCAGCTCCAGTGGCGGGGTCAGCAACGGCGCGCGGTCGGAGACCCATACAATGTTGTTCGTCATGCACACGCGCCCCGTCGCAAACTTGAGGACCTTTACCGCCGATTCGTGGTGGTTGTCGCCGTTGTTGAGGTAGCAGCACAACACTGCCTGAGGGTCCATCTTCCGCGCACGCGTCACACGCATGTACCCCGGCTGCAAGAACGGGACGATTTGGAGCGGGGGCGGGCGACCGGTGAAGAGCTCGTGCGGCGACTTGTACCCGACGTTTGCCTTGGACGGGGAACGGCTTAAGCCGCCGGCAGCCCAGTGACACGACTCTAGCCAAAGTCGCTCGCCATCGCGCCCGTAGCCAGGGATGCGGGTGAAGTCGACCTTGGGGAACAGGCGGCATGCCTCGAGACGAGCGGCGTGGCCGGCCTTGTTCACGCGCCAGATCGCGCTCTCCGCCGGGCCATTTTGTTGCGGAGTGCCCGGCGCCGTGTACGTACGGTGGATGCCGGCGTTGTCGCACAAGGCGATGAAGTCGCGGCTGAGGAACTCCCCCCCGTTGTCCATCCGGAAAGAACGAGGAACACCGGTGCCACTCATGTCGGCGAGGAACTTCTTGACGAAGGCGAGGGTGTCCGACTTGCGCCTCATCCCGTACAGCTTCATCCACCGCGAGAAACTGTCCACGAACATGATCAAGAAAAGTGATCCCCCCAGCGACGCCGTCATGGGCCCACACAGATCGATGTGCCAAAGATCGTGCTGCCCGCTCGCGCGCGCGCCCATTTTATGGGGCACGCCCGCCTTCTTCCCCTTCGCCTGTAGGCAACCACCACAAGGCTGCAGAACACCGGTCAGGCGGAGGCCGTGCTGCTTCGAAAGGTCCCGCAACAAAAACTCATTCGCATGGGAACACGAGACGTGGAGAAGATTAATGTCGACAATGGTGGTGGGTTTCCCCACCGAACAAGGTCGCTTGCCCGGGGCCATGACGGGGACGGCAAAGGCAACATCATCGAAGACATGCGCAAAGCCAGACTCAAACATCATATCTAAAAATTCATGGGGGTCTTCTGATTCTTCTCGTTGTTCCAAGAGGTACACAGCCCACTCGTAATTTCCCTACTCCGTGAACGGAATGCACCCACGGTCATCATCATCAATACTCTCTTGAAAAACGGAGACGTCGGGCGAGGGCAGCCCGGGAACAGCTACCAACTCCATTCCATGCGGCACTTGAGGAGCGCAAGAAAAAACCACCCTCCTGTCAGCGGGGGAGGGGTCATACATTGCCGGAGGAACGACGCTGTTCGCAGCGGGCGGGACACCGGACACAGGAGAGGGTACTACGCTGCTGGCAGCGGGCGGGAAACCAGAGACAGGGGTTGGCACTATGCTCCTCGGAGCAGATGAATGCACGACACTGCTTGCGTGGGCGGGAACCTAGACACCGTTGGAGGTACTACACTGCCGGCGCTGGCGACAGTTGACATCGAGGAAGGGGGCACGTACGCTACACCTTGGGGGGAAGGCTGCATGCGGGGGATTTCATGCATAGATTCAACACCACTCACACTAACGTAATCGGCAGAGCGAGGGGGGGGCGGGGGAAACGGCGTTACCACGGGCACAGCAATGGGCGTCGCGTAATTTGGCAGCAGGCGAGTGGCTCTCAACGATGAACCACGCTCGCCACGGGGAAAAGTTAAATTTCCGTCAAATAGGTGAATGCCTACAGCATCCATTGCAATGCGTTGCCCCCCCATAGCCTTGTGAAGCGAAAATAAATTAAAATCCATTCCCTCAATGTGGCGCACGTTGGTGAGCTTCACGCAAAACTCGCTCCTATCGTTATGGAACTTCACGTTCAGGCTCCCGATACCAAGTACAGGCATCGTCCTACCATCTCCAATCACCACGCGCTCGCTACCAGGGGGAGGAATCACCACATCGTACATGCACCAAGGGTCTCCTGTGGTGTGGTTCGTTGCACCAGAGTCTGCAAGCCAAGTTTTATCTCCTACACTCTCATCTATCATGTTCATCATGGCATACCCTTCGACCCTACGCTCTACCAGCACACCATTCTCTGGCTCACGTGGAAAAGCCCACACCACACACGCATGCAAATCCCCACCAGCCGATGGAGACGTTCCGGTCGAAGGCGCCGGAGGAGCGTACGGGTTGGGGATGGACTGCTGCTGCTGTTGCACGGGGGGGGGAAGGTACTCCAGCTGCTGCTGTTGGCGCGGGTACTGGTAAACGCCGCTCGCGTGCGTTACCGGATTTTGGTAAACGCCGCTCACGTGCATCACCGGTTGCTGTTGTGCTTCTGCCGCCGCTCCTGCTGAAGTGCCTGCTGCCGCCCCTGTCTCGTGCGCCCCCCCGCCGTACTGCTGTGCGGCGTTAGCCCGGCCGTAGGAGTGCGCCCACGGGGGCCGCTGGGTGTTGTATCCCGCGGCCGGGGGCCGGGGCGGTGCGGGCGCTGCGGGCTGGCCGGCTGGTCTGCCTACATCCACCCGTGAAGGGCAGAAGATGTGGTTGTGGCCCATCTCACCGCAGTTTTGGCACCGCTTCCTCGGATCTGCTGCGTGGATAGGTGGCTCGTTCCCTTGGGGGCGGTAGAGGCTCGGAGGGTACGCGCTGTATTCGTACCCCTGCTGAGGCACGGGGTAGGCGGGAAGGTTGCTGCCTTGTGCTCCCTGGTGAGGAGGGCCTCTGCCGCATCCACCGGGAGTGGCGCCACGTCCACCGTGTCTTCCTCCTGCCGCCTGCTGCTGATGACGTCCTCCTCCAGAAAAGCCCCGGCCCCCATGCTGGGGCCCGTGCCTTCCGCCGTATCTCGCATCTTGGCTGCCCGAGGGACCTCCCCAACCTCGCTGCCAGCGACACTCCTCGTTGCTGTGGGACGAGGAGTTGTGGAGGTCACAATATGTTATCTCAGGCGGGTACGGCGGCGGGTACACCTGTTGCTGCCGGTTGACGTACAGCTGATTCTGCTGCTGTGGCTGCTGCGGTTGTTGCTGCTGTTGCCAAGCTGCCGTCCTCCGTTGTCCTCTCGTCTGCCCTGGTCCCCCCGTGTTCCCTCCCCCGCCACTACGGTTCTCACCGCCAGTGACGAGGGCGTAAGCCCCCACGCTCTCCTGCTTCTTCTTCCGTCTCGTCTCCATCTCCGCCCAAGCATTCACTATGATTCGTTCTACCCTCTCACTCTCCAGACCATTCTCGGACATGAGAAAACCTGTGTATACATCATAATCCGGGAGGAGGTTGCGCACGATATGTCTGTTGTTATCATCACGCCGCATGACGATAATCTTTGCCTCAGCACCCACCCTCTCGACAGGTACTCTTTGGGATGTTGGTCTACCTTCTGCGCCAATTCTTGCCACTCTAGTTGGAGGCTAGTCTTTTCGGTGTGTGCGTGCACTTCAAACTAGTTTCGGAATATCCTCCATGATTCCGTGGGGCAACCACTAGAGATAATGGCTGGAACGATCGATGCAACCTGAATTTCCGCCAGTATTAACTGCCAGGCCTTCATGGCCTTCTCTACGGCCTTCCTACCATACTCCTCCTTCAGTTTGGGAATGTCTGCATCTGATTTCCCCACCTTGATCGTCTCTTCTGATTGTATCGCGCTCAGGCAATCTTCTTGTTGCAACAACATCCGAAATTGGCTCTCAAAAACCTGTACTCTGACCTGGACATCGCCACTAGAATCGAACACACCCGTAAATGCGGCTACATGTATCACAGGACTAACACGGATGGTGTCCTTAGGGGCTAAGACTTCCATGGTTTCCTCCCCCGAGGTGTTGGTCCTTCGCATTGCCCGCGCGAAAGAATCAACGAGACGGTCCTCCAACGATCGTGGCCGGTCTTCAGGTTGCGGGTTCAACGCTGTTCCAGCCGGCCGAGCATGCCGGGGATCGCCTCCATCGGGGGGCTTGTCCACGCTCTCTGATGCGGGACGCTTTTCTTCTGTTTCCTTGATTTTCTCTTGTATTCCCTTCTCCACCTCCTCTTTGATGTGCGCCGATATTGCTTGGCGATCCTCTTCAGTAAAGCTGCTGAGGTCGAGGGCTTCCATGATCTACTTCTCTAGCCGAACCCTTTTATAGCTAACCTCACCTCGGGATCCCGTATGATATCACACGCTAGCGTGTTAGGATGATCCGAACTGGGGGTAGCTTGTCGCAAGACGTTTGTTGAACAGGGTGTCGGCAACTCGGCGAGCTCGCGCCAAGGAGGAAAGACGTGCTGGGTTTGTTGTATAGACCTCTTCTTCACATGAAAACAGGAACTCACATGAACTGCACGCACACGCGCACGCACCATCAATGAGGGGGCGACGCAGTATACAACAGGGGTACCATACACACCCTGGAAATACATTCCACGTACCACACAATCCTACGGTATTCCGCGCAACATCAGTCAATGGGAACATTCCGTATCAACCATTTGGCATTGCTACAAGTATATCTATCACCTGCTACACAAAATAGAGCATGCATTTCGGTTTCAGCATCTGGCGGCGTGGGCATTCACATCTTTCGTAATATGAAGGATTGGACAAACCTACTCTCATTCAGAATGGTGCAAAACAAGCGAGACGCCAGCCGCTATTCTTGCGCCCCTTGCTGTTGTTGTTGGCTCCCCTATACAAGCGAGCTGAACATGATGACGCCTGGTGCCCAAAGAAGAAGAGCCTTGAAACAGTCCCCTAAAGAATGCGTCACCTCCATGATCGACGCCCCTCTACAGGCTATAACAAGCAACCAGGTGGGTCTGTTTGAATGTGAATCGATTGCTCGAGGCTGAGATAACGTGGATAAAATGAATGACATGAAGTTGACGTGGTTCTACGACACAGGGCCGCAAGCACCGGTCAGTTTGCTTTCACACTCACCTCGCACTACTCCCAACCCCGATTTACCCCAACCGCGATAACATACCTCATACTGCTCGCCTGCGGCGCGCGCGCGTTGCGCAGCGTTGTATCCCCCAAGCGAGTTGTAGTGTCGCCAGGAAGCTTCCAACGGGGAGTGATCCTCGCATGTTAGCGTTCCCTCTTCGTGTTGCTGCTGGCACTGTTGCGGTACAGTGACATGGCACAGATGGCCGTGGGTTCCCTCGTGAACGTCGGACCACCTGCACGACCAAAAACGCAAGGCAACAGCGTACGATATGACGATTGTTGTCATCGAATAGTCATACCTCCACGGTTGTACAGGAGTTCAGGAGGTATTATCGGGCATGCGCAATATAGAAACAAAACGATGTGTCGACATCCGGTTGCGCCTGCTCCCGCGGTCGCTTGGCACACGAACAGAAGTGACACGTACAATTGAAGTTCCTCTTGGTGTAAAACAATTTGTACCCGGCCGGTGATGGACGGGGATCGTTAGTCAGGTAGGCCCATGCACCAGTTAAAATGTTAGGCGAAGGGTGGCAGCGCCGAATATTGCAATGACAGGGATATTTTTCAGTCTCTTCGTCAGTCCGCACATGCACATAGACACTCTGTAGTACAACACAATGTAGGCACCTACAATATATTCCTCCGAACCAGCAGTGTTTCGTAGAGGGAACCCTCTCCTCGACGCGGATCTGAGCCCAGGTGAGGTCGCCGTTCACCCCGTAGTTGGCCTTAGGCAACGCCATGGATGCTCTTATCTGCGGTTTCTTGGGGTTTTCTCTTGGTGGGGTGCCCATTGTCACCCCACCAAGCCGGGTTCTTGTTCTTCTACCACGTCGGAACTCAACTCAGCATGTGTTTTCGTGTCAATTTCGTAGATTTGGGTACTTCGAGGCCGCATTTCTTGACTGCGGGCGGTACTGAAGTACTATGGATAATATACAACGGGACGGAGGACCTCCTTGTCGTGTCCGTAATACAGTACATAGCCTCGTTAACCTGAAATGTTTGACGCCATTATTGTATGCCTACATACCTGGACTCGCCCATCCCCGGTAGGTCGAGCTGGCATCCGAGCATAGCACACTTCCTCAATCTCGTGCCTGTTATGCCATCGACCACCACGCACTGTATCATGTGCGCTTCGTCGTCGACCTCTACTTCTTTCCAGCAGTCATCACACAAATGTCCACTCCACGGGCGGTCTTGCCAAAACGTAGACACGAGCTCGTCCATCTCCAGGCGGAGCCCCGGCCAATGGTTCAATCCACTGAGGTTTCCTGTCATGTCCAATACCCCGATCTCGCAAGGAGAGTTCGCGACTATGGGGTAGTCGATCTGTTCCGATAAGTGCGTCGTCACCACTTGGTGATGGTGGGGGGTAAATTTGCATGCCCTGATACCTGGCCACACACGGAGTCCGCGCGTCAGTCATGTAGATAAGGTCTGCCCTGCGTAGTAGGCTAGGTCAGAATGATGTTCGATTGCGTCCTCGCCACTTAGGCTCACTATCAGAAGAAAAAGTAAAGGAACAGTCGGTCCTTTAAAAAAATGCACAGAGGCATGTCGACGTTTTTTTTCACGTTTCCGTGAAAATAACAAGCAGCTTTTTTTTCGGTACGGCTATATACCCCACCGGTGGGCGGTGGGGAATTTTCAAATACCCCACCGGTGGGGAAATTTTTTATAGGCCCCAACGGTGGGGCGGTTAACTTTAATAAACACCCCACCACCTATAGCTCGCTTTGCAATACTCCAATCAGCACAGGACTTCAACGAGCGTGTTGAGACGTTGCAGGGGTATCATTGGATCCATGGTGAGGCCGAAACAGCACAGTTTTGGTGGTCCCACGGTAGGCGGGGAACATACGCCGCTACCCCACCGGTGTGGTAGATAACGTTATGGACCGCATGCCTTCTATTTTCTTGCAGAAGGCTTCGTCAACCCCCTTACCACGCACAGAAAATTCGGCGTTCTTGCGAAATTTCTGAAATGTAAGAAAAAGAGCGAACGACGCCTGCCTGCTGATTGGATGGTGCAGACAGTTCCATCCCTGGGTGCAAGTGCAAAGCTGCCTTCCCACTTGAGCCGTCTCTTGTCTATAATCCCTATCAATTGTCCCCTCGTATCGAGGGACAATTGATAGGGATTATAGACAGCAACTGGCGGGAGCGTGGTAAACGGGGCACGGAAAGGAGGTTTTTCAATACATTTCTCTAGAGGAAAAGCGAGACCTTCTAACTCAAGCCCTAGGTTGCTCGGTGCCTCCTTTCAACCGTGGGCTAGGTACTTCTTCCGCGCTTGCCCCTATTTAATAGTAGCGCTTAGGTCACCCAAGGGTAGACAGACGCGGCGCAACTTCGCTGTTGAACCCGCGGCGTAATCACCTCGCGATTCGATCTGTTCATTACCCTCATACTCCTCCACTCTACAAACATCCATACTACATAGACTAGAGTCGTCCCCGTGTACCCTGGCACCCCCCTGGTCGATAAGTGGAAAGGAGGAGACAATCATGCCATTCTTCGCAAGGTAAAGCAGGTGAAGAAGATGGGGACAAAAAGTGTCCCCATAATAACGTCGGGCAAGTCAGTTCTGTGCAACGATTTTGGAGCGCTTCGATAGTTGGGTTTTCAAACCGGTTGTAGCGACAGAATATTCCCTCCTTCAACGTTGACTACAAACACTTCTTGCTGGGTTCCGCCCACGGTTAGCGCGTTCCTGGCCGGCAGCAGGACCTAAGTCCCCTGCGGTTGACAGTTTAAAACTTGCATTTGTAGAAATGGGTAGTGTGGAGGTGCTTGTTCGTGGGTCTACGGACATGGTTTGGATATGTTAGCCGTACGTACAAGTGTGACGCAGATGGTGTAGAACCTTTTAGGTAGGGGTACGGTGATGATGCACCGGGGCCCCCTTTTTGTTGTGTGCAGCAGCCCTGCTGCCACTCCTCCTCTTCTGAGCACGACAGCGCCCTGGGTACGGGCGTTGCCTCATCGTCTGAAGTTAATACACTACACAAACAATACCCGATAAGTACGCGGAGTACGGCCGACAAACACTCTAGAGTTTAGATTGATTGTCCCTCGAGGGATAGCCGCATCGGGTCATGTCTGCGTCGGACAGCGGTTCCGTCGCAGGGCTGGGGGAAGAGACCTCAGCCACGCAACAGCAACACGCCGAGGATCCGGCGATTGCGAGGCTGGAGGGCCAGTTATCGCAGCTGATGAGCGTAGTGATGGAGTTGAAGAGGAAGGAGCCTGGTGACGCCGTGGCGGGCGATGCCAGTAGGGGCGGCGGTGCTGCCGTCCCAAGCCAGAGAGAGGCTCTGCCGCCTGGGGGCGGCGGGGCGTTTTCCCGGGAAACGGCCCATGATGGGCGAAATCACCCGCAGGAAAGCAGCTGGGACAACATACCGGGAGCGAGTCCTGGGGTTCCAGCGAGAGTGACGACTGGCTGGGCAGGTAGATCGGGAGCGAATCCTGTGGGGCCAGCCGGAATGAGCCCGGGCGTAGGACCGGACCGCGGGGAAGCGAGGGGGTTAAACCCCCAAGGTGAGCAAACCGCAATTCGAGGGGCCGGAGCATTTTTTGATGGGTACAGCAGTAGTAGCCAAAAATGTGTTTCGGTCAATGCACCGCGTCTCGAAGGGGAGAGTCGCGGCCACGGGTACGACTCGTGGAGGAAGGCACTTATTCAAGCCGCAAAAACCGTAGGCTTGGACGGGCAGCTTATCGGCAACGCCGAGAAGCACGCACCCGTCGGTGACCCAAACAGGCCTAGCTCGGAGCTGTATAGCTTGGGCTACACAAGTGATGAGGTTCAGAGGGGCCTCCAGGCGTTCCACTTTGTGACTACAGCCATCGTCCGAGAAGCCGACAAGGCAATCGCGAATAAATGCGAGACCGCAAAGGAGATCCTTGCGGAGCTCGACAAAGTACACAACCCGGAGTCGCAGGGCTCGAAACAAGCCCTCATGAAGATGTTTCGATTCACGATCCCCGCACACGGCAACAGCAACCCCGTCGAGCATCTATACACGCTCGAGCTGCTGTACTCACGACTGCGGGAAAAAGGGCTCAACGCTGACACACCCTTTGTTCTCGCACACTTTGTCGATGCCCTTCCACCCGAGTACCAACAAGCCAAATTCTTGCTGGAGACGGCTACAAACCTGGACCGGGGCGAGATAATCAGGGTAGTCAGTACCGTGCACGCGAGCCTCCCGGAGGGGAGGAGGGCCACGAAGGGCCAGCGGAAGGCGGAGCATGCTTTCCTCGCGAGCGACGGTGGCAACAGGGGCGGAGCGCCCGGCCGCAGCAGCGGCGGCCACAGCAAGGGCGGCGGCGGCGGTGGCAGCCAGAAGGGGAAAGGGGGTGGTCGCAAGGGCGGTGGTGGTGGCAACAGCGGCGGAGGCGGCGGCGGTGCAGGTAGCATGCACGGCCGCTGCTTCCGGTGCGGAGAGAAGGGTCACCAGGCGGCCGCCTGTACCAAGCCGGAGCCCTTGCGATGCGAGAAATGCCTGGGCTACGGACACGACAAGAGCAAGTGCTCGTCCGAGCAGGCGGTGCTCGCGGTGGAGCTGCCGGTCTTGGACGCCACCGCACTGGACGTGGCAGAGGAGGCGCTAGTGGTCCGTGACTTCACAGGCGAGTGGAACAGAGTCGTTGATCGAGGGGGTGTAGAGCAGGCCAGGCAGGAAAGGTTTGTGGCCGATACCGGCGCGACCAACCACATGTTCCCGAGCGCTAACGCGTTCGAAAACTACCATGAGTGCGATCGACGTTTGAGTGTCGCCGCAGGGAAGCAAGCCTTCGCCATAGTAGGCTACGGCGACGTGAGGGTGTCCATTGGTTCTCGCGTTGGGACCACAGACCTGCTGTTGAAACGGGTCGCTCATGTGCCGGAGCTGAATTACAACCTCGTGTCCCTCACAGCCCTTTTGAAGCAAACCAAGGGCCGCTTAGCCGCAGACGAGCGTGAGTTGGAGGTGTTCGTTGGTGGGGGGGAGTCGGTGTACTTCCCTCTATGGGGGGACCTGTTCGTTCAGACTGGTCACCGCATAGACTCGGGTAGGGAACTAGCCTGTGCCATAATTGCTCCTGGTAACGCGAAAGCGAACCGCACCCCCGTTGACATCAACGACTTCCACTGCGCGCACGGCCACTCCCACGAGGTGCTGCTGAAGAACACGGCGAAGCAGCAAGGGGTGACGCTGGTGGGTCAGCTCCGGGAGTGCATGGGGTGCTCGACGGCAAAGGGGCTATCCAAGCCCATCCCCAACAGGACGTCAACCCGAGCAGTTAAGAAGCTGCAGAGAGTTTTTGTGGATTTGAGTGGGAAGGCAAGGGTGCAGAGCTTGGGGGGGAAGTGGTACACTCTCATTGTAAGGGATGACTGCACGAGGTGGAACCGCGTCTACTTCTTGAAAAACAAGTCAGACGCTGCAGAGGCATTCGAGAGATACCTAGCGGAAAACAGGGCAGACGGAGCCCCATCCGAGGTCATGGTCGTGCGGTCTGACAACGGAGGAGAGTTTTTCGAGGGAGAATTCGGAAAGCTGTGCCGCAAGTATTGCATCAAGCAGGAGTTCACCCCCGCATACAGCCCAGAATACAACGGTGTAGCTGAGAGAGCACTGGGACTGATAAAGGATGCAGCACTAGCCGCCCGCATACAAGCGCCGATTCTTTACCCCGAAGCACCAAGCTACCCCTCCCTTTGGGCCGAAGCCACAGCTTGGGCATGCAACGCCCTGAACTGCACCTCCACCACATCCAACCCGGACAAGAAATCGCCGTACGAAATGTGGCACGGGCACCCACCTCCCCCAGAGGCGACGTACCCGTTCCTCAAACCCGCCGTATACAAGGTCAAGCGCACGCACAAGTCAGAGCCGAAAGCAAAAAAGTGTTTTTACCTCGGCCCTGGAATCAACAC
The DNA here is from genome assembly GCA_000310025.1 of Ectocarpus siliculosus. Lineage (NCBI taxonomy): Eukaryota > Phaeophyceae > Ectocarpales > Ectocarpaceae > Ectocarpus > Ectocarpus siliculosus. The sequence goes on along the minus strand of FN649149.1, from coordinate 516,172 downwards.
AAACCGTGATTGCGTGCGCATCCTGAACGAAAAACGCCAAGCGATCACCACTCGCAACTTCACCTGGCAATCTGTGCCCGCCGCCCCGACCGCGCACCCCCAGCCGCTGCCTCCCATTGCAGAGGAGGACGAGGAGCTCACGACTGGGGAGCACGAGGGCGGAGGGGGTGCGTCATGCCACGGTGGAGGGAGGGCGGAGGGAGAACCTGAGGATGGAGGTTTCCACCTTGACACGACGGCAAACCCGGGGCCCGCGGAGCCGCTCGCGCGCGATGCGCCGGCGGCGCCGCCGGCCGCGCCCCAGGAGTCGGGCGCGGGCGACGCTGGCGATGGCGCCCCCTCGAGCAGGGAGGGCGCGAGCGTCGCCCCATCTACCACGTCGACCGGGAGGGCCGATGTGGGCGGCGGCGAGGACGACCGCCGCAGCAGCAGCAGCAGCAGCAGCAGCAGCCGCGGTGGCGGCAGCAGCAGCAGCAGCGGCAGCAGCAGCAGCAGCAGCAGCAGCAGCAGCAGCAGCAGCGGTGGCGGCAGCGACAGCGGCAGCGACACGGATATTCCGGCGCTCCGCGGGCCCGAGGAACGGAGGCTCGCCCGCTTTGGCGAGCCGGCCGAACTCACCAGCCGCCGACTCAGGGAGAACCCTCGCCGGAACACGAGGTACGAGTCGTCAACGAGTGCCGAAGGTCTGCTCGCCCGCCCTGCATCGGCGGCCGGGCTGCCCACCCTGCCCATCAACAGCACGGAGGAGTACACCCACTGGATGCTCGCGTGTGTGGTCGACGTGGTGGAAGGGCTAGAGGCGAGGGCGGTGCAAGCGCTGCTGTGCAAGCGCGCGGAGGAGGCCAACATCGCGCGCCAAGAGGCCGAGGACTTCCTGCTGGGAGCGGAGGACCTCGTGCTCAACTCTCCAGACGCCTTCGTGAGGGCCCTGGCGTCGACCGAGCTGAGTACAGAATCCCCCATAGGCAAGCGTCCGAGTGACGTTGAATCCCCCCCCATGACCGTAGCCGGCGTTGCCAAGTCTGTGTACAGAGAGGGGTGGGAACAGGCCATGAGGGAAGAGTTCGATGGACACTTGGACACGGGAACGTTTTCATTCGTAGACGGTACGCCAGAGGGGCGTAGACCTGTGAGTTCTAAGTGGCGTTTTACTTGGAAGACGAACAAGGAGGGGAAAATCGAGAAGTTCAAAGCGCGTCTGGTCGCTAGGGGTTTTTCGCAAATTCCGAATGTGGACTACTTCTACTCATCCTCCCCTTGCCCATCATCCGCATCCATTAAACTGATGCTTGCGGTAGCCAATGAGAAATCATTGAAACTCAACCACTGGGATGTCAAGCAGGCGTTTACACACGCTAAGTTAGACGAGGATGTGTTCTTGAGGCTCCCCGCGGGGTGCGGGGAAAAATCCCACAAAGTTGTGAAGGCTGAGCGTGCTATTTACGGCTTGAAGCAGAGCGGCAGGCAGTGGGGGTACCACGCTGCCGACACGCTTGTAGAAAACGGGTTCGAGCAGTGCAAGGCGGACCCGTGCGTCTTCCGCAAGATGAAAGACGGTGTCGTGGTGATGATTATCGTGATTTATGTGGATGACATTCTGGTGGCTGGGTCTGATGATGATTGCAAGGAGTTGCTCGCTTCCCTCAACAAGGCATTCCCCACTAAAGACCTTGGAGAGTGTGTGTGGTTCGACGGGTGTGCCGTTGAGAGAGACCTAGAGGCTGGGACCCTTAGAATCTCCCAAACCGCGTACATTGACAGCATCGTGAATCGCTTTGATGTGCAATCGACCTCCCCCATCCCTGCTTCCCCTGGTGCTGACCTAGGACCGAAGCGAGATGACGAAAGTGGAGGGGAGTGGCCGGTGAGGGAGGCCATCGGCAGCATGATGTGGGTGTCGACGTTCTCGCGCCCGGACATCTCGTTCGCTGTGCGTGCGGTAGCGCGCCACGCCCACGCCCCTGCCGAGAGGCACTGGAAGGCGATACGGAAGATCCTCGCCTACCTCAAAGAGACGAGGGACCTCGGGATCACCTATAAACGGGGATCGGGGCTGGGGCTGGCGGTGTACGTGGACGCTAGCTACGCCGACGCTGAGGATAGACGTTCGGTGTCAGGGCTGGCAACAACGGTTGGAGGAACCGTCATCAGCCACGGTAGCAAGACGCAAGCTATCGTATCTTTGTCGTCTACGGAGGCAGAGTACATTGCTGCCGGAGAGGGTGTGAAAGAAGCTTTGTTTGTGCGTGCAGTGCTTTCGTTTATTGCCCCAGAGACCAGCGGCGGTAGCATCCAGGTCCTTGAGGACAATCAGGGGGCCATGGCTTTGGTGCAGAACCCCCTTAGCTCAGCGCGTAGCAAGCACATCGACGTGCGGTACCACTTCATTCGTGGATTGTTTAGGTCGGGTGACATCTCGATCAAGTTTGTGTCGACGTCGGAGCAACATGCAGACATGCTCACCAAGGCTCTTAGCAAGAGCAACCTGCAGTACCACCGGAAAAAGCTGATGAATTTGCCGGAGCTTCTGTAGGATTTTCTAGCGCTTGGGGAAGGTCATGTATACCATGCGGGGAAAGATGCATTACTGTCGCGGGCTGTGTCCCAATGGCAGGAGTAGGAGGCTTGCCTCGCATTCTTGTCTTCGCCTTGGCCTTCCTGATAAGTGCGGCCGTTGTGATCCGCCGTGATAGCAATGGTTTGTGTTGGATGGGATTTATTTTCGAGGGGTTTTGCCCGGGCGCCGGGTTTCCCCTCGACCACCGTATTGGCATTTTATTGATGTATCCGGGGTGTTTTTGCCCCACTGATGGTTAGTCACTTGCGTGAAGAACCAGGGAGGGTGTTCGTGGGTCTACGGACATGGTTTGGATATGTTAGCCGTACGTACAAGTGTGACGCAGATGGTGTAGAACCTTTTAGGTAGGGGTACGGTGATGATGCACCGGGGCCCCCTTTTGTTGTGTGCAGCAGCCCTGCTGCCACTCCTCCTCTCTGAGCACGACAGCCCCCTGGGTACGGGCGTTGCCTCATCGTCTGAAGTTAATACACTACACAAACAATACCCGATAAGTACGCGGAGTACGGCCGACAAACAGTGCTCTATACCCAAGGGTCGTCTGCAGGCGGTTAAGCCTTTGTGCAGTTCCAGATAGAAGTCTGTGTCATGTTCAGACCGAAGTCTGTGCAGACCGAAGTCTGCTGAGGCAGTGACCGAAGTCGACGTTGTTGCTAAATGCCGCTTCTGGGACTTGTACTTTATTTTTTCTTCTTCTTCAGTTTACTTGTAGAGGAGAGATGCTGAGGGATAGCTGGGGAGTGTGCACGGTGGGGCTCGCACACCTCGTGATATTTCGCTACCATTACAATCATCTCATAAACCATCAATTCATTCATGACACCGTGTTACGTTTTACTGTACAAGACGTCATTTATCACACCGCATCTACGTATCATGAAGGCTCCGTCGTTGACAATCTTGTCCACGGCCACGTAGAGAAGGGAAAGTTGCTTGTTGTTGCTGAGAGACGATCAGCAAGGGTCTGAGATGAAGTCGGAATCCAACTTCATCTTAGGGGGCACACAGAGTAGATAATTCTTGGGGGGGGGGGGGTATGGGTACAAGAAGGAATACATACCTGCTGACCATCCCACATCCTATGAACAATAGGATGTACCCTATTCATGCGAGCAGCCACACTCTCAGTCTTGGTATGCATCATATACGAATGAATTTGGTGTTCCAGAATTTGGAATTCCATGAAATATCCCATGGGCGTTCATGAAACATTTCATGGATGTCCATGGTCTTTCATGAAACTTTTCATGAACGTTCGTTCATGGATGTTCATGAAATGTTTCATGAAAGGCCATGGACGTCCATGAAACATTTCATGAACATCCATGGCCGTTCATGAAATAGTTCATGAAAGACCGTTTCATGGACGTCCATGGTCTTGCATGAAATATGGTCTTGCATGACATATGTCATGCAAGACCATGGACGTCCATGAAACATTCCATGGACGTTCATGGGCTATCATGAAAAGTCTTTTGATGAACGTTTCTGGGCGTTCATGAAACATTTCATGAACTTGCACGGGCGTTCATGAAAGCATGTCATGAACGTCCATGAAATTATTCCATGAAATGTTTCATGACCAGGAGTGAAACTATTTCAAGGAAAGTTTCATGACAAAAATGTCATGGACATCCATGGAACTTTTCACGGAATGCCGTGAAAAGTTTCATGGAATTCCATGGACTTCCATGGAAGGTCATGGAAATTTCATGGAAATCCATGGTCTTCCATGAAACATTTCATGAAAAAGTACGAAAATGTACAAGCCCCATTGCGCCGCTTCCCTGTATCTATCCAATTGCGCCGCTTCACTTTCTCTCCAACTCTCTCTCTCTCTCCCTCTCTCTCTCTCTCTCTCTCTCTCTCTACTGACTGCGATTCTTTCATAAGCTCATAATTCCAACCATAAACCGACACTTTCTCCGTTCTAGTCTCCATCTCATACACTTTTCACGACCTTATTTGACGATATCTCAACCAGAACTAATTCCAACCCTGCTCCCAGAGCCATCATTCGCAAGCCCATTCCATCACGCCTCAACATATATACTGCAATTTAACTACCCCAGGTCTTCTTACACTGACTTAAACTAGGGTTGACTTATTGCACGACAACAAACTTGCAGTTTTCCGTGAGATGTGCATGCATGTTCGAGAACTCAAAGCACAAGCCAGCTTTGGCGTACCACAAGAATAGAATTAACAAACCCTGTTCAATTCCTTCCTACAGCAGCAGCAGTAGACCTGTACTTACCACTTGGCGGGTGTGCGTGTGTATTTCAGGCATGTACCAGCTACGACGTAAGTGAGCAAAGAGAAATCCCACGTGATGGCAAAGCTGAAGAAAAGTCCAGGGCGTCTGTCGCTGGTGCACGGCGCAAGACTATGTAGTCAATAACATTCTCGGCCCGCAGTAGATTCGGAGTCGAGCGACGAGGGATGGGGAAGTGAAGAAGAGGGAGGGGGAGAGGACAGCGAGGAAGGGGGAGGGGGGCAGGGGGAGGAGGAAGAGAAGGAGGAGGAGGAGGAGGAGGAGGAGGAGGAGGATTAGGAGCACGAGCAGGACAAGCAGGAGGAAAAGGAAAAGGAGCATGATGTACGCTCCCGGGGGCGTAGACTTACTCCAAAACGGCGGTATTCGGAGTTGTTGTAGTTCTTAGTGCGATAAATGGCTGTTGGAACGGAACACTGCTCTGCATAGATAGTTGGAAACTACTATGATAGATAGTTGGAAACTACTATGTTCCGCGGTGTCCGCCGATCACTTTGGTTCTTTGTTCACGCGCGCAGAGGCGTGATGCTCTTCCGGGTGTTGAGTTCAATGAACTTTGATTCGAGGTTAGGGTGTGGATGTTGTGGAACTTTGTCATGTACAGTTTCTCCACCAACGCGTTTCTTCAGCTGTAGTGTAAGTACAGCGAGCAGTCAAACATGTTTAATGTGCACAACACTATGTGTACCAATCAGTCATCTACATTTATATAAGTATTTTTTAGTGAACTACTTCATGGAAGTCCATGGACTTCGATGAAACCAGTCCATGGACTTCCATGGACTTCCATGAAATGTTCCATGGAAGTCCATGTAGCTCCATTGAGCTCCATGACACCATGTCCATGGAAGTCCATGGAACTCCATGAAATATTTCATCATGGAAGTCTATGAAACATTTCATGGACGTTCAAAAAATATTCCGGTGACGCCAACTTGGTTGATAAATGCCGACAATGAGCCTTGGCTGTGTTCAACATTGATTTCCATGATATGTGTGCATGGGCTTCATTGGACTTCCAAGGAACGCTTTCCTTGTTTCCACGGAGCTCCATGGACTTCCAAGAATCTTTTCATGGAACTCCTTTCACTTCCGAAATTTTTCATGGAAGTCTGTGGAGCTCCATGGAACTTTTCATGGAAGTCCATGGACGTCCATGGAACTCTTCATGAAATATTCATGGACATGAAATGCCATGAAATATTTCATGAAAGTCCAAGGAGTTTCATGAAAAGTTCTATGGAGCTCCATGGACTTCCATGGACTTTTCATGGAATTCCATGAAAAATATTTTTATAAAAAAGAATAAACTACCATTATAATAATTGAGATGAATCACACGGCGGGCTCAAGGTGCATCTACTCCAAGCCGAAAGAAAAGTGAGTGGTGGACGCCATCCTCCGCCCATCAGCAGAGCCGCGGGAGAAGTCAAACGGCCGGGCACAACAACCTCGTCGACGGCCTCCACCGCCAGCTCGTCGCGTTCAGCAATGAATGAATGGGTGTCCCATCACAGCCAGCCCCGACCTGGCGAACCGTCGAATAATGGAGGGGCGGAGGAAGGCGAAAGGGAAAAACATTTCCAACCGGTACCTAGCCATTGTCGAGTGAGGTAGGTGCCAACCGGTACCTAGCCACTGCCGAGTGAGGTAGGTGAGGTGCGTTTCGAAACCCTTCTCCAAGGGAGTGTGGTGAACACAAATTCTAGACACTCGGTTAGTTATGTAGGCCTACTGTACACTACATAATCGAAAATCGGGGTAATTTCGTCCCATTTTTGGGGGGGCGGGGACATATCCCCATGTATCCTCGGGTTTTCCGCCGACGCGTCGGCGCTTCGGCGTCCCGCCCTCGCATGGAACATTTCATGGATAATCATGGGCTTTCATGAAACATTTCATGAACGAACGTTCATGGATTTTCATGAAATGTTTCATGGACGTCCATGGCCTTTCACGAAATATTTCATGAACATCCATGGACGTTCATGAAATATTTCATGGAAGACCATGGACGTCAATGAAACATTCCATGGACGTTCATGGGTGTTCATGAAACATTTCATGAAAGACCATGGACGTCCATGAAACATTCCATGGACGTTCCAAAAAAAATGCCATGGACATGCATGGAAAAGTACGAAAATGTACAAGCCCCAAGAACAAGAACAACAAGCTGAATACACCAGACGGGACGAAACTGTTGTACTACAGCAGTAGCCTCGGACGATTGAGCTTCCCAATGGGACGTACTGCCATTCAGATACACCCCATACTACGCCATACTTCTACGTGGCAAAGGTTACACCAACTCCGAGTCACAGAACCATTAAGAGGTCTTCACTCGTTACATCATATCCCCCATTTTCGAACGAAACGGGGTGGGTGGGCTGGAGAAAAGATACGAATGTTTGCTAGCTATGGTCCGGTTCGATGTAGCTAGCTGTTTTCCTCCGACGCCACGTGACCCTCCGACGCGGGCTGCGTGTTGCACACTGTGTATTCCTCAACACGTGGCCCTTGGGTCCAGTGGACACGCGCCTATCAGACTCTTGCTACAGGAGCAGCGAGACAGCAGAATGAAATCTCCGCGAGAATTTCCTCTTTGTGGGACTCCAGTAAACCGAACCAAGACACCCGAACCAACGCGCCGCCAGGGCGGCACAGCAATCACCCAAATACATACGTAGATCTGGGGGTGTTCCGAATTCTTCCGTGCACAATAAACTACCGTTTTCGGTTTTCGACAACAACCTTTCATTTGAATGCTTCTTTCGAATTCCCTTGAAAAATATTTTACGTGGCCTACGGAGGGAGAGTTCCCTCGTACCACAAGGTCCGCACGGCACAAACCCTTCGCGGCATCATAACGTATATCTGCTATAAAAACACAAAGCCTCCCTCTGAATACTCCCAGACGGGACGAAACTGTTGTGTAGTAGCAGTCTCGGACGATTGAGCCTCCCAATGGTACGCACTATACTGCTGTACTGTTCACAAAACACCCAATTCGAAGTCGTGCGATATCTGCTTCGGGATACAACAGTAAAACCCGTCGGGTTCCGATGTCGTACCAGCACAGAACTGGTACGATACACACCCTGCGTTCAAGTTGACCGCGAAACGGGACGGCACAGCTCAGCCGCCGGGCTTCGTCCCGCCCGCCTAAAAAAAAACAAATCGGAGGACTCAACGAGTTCCTCCGCCACACCGGCGAGCGGTACCTCGGAGAGACCCTCGTCTGTCTCTTGGCGGTGGCGTGCACTACCGATTGGCGATGACCCGTTGTGGTGCACTGTAAAGCGCTTACTGTCGTTCGTCTTGCCCTTCTTGATCGCCATGGGCCCCGCGCCGTATGGGGGTTTCATGGCGCTGCTTGCCTCCCTCTGTATCTTTGAGGTCCCTGCGAAACGATTCACATAGTGCCTGGGATATCTCACTTCACAGAGAAACATGACGAAAAACACGATACAGATAAAAGAAGGGAAACGACAGGGCTACGCTGTTGTGCATCCCGGGCCACCAAATCTCGTGGCCATTCGGACATAGCCGGGACAAGTCGCCATGGGATCAGGCCACGTGCGAGGCATGGTATCGTCTTTTGTTTGGGGGGGGAGGGAATGACGCGGTGCCACGTCGAACGTTTTTTGGCGGTTCAGCGTACGGCGCGGCCCATGATAAACAAACAATGACCGTACAGCATGTGCCTTCAACACGGGAAAGGAATAAAGTGACTGGACGGCGGTCGTCTCTGTTGATATCATTGAGCGTTACCTGTTTAGGGCGCATCCGGCACGCTTGTGACAATGCCGACACAAGGCAAACTATCAGCAATTGTCCCCGCCCGCGTCATGGGTCAATTTCGGAAGATGCGGGCAAGGGTCCAAAAGGGGGAATTTCTGGTGCTGCTGCATACTACACCAACCTTGGTGGGAAGCACGGGTACTCCTACCATCCTCTTCGTTTGGGGGGGGGGGATGTAGTTAGAACTCGATTCTACGCTTTGACAGCTATGCATCGTTCGAGATATGACCAAGTTTGATGGGGACATTCTCGGGTATCTTGCACCTACAGTGGATCGATTCCAACCATGCGACCGAAACGATTTAGGTGGCCAATACCGCTACTCTAGCAAAATAATCTTCGCGACCATCGTACCTGACGGATTACATTTATGTCGCGTAAACAAACAAGAAGACGTGTATGTGTGCAGCAGACGTGCATAGGCACACACACCACGAACAATAAAACGTGCGTGGCGGAAAATGTTGCATCGTTGAATGTAGCCGATCGCCAACAGATGACACCGGGAGATACTGCTCTACCAGTGGATGCTTTGGTTCCCCCAATCCTAGGCCCTGATAACGTAGTACTGAACAACCGAGAAATAACGCCGTGTTCGGCGCCAAGTTAGATTGGTGTGGCGAGGAACTGTCTTATAAACCTCTGTGCGGATATCAGCAGCGCGGGCCGATGCATGCGGCGCGACCCACATCTTTCGCCAAACAAGAACATGAATAATCGGCAAGGATATGAAGTCGGACACAGAGGGCGTTTCCCCTCTACATAGCGTTTCGTGTGCGCAAGGTAATGCTTTTCTGGTTCTCTTCGAGGCACCGCACTCCATCACAGCAGGAGTTAACTGGGAGCAAACCATGTGGGGTCCTGCCATGAGTAACATTTGCATTTTTGGACGTGGACTATAGGAACCCTGTATACAGGTTCGTGGTCACCGGGTTAGGCACTGAACTAGGCTGAGTTTTTGCATTCCCAGTCGCACGCTTTTTAGCACGTTCCGTTTAGTTTCACGCGACAAAAGAAAGCAATCTACAATATTCCCCCACGTGTGATTTCAGGAACTTCCTCCACATTCTAAAACGCGTCCCAACGGAAGACGAGCACCGTGTGTGTGACGTACGTTGGCTGCTGTCACCGATACGGACGCAACCGTCTTGCATGAGCATAGTGATCGGCAGCAGGGCACCGTTCGAGCGAGTTTTCGGGCAAAAAAATGTTCGCTTGTTGTTTTCATGTTGTAAAAGACATGGCGTCAGATTTTATGAGCAATCGAGCGACATGGGTATTGTTGTGACACTCCGGATCGTACAACCTGCGGAGTTTGCGACGGTGGTCGAAGCCAGCCACGCGCTCAGCAACAGGTAACAGGGTACAGGGCACCGTTCGAGCGACGTGTGGTTACACTCCGGATCCGATGGCCGGAGCCAGCTGCCGGCTCAGCAACGGGGAACCGTTCGAGAGACTTACATTGCCCTCCGGATCGGGGTTTTCGACGGCAGCCAAAGCTAGCCGCAAGGACAGCAACAGGGCACCATTCGAAGGGACTTCCTATTGCACTCCGGACCCGACAAACATACTGAGTTCGCAGCGGCGGCCAAAGCCAACCGCCAACTCAGAAGTAAGGCACAGTTCGAGCGACTTCAATTGCACTCCGAATCCGACGAACCTACAGAGTTGGCGGCGGTGGCCGAAGCCAGTCGCCAACTCAGTACCAGGGCACCGTTCGGGCGACATCGTATTTCACTCCGAATCCGACGAACCTACCTACATAGTTGGCGCCGGCGGCCGGTGCCAGCCGCCAACTCTGTAACAGGGCAACGTTCGAGCGACTTCATATTTCACTCTGGATCCGACGAACGTACAGAGTTGGCGGCGGGGGCCGAAGCCAGCCGCAAACTGAGAAACAGGGCACTAATTTGAGACCCTTCATATTTCACTCCGGGTCCGAGGAACCTACAGAGTTGGCGGCTGTGGCCGAAGCCAGCCGTCAACTGAGTACCAGGGCACCGTTCGAGCGACCTTGTTTGAACTTCACTTTACTTCGCTACGGATCCGACTACATTCTGAACAGCAGCGTCCTACGTGAGCAGCGTGCTCACTTGCAGGACACCGTTCGGGCGACAATTGACGTGTATTCATTTATTTTCCTTCGGAAACCTTTTACGCATCACCGAATAGGCGGCCGTGTTTGTTATTTTCCGCGACCGTCCCATGACGTTCCGTGTTCGAGCTCGCGAGTTCATGAATATCTCGTACTTCGAAGTACATCGTAAATCGTTTCTGTGCGGTTGAATGTTTGTTCAGAACGTTTTGCAAGATACGCGTGTGTGAATCCGTTTACATAGTATAATGCAGGATGCATGCGTGTGAACGCGATGTGCAGCGTCGCGTGCGGGTAAACTCTGTTTCGGGACGTTCTTGTGCATGCGGCATTTCGCGCGCGAACGCATGTTTTTAGGAATTCCCAGGCCCTTAGTAATGCCGAACCGGCATCGTAGGGGCCGATCACCCTAAGTTATGTACTGCTAGGAACGTCGTCGTCGTCGACCATTTTACTATTAGTATGAAGAATATTCAGTGTGTGTTGTGTGTGTGTGTGTTTAATTATATTTCGATGCGTACATGCACGTACTGCTGCAACTCAAATTCTAAATGATTGTTAACATTACCGTCACCTACGACATGATACTACGATGGATGCAGTCCTTTATATGAACAACACGCCAGAGATCTGCGGACTTTCGTCCGCGTCTTGACGACAAACCTATGTTCACGGCACCCCCCACTCGGCGCGACACACACACAACTTTTGTTGCGGATCATGTCTATACTTTGTGCCTCCCACCGACCTTCTTGACACAGTTAACGTTTCCCATCCATAATTACACGACGATACAAACCCCTGTGCGTTGAAAGTTCGCACGATACGTCCCGTTTCCATGTTACACCGCAACGATCGGACGAGTGAGTGTTTTGTATCCCGACACGATTCGAAGCGCCGCTGCTGTGCTGCTCAGGAAAAATGCGATCGCTGGGAATTGCTAACGGCAATGCTATTTGCTCCACCGGTGGCGTAACCTCATATTTGCTCCACCAGGCAGATCTCCACCCACAGAGCTCCAATCGACCTCAGACCAAATTCATCGTGTAGGTATGCACTAAATCCAGCTATCTGCAATGCTACTTAAAAGAAAAATCCGACCAGTGGCTGCAGAGATGTGCTGGAAAAGGGGGTTCCGCAGCATGTCAGGAAGCAGTAATCGTCGCGAACCTCCGTCCACATAGCTCCAACTGGCCTCGAACCTTTTTCGTCTTGTCTGCACGGCCCATGTTGTTCTTCCAAGCTAGTGTACACTCCGATCCGATATCTTCCCCGAGATATATGGTCAACAGAGGGGGTTCCGCAGCATTAGGGGGGTATACTCATAGTCGTGCATGCCGTAGTCGTTAGACCATTGACCTCGCATCCCTACAAAGCCGGGACGGAGCACGCCGGGTTCTCACCGGACCAGGCTCTCACATCGCCAAGCGCGAAGCGCCGTGAGGTATTCGGCGAGTCGCATGAAGGGTGAGCTGCATCCTGCTAAGGATGTTCGGCATCTTGTGCTTACTTCCTTGCGTACGGATGACAGCTGCGTATGACTTAATCTATTTTCTGGTGCTTTCACTTCCAGAGACAGTTGCAAGCACTGTGTACCTGCCTCGAGGATGCTTGACCATTTTAACACAACGTGATGCGATCATCCCCCGTTGCGCGGAGTGAGGTTTCTCGACCCCGCACAACATGATCTACTCGACCACCATTCATGGTTACTGCAAAAAAAAAACAGAGGTGTAAAAAAAACGGTAACCTGGTTGCCGAGTTCACGAAGTGAATGGGCTTGTTTTACAACGTCGTTGCCAAGCGACGAAAACCCAACCCCGATGGCAAACACCGAGGGGGGGGCTTGTTTTACAACGTCGTTGCCAAGTGACGAAAACCCAATCCCGATGGCAAACACCGTGGGGGGCGCGGCATTAGGGGGGCGGTAGTCAATTGTCCCGCTACCTCCGGTCACAAAGCTCAACCACGCTTAATTTGGCCCACATCGTGTTGGCGCGGCTCACAGCTATCATTCAAGCCATCGCCTACCCCAATCGGACCAGTGGGTACAGAGAAACGCCCACACGCGGGGGCTCAGTGGCTCAACGGCCGGTGGAGCAGACAAGCTTAACTGCTCCACCAGCCCAATCTCTATGTAAACGGTGATGTTCCCTACCATGGCTTGAATTGTGTCGGCACGGCTCACAGCTATCATTCAAGCCATCGGACACCCCAATCGGACCAGTGGATGCGGAGAAATACCCACCCACGGGGGCTCAGTGGTTCAACGGCCGGTGGAAAAGATAAGCTTATCAGCTCCACCAGGCCAAACTCTATCTACTGGGCGTATTTTGTCCTGACGAACACTTTCATTGTGTCGGGACGGCCCACAGCTATCATATGAGCCATCGGACACCCCGATCGGACTAGTGGGTGCAGAGAAACGCCCACCCACGGGGCTCAGTGGCTCAAAGACCCGGTGGAGGAGGTAAGCTTATCTGCTCCATCAGGCCAAAATCTATCTCCCGGTCGCTGTTTGTTCTGCAAAGACTTCCATTGTGTTGGCAAGGCCAACAGCTATCATTCAAGCCACCGTGCACTCCAATCGGACCAGTGGATGCTGAGAAACACCCACCCACCGGGGCTCAGTGGCTGAACGGCCTGTTGGAGCAGATAATCTTATCTTCTCCACCAGGCAGGCCAAACTCTATGTACCGGGCGCTGATTATCATAACACTTGTGACAGGATAGGGGCAACCCCTGAACATGAGTAAGTATTCTCAAACGGGCACCCCCCCGGGCTGACGGGCACTCCCCCCCCACAACCGGCACCCCCCCCCGACAAACGGGCACCCACCCCCATACCGCCCCCCTTCTGGTGGTTTGGGGCACTCCCCTTCAACTAACGGCACTCCCTGTCAACAACGGGCACCCCACCTTCATTGTGGATACTCCTCTCTGCTTACGGACGCACCTTGGCGCTGTGCTCGGACGGTGCAGTGCTGTAGGGAATTATGAGGTAGTATACACTGTACTCCCTGGACACAGGTACACTGTATTCTCTGATCGCATACACTGTATTTGTTGATCAGATACGCGAAACACTGTATTCCTTGAGCAGGTTCACTGTACTCCCTCAAAATATTCACTTGTATTCCCTGGTCAGGATCATCTATTCCCTTATCCGAAACACCGCATTCCCTCCCTCGTTTCACTGTATTCCCTGAGCGGATCCATTGTATTCCCCCATCAGATAGGTCTACAACGTATTCCTCGCTGTTTTCTCTGTATTTCCTGGGCAGGATCACTCTATTCCCTCTTCAGATTCACCGATAATTCCTTGTACTTTTCACTGTGTTCTCTCATCAGAGTCACTGTTTTCCCTCATCAGATTGATGCATTGTATTTCCTCATCAGATACTCCGTGGAATGCAATGAATCTGCTCAGGGAATAAAGTGTATCTGACAGTCTGACGAGGGAATACCGTGTATCTGCTCTGGGAATACAGCGTATCTGATCAGGGAAATGTATACAGTGTAATGAGAGAACACAGCGTATCTGATGAGAAAAAGCAGTGAATCTAAGAGGGAAAGAGTGTATCTGATGAGGTAATACAGCGAATGTGCTCAGGGAATGCAGTGTATTTGACTAGGAAATACAGAGTATCTGCTCAGTGAATGCAGCGTATCTTATCAGGGAATACAGTGTATCGGATGAGGGAATACAGTGTACGTATCTAATGAGGATATACCGCGTATGCGATCAAGGAATACGGTGAATCTGAAGAGAGGATTCAGTGAATTTGACGAGGAAATGGCTCAAAGGCCACATATCTGCTCCACCGGCCTTTGAGCCATGCGTCCCCGTCGATGGGCGCTTCTCTGCCTTCCACTCGTCCGATCAGGGTGCCCAATTACTTGTATGTTGAGAGATGTGAGCGGTGCCGACACAATGCAAGTCATAGTAGGCCAAACGATGTCATGCGGGTGGAGTTTGGCCTGGTGGAGCAGCTACGCTCCACCGGTCCTTGAGCGGTGAGTGTCTACATGGTAGCAATCTCATCGCATGCGATTTTGCCAGTGAGTGTCTACTTGGGGGTGTGGTGATCTCTAGCAACACGACTCGGATCTCGGAGATTTCGGAAATAATCAATTTACGCAGCAACTGTTCGCCGCAATACCCTCTCGAACTGTGCATGCATGTAACATATGTACATCCACCCCAGATCTCTTCTCCAACTACACGCATTCCCAGATCTCTCACATTGACCATACCACCTACAACCTGTGACCGACAACTCCTACTGGCTTGCGACGACGACATGCTTTCCACATGTGAGTATATCTGATTTCTCGGAATTGTATGCACACGTTCACAGCTGCTGTAAAAACTTGTATCCACCGAACAAGCTAAGACTTGTACGTCCAACCACCCAACAGTAGCCGTCGCTCCAACTCTATGGTGATTATGATCTGCACCTATACTGAGTGAAGTTTTGTAGACCTGTGAGACCTACAACTTGTGACCGACAACTACTACTGTCGTGCGGCGTACGAGTACTCTGATCTTGTCACCAATGTACGCACGTGAAATACCTGCAACATTTATCTACCAAACGTAATGGTATTTGACCCCTTCCTTCAGAATCAATCACCTTTGTCCTATGTGTAACTCTCTTGTCCAACCACAGTAGCAGGTTTTTGCTGCTTTCCGTTGTTCTCTTTCTCTTGATTGTAACGCTTTCCAAGCCAAGTCACAATATCCCAAGCACAGATGATCATGGATCGTCTGCACGCACACTGAACAGAGGGGCACATGTCTCGGCATAAAGCACTGATCTAGCATGACGTCACGTCTTAGCATCCGACGGCGCCAAATAACCATGGTCAACCACGATCACCTGTCTACCTCCAAATACCATAACACCAGCCCACCCTGAGTGGACGTAGATGCAGATACAGAAGCAAACCTCGGAGGGACTCTACTCAATCAACAAGATTGCGGTATGGATCGAAGACGCGACAACTCAAAACCCTTACCCGCACCTCTCCGTTTACCAAACAAAAAAAACAGAACTAAGAAAGAAGAAAACAAAGGAGCCGGGGGCGGCAAACTCGGCGGACAAAATCGGGAAAAGGCACATGGGTGCGAACAATAACCAAAACACCCGAACCGAAAAGTCCATAACAGAAGTAACGAAATCGTGAAGGGAAAATCACAAACGATCTCGCACGAATAAACAGGTCGACTACGCCATTAAGTAAGCTAAAACCTTGCGGGAAGGGGGCTACGATGCGAGCGAGTGTAGGAATGAAAAATATAGACAAAGAAATGAAACCGAACCTGCGAGGGCTAAAATGACATGGAAAACCGTTAAGGGTCAACCAAAATCGAGAAAACCAGGGAAAGAGGGGGTTTCCGGGGAAAGTAAACAACGGCCAAAGAAAAGGACAGGAACCAAACGCCAAAAACAAACTTGCGCATGTCACGATACAACGTGCTTGCGATCGGGGTGGGCGCGTGAAAAAACAATCCTATTTGTGCGTGAAGGCCAATGGCATGAAGAAAAATGCTCATGAAAGTAGCCAAATGTGGAGCACGTTGCTGGCCGTGGCATGCAATAGAAGCACTGGCGGAACATTGGACCATAAAATATGCAAAGCAAGCCATAGGGGGGGGAGTTAAACCATGCACAAAGTAGGGTGTCACCGCAACTAATGACGAACCTAGGTCGCATTGAAAAATAGGGAAAGGGAAGCAAAACCTTTCGATAACCGACCGAGAAGTGACAAACGGGGGCGAGAAAGTACACAACACAAAAGCAAGAGCCAGTCTCAAGGGGATTGAGAGGGCGAGCGGAAAGCAGAAAGGAGCAATAGCCAGTCTCAAAATAACTAATCGAGAGGGCGAGCTAGAAACATACAGAAGCAATAGCCAGTCTCAAAATAGATCGAGAGGGCGAGCGAGAGACACAAAGACAAACATCTACAAACACAAACATATAACACACAAATATATACACGAAGATACACACACATACAACAAGAGCAAGGGCAACAGTCCTTTAGCAAGGGGCAATAATATCCGTACCACGCGACTCGTCTACATTGCGCAAGATACCTCACTTGAAGGGACTACTTCGGTGCAGCTGAAGGCACCAAGAACCACAAACAGCTCCCAAAGCTGTCGTGAGCACGAAGGGGAGAGGATGATCTTGACAGGTCCAGGGCCATCCAGGAAGCAAACGAAGAAGACGTTTGTAGTTGGATTATGTCTGGAGATTTTCCCTAGCCACCAAAGAGCGTCTTGACCCTTGTACCAGAAGTGTGCGCCAACACGCAGCCTAGTGTTGCGAAAACGGCGGGCCCAAACATCACGGGGAACATACTCGTACCCAGGCGACGAAGACCGCTCGCCTTTGATGCGAGACAGTTCATGTTCCGCTGCGCAAATGCGCATGCAACGGTACAGACGGTTAGTCTGCCGGTGTTGGTCGGGTGTACCAGCCCAATACAGAAGAATCTGTTTTCGGGAGTGTTGGAGGTCCATTTCTCGTTCCCACGAGGGGCGCACAAGACCTTTCCAGTGGGTCTCGTACATGACTGCGATTACGCCGCCACGTCCTCGAACCGACTGGTGTCCCGTGATTTTCTCAACCTCGACCCTGCGGACAAGCGCTGAAACATCGTCCGCGGTAACATGGTACGGCGGAGACTTCGTCGTGTAGTTGTTGAAAACATACTGCGTGAGGCCTGCAGGCCAAAACCGAGGCATATCGTCACTATCGTGTGGGTACGCACACGGTTTGCAAAGAGCGACAGAAACTCGGCGCTTGGCATCCACTCCGGGCATATCGGAGTGAAGATCCAAGTACAGGAGCTTGTCAGCCACCGGGCTGCCATCGGGAACCTTGTTGCAAGGACCAACTGCGAGGATTATAAAAAGGATATTTTCAATTCAAGGGCAGCTTCTTCTTGAGTACCTGTGAGTCAGCGTCCGCGCGGGCCTTGGAAGTGAGTTTGGCACCTTTGCGGATGGTAGCGAAATGGTTGTAGACCCACACCCAACCACCGGTAGCGTAAACGGGTAGTTTGTGTAAGGCATCAGACAGTTTCCAGTTCCGTCATTCCTTACGGGAAACTGTGAGTGCGTGTTGGTCACGCACTAGCTCGTAGGAGCGCCGTTGCCGATCGGCGGCAAGGTTGCAATACTCGAGCTGATCGCGTGCAAGCGACTGGTCACCACGAGCGTAAGTGGTGTCAAAAACGGTCAGTGGAAACCTGGGAAGGTGCGTCATATGCACCTCATTGGGCGCCAATCCTGTGGCAGCGCTAACGGAGTTGTTGTATGCGAATTCGACATGAGGGAGATGAACATCCCAATCATCTTTTCGCTCGTTCACAACCATAGTCAGCATCTGGGCCATGGTGTGGTTCACGCGCTCAACTCTTCCGTTGCCGCTAGGATGGTACGCGCTCGTCGTAACCTTCCGGACGCGTAGCAGTTTCAGGGTGGCAACCAAACGTTTGGAGAAAAACTGCAATCCGTTGTCAGGAAGAATGCTGAGGGGTCATCCCCAAACAGGCATGTATTTGTTGACAAGGACGTCGGCTGTACCTTCAGCTGTGAACTCAGCGTCAGTCACTGCGTACAAATTGGCTTTCCGTATGAAACGGTCAGTGAACAGCAAAATATACGAGAAACCTCGCGGAGTTGTGGCAAGTAACCCAAAATAGTCGACGCTAATCGCGACCCCTGGTGCCGAAGGCAGAGGGATCGTGAGAATCGGCCAGCGAATAGTCTGGCGCGCAGTTTTCCGGGCCTGACATTTCAAACATCACCGAATCCACCAATGAGCACTCATGCACATCCCAATCCACCAGTAGAACCTCTCAAGCAAGCTAAGCGTGCGAGCGGTACCAAGGTGGCAGAGGGCGTTGGCATGACAAGCTTGCATGACCCAAGGTCGCATTAACATGGGCACGTAACTATGAGTGGGTTCGTCATTCAACAGACGTGCAGCTCGTCCTCCGGGACGGTCAGAAGAGACCGGGGGCTTGGTATTATTTCGTACCAAGAGGCTGAGGCCATCGTCAGTGACGAGGTGTCCTTTGTCTGCAAGCTCTCGAATATCCTCCAACGATGGTCTATGCCTGGAGTGATATGACACTCAGGCAAAGAAATCGACAGGTAGACTCTGAGGGCGTTTGAGGAGAATGTAGCGGGTGGTGGCTTCACACACCGGCTCATTCTGATGTTCCCGCGCCCAATCGGCCCGCGTGTAGCGTTCGACGGACTCACGGAATTCTAACTCTGCAGGATTGAGGACCATGGAATCCACTGCGGGCGTTGCCTTACCAGCTGTAGCAGCCGGTTGTGACAAACCCAACAGAGGACCCGTAGGAGCGTCGGTAACCGTCTCCGGCGGCGCTATGGGCACCGTTGGGACAGGTTAGACAGCAGGCTCAGGCGTGGTGGCAGCTGGTGTCACTCGTGTTTGACGACGAGAAGCGCCTGCAGCGGAAGCTGCACGCGGAACGAGTGGGGGGATCAACAAATCAGGACCGAAACCGTAGTTTACATCGGGTTGAGGCTGACGCGCAGCAGCCGCGGTTCTGCGCCGCGTACGAGTAGAGATCAGTTCCGACGGATCAAGACGATGCGGTTGCAATTGAGAGGTCGAAGGCGGCGGCAATGAGTCGGCGGCATCCAAACGATCAACTTGGGAGCCGGCGTCGACAGTTGCTGTCGCAGGAGACACGACAGGGGGCAACCGAGAGTTATCGTCGGCGGTCCGTGTGTCGTGGATAGGGAGCGCAAGTGCAGCTGTATCCGTGTGAGGTCGCGCAGACGGTCCGTAAACCGTGGCGGTGTCCCTATACAATGGTCTCATCGGAGACACAATAGGAGAAGCTGAAGACCGGAGTGCCGGCACAGCGTCCTGTTTTTTCTGGGTTGCAGCGGAGGTAACCTCAGGCACAGCCAATACGGAGTGGTCGGTACAAGACATTGCACGAGCGTCCGCAAGGTGTCGCAAAGGTCCTCGCGCTTGACGTGCCAAAAAACACGAATGACGAATTCTCCTGCAGGACCATCAAGGTCGTCAATCCTCATTCGAGGCCCGTGTTTGCGAAAATCCGCGAAATCATCTGAAATGAGGGGTAGCCTACCCAAAGCGGCGTTCTCGCCCGGGGGCGCCAGCCCACCCAAACCAACGCCAGGCGTGGTTTGCCCGTGTGGTGCGTGACCTGTCGCCCGGATCAGATACACACCAACGTCTTCTGGGGACGTCAAACTACTGTTGCCGTTGATGTCGGCGGCAGTAGCCTCAATCCGCAGACGAGACAGCATGTCAGCATTGCCGTTGGAGGCACCTCGTCGGTATTCCAACGTGTAGCTGTATGCTTCAAGGAACTCAATCCAGCGTTGGACGCGTGGGTTGTGCTCGCTGATTTTTGACATACTTTCCAGCGCCTCATTGTCTGAATAGATGCGGAAGCGTGTGCCACGAAGGTATTCGCGGAGACGCTTGATCGCCCATACCACGGCTCCTGCTTCGAGATCGAGAGCTGTCCAGTTGCGTTCAACGTCGAGCGTAGCTCTGCTGATGAAAACGATCGGCCTCACCGAGCCGTTATTCTGCTCTTGCTCTAGCGCAGCGCCGAGACCGTCGGAGCTGGCGTCACAGCAAAGACATAAAGGGCATGTACCGTCCGCGATAGTGTCCCAACCAGGAAACACTAAAATGGGCGGTTGCGCGAGCTCAGCCAGTAGGCTGCGAACAGTTGTTTCCATGTCGCTAGTGAAAGCAAAGGGAACACCTTTTTTGAGCAAGTGCGCAATGGATTTCACACGCTTGGCCATGTCTCGGAGAAACCGTCGGTAGTACCTCAGACCACCCATGAGCGACCTGAGATGCTTGAAGTTCGTAGGCATGGGCATACCAGCCAGGGCGGCTACTTTACGGGCGTTGGGGAGGGCACATTTCGAAGATATGGTGTGCCCCAAGAAGTCAGCCTTGGGAGAAAGTTTGAGGTCGTACTTTCTCAACCGTTTGAAGAGCGTGGGCATATTACGGACATGCTCCAGCGGACCTTGGTCAAAAACAACGACGTCATCGAGGTATGCCTCGACTCCATCAAGTCCTTTGATTGCTTCGTTAATCACTTCTCCAAAGTGGCCTGCGGATCGGTTAGCCCCCATCGGCATCCGGAGTCATTCGAACAAGCGAGTGGGGGTCGCAAAGGCCGTAACGGGGATATTGTCCTTGTGGACAGTGATCTGGTGGAAGGAACCCGTAAAATCGAATAGCGAGATAATCGAACCTCTGTTGAGTTTCGTTAGAATCTCGTCGACTCGGGGAATGCGAAGTTGACCAAGGCTGCTGATAAGGTTCAACTTTCTGTAGTTAACCGTGATACGTATGCCACCAGACTTCTTTGGTATAACCACAATGGAGCTGGAATAAGGAGAGGTCGAATGCTAAATTAGGCCAGCAGCTAGATACTGGTCAAAAATGGCATCGACTTGCTTCGCAACCAAAGGATCCATACGGTACGGTTTGATCGTCACAGGGGGACAATCCGAAGGTACTTTGATCTTCAACGGCATCAGGGAACAGGACCCCAGATCCGTCGAGGATGTGGAAAAACACGTCTTGGAAATCATGCAAAAGATCACCAAGTTCTATGATGACCCCGGGTGACCAACCAGGACCGTGCACATCAAACTTAACCAACTTCAGGTGAGGCGGCAAGCGATTCCACAATGACTCAAAGGTAACTCTCTGATCAGCGCTCAACCGCTCCATCACATGCTGTAGTGGCGGCGAGGGCGAAGTGTGGGCGGAGGCAGGGGCCGCAGGGGATGATATCCCTGGGTCCGGCACAAGAGGATCGGTGGATCGTAGGTGGCTCACGAAGGGGTCGTGGTGACGCACCTGCGGATCGACGGTCCTGTCCGCGTTATCATCGGTAGAACCCAAAATAGGTTCAGGCACCGATCACCTGTCTACCTCCAAATACCATAACACAAGCAAATCGAATGGCGACAAATCGAACCTTGGATGCATATGTAGATAGAGGTACAATTTTGTATCTGAACGACTTCCTGTGCGATGGCGGTATTTTTCGGGGGCCGCCGCCCTCACCGCGGGGGGGAGCGGCAGGGGAGGGGCGTTACCCTACAGGCTAGTCTCCCGCTATGATGCCGGTGAAATCGGCTGTCAACGATTGGCATTCTACCGGGCCACCTACTGTCGTCACACCGCATCGCTGCGCGGGTGAAGGCTACTGCAGAATGTCCTACACGGAGCGCACGTAACACCGTTTGTAACGAGCGCATATTACAAGTGTGTACATGTTTATGCATATGTGTATGCGTCGTTGAGCAGAACGATTCGCGGAGCGAATACGCATAGATCGCCGATTACCACGCACCCTCGTATGAGTGTAGGTACATATGTTGTAGACCTCGATGGCTGTTCGCCTGCGGCTCGGTTGCAGAAACCGAGCGTTGGCGGAGGCAGGCGAGAAGTGCAAATGGGAGCACACAGCAGACTGTCGAGCAGACTATGGGCGAAGACGCTTGCGTGATATCATGTAGCAGCGTCCTATGCATACATTCAAAATAGCACAAGACGGGGTTGCACCGCTCGCAAGGTGACACGGAGACAGCACTTCTGTCAATTGAGAACGATAGCGTGGATGAGATGTGACTAGCCAACCCTTGATGAGATTTCATACGAAAGCACATACCACGCGGGGTGTCAGGTTCCAGAGTGTAGTAGTCCCCTACCTAGTTCCTCGGCTGGGCGCTTCAGCCGAACGTGCTCCGTCATCATCCTGCCCTCTTCCCTCAGGCCCTCGAGAACAGCTATCACACGAACGTTTGCGGCACTGTAGCCGAACTTCGATGCAGCTAGCCGCTGCCCTCCTTGCCGCGTGACGCGTGACCCTCCGACGCAGGCTGCGTGTTACACACTGTGCATTCCTCAATACGAGGCCCTTGGGTCTACATAGTGTGGCCACGCGCCTATCAAACTCTTGGCTGCAGGAGAGGCGAGCGCGAGGTAGCAGAATGAGAACTCACGTGAACCTGTTCTCTTTTTTTTTTTTTGTGGGACCCCAGAAAAACCGAACCAAGGCATCCGAACCAACACGCCTCCAGGGCGACACAAAAGAAACCAAAAAGTTTCGTTATGTCATACTAAGAAAAAAAAAAAAATGGTTTCCTGCATCTCTGCATCGTCGACCTCATCAGTTGAGATCAATGGACGACCGTCTGCTGGCGAGCGATGATTCTTACACCTAGTACGCCAAAGTTCAGCTGCCTTCAGGGTTGGATGTGGGACGCATGCACACGGGATGCCTCAGATTGATACGACCAGTTGGGCTAGACCTTGCTGGTGGCATACGAGTATCGCATTGCCAAGCAAAAAAGATCAAGAATCAAGGGCAGAATTATGTCTTGCTTGATTCGTATCTTCGATATTGTCTCACCTCCAACGCCCACCATATGTCCCTCCTCGGTCTTCTCCACGTTCTTCGTTATTTTTTTATTTTTCGAAGGCCATGACAACTGCATCGGTCCACGACCGGAAGAACGACCTCAAAATGACGTTGTCTCTCGCTTTTCCAGCCACGTCTTCGAATCCCAGGAATCCTTTTCACGTGTACGAAATGACGTTGGGTTGCGCCGGTTGCCTGTCGTGAGGTTGAACGCATCAATCTTTGCATTTCTTGTGAAGTTTCATACCGATTGTCTTGCACATGCATGCAAGCCTGACATGCTTTCTCTGCCGCCACGAAACCTGCTCCTCTATGTTGTTACACGGTTGGTTCTTGTTGCAGACGAATTTCGTGAGAGATGGAGTAGGGACGCGGCAATCTGCCAGCGATTTCAGCGTCAATCTGTTTGGGCTCGCCGATCGGGTGGGGAGCGGGCAGTGACGTGGAACGAGCACTGTATTTGACGGAGTCTGGCCCAGCGGAGTGGGAAGCAATTATCGGAAACCTCCAAACAACTTGCAGGCGTACTTGGAAATATAGAGACAACGCGGCATCGTTACCAACACGACTTTCCTATTTGTCAACCGCAGTCTGAGAGTTGCGAATTAGTGTGCGGGAGCCTGGAGGGGGCGTGGGGTACGCTAGTTTGGTCGGTACGGTAACAACCCCGGCTGTTCCACGAGGTCGTTCCGGGGCAGGAGAGGGCGCTTGTGACGGACGGGGTTGTGCACTTGAAAATGTAAACGGTGATGGAGATATGGTCGATATTGGGAGGCGGCGATACAGAGCTTTTGTAGTCCCGAACCAAGGAGAAAGAGGTGAAGGGCGTACCTCGAGCTCCCCGCAGGAGTAATGTTCGCGCGGCCACCGCAGACAGCAAGGCGGGGGGGCGGGGGCGCCATCTCCCCTGAGAGAGAAGGGGCAGCGTTTCCTTTGCAATATACCGGTCGAAGGGTACCGGTGTGACGAATGAAGGACAGGAAAACTTACAAGTCTGGTGGTGGTTGTGTCACAAATAAATGCACAACACGATGACCCCTGGTATTGCTTGAAATCGGGGGCGGCAGTAGTCAGTCACGTGTGTAAATCCGTTTTGGTAAGTCGCGTCTACTTGGCTTTTTTCATCAAATGCTTCTGTGCTATAGTTTGTTGGATGAGTAGAGGTCTCTTCCTTTGAGAGAAACACTTTCATCGCCACTAGTAGTTGGATGTTGTTCGCTACACTGCATGCAAGTATGATGCATTGTTTTTAGAAAGTAAACTTATCCTCACAGAAAGACTACCCTAGTTTGCGTCCAGCTGCTCGATGGTGCAGCTGCTGCCGACCTATATATACTACCCCACACCGTTTGTTTTTGCCTCTATATCAGCACATATTTGAAACTGAAATTATTGTCAAGAAAAGGGATGTAATCGCAGAATTCCGAGGCAAAAAAACGCGATTCAATCGAGTATCATCTCGAAGAGCAAGTAAGGCAAACGTGACAAGCACACATCGCAAAAAAAAAACACCCAGGGAAGATGCCTCCTAAATTTGTTTCGCGCTTACTTAATTATTTTTTAAAATCATCCCTATGCATGGGATCTGAGCCTTCCGAATTTCTTCCGTACACAACAAACTACAATACAGCTCCCCCGGCCTGCCCCCCTCTGCTGGGGTGGGCCGAGGTCCGTAAGTGGACTTCGACCTCGAAAGACGGATACACAGTCCCTAGCACTGTTCACAAGGGGATCCTGAGTTTGACGACCGGGAACTACCGCTATTGTGAGATCGTGGTAGCTCGTGACCTTGCCAACTCGGGTAGCTGCAAAAAAGTATGACTGAACCCAGATGCCCCGGCTTGGACACCGGGGCCATGCAGCTGCAGAAAGCATGTGGGGTTAAGCACGAGAGAGAGGAAAGGCGAGGGTCCAGAGCTGGAGGGCTGCACCGCTCCGGGACAAGACACTCTCTGGGACAAACGGCAAGAAGCGCCGGGGTAACCCTTACGTTAGCCCGAGAGACCGCTAAAAAATTCAAGAAAAGACGAAAAATAGGGGACGGAGGAGGAAAAGGAGGGGACGGACGAGGAAAGGAAGGGACGGGCGAAGCGTGGGCTGGCTAAGAGAGCAGCACGCACCGCCCGAGACAGACAGCAGGGCCGACTTCTCGGGGTATCAACCTGGAACGTGCGGACTCTGGCTGTAAACGGGAAGAATGGGTACGGGCCAGCCTACAGTATCTTGCACGAGGCAGCGAAGCAAGAGGTATCGGTGCTAGGGCTGCAGGAGACCAGGAGGCCAGGGCACACGGAATTTGCAGCAGCGGGTTTCCGAGTGTTCTGCTGTGGCACGCAGAAGTGTAACGGCCATGGTGTGGGAATAGCGGTTCAGAGTCTATGTGCAAAACCTCCACTTTCACCACGGACTATGTCGATGAATGTCCATGAACGCCTCATGGCCATGAGGTTTGAGATGACGGGCCACCGCCGAGCGGTCAACTTCGTTGCTGCGTACGCCCCAACCGAGGTCTCCAACACCGACAGCAAGACAGAGTTCTGGGAGAACTTGACAGTCTCGTGCGGAGGATTCCCTCCAAAGAGTGTGTGTGCTTATCCTTATGGACGCCAATGCGCGGACGGGAGAGAGAATGGATGGGGAGGACGAGGGGGTCATGGGAATACACGCGCGTGATGAGCTAAACGAGAATCGCCGAGTGCTGCTGGCCTTCGCAGCGGAAAACAAACTAGCACTCGCGAACACATTCTTCGAGACACGCAACGGCGGAATATGGCACACCTACAACGGTACGTCAGGGACCGACCGCTGGCGCCTCGACTACATTCCAACGTGGCAGGCACACCGCGGCCGAGTGTCTAACATGGTTGTCACCCCCCAGCCGGTAAGCCCCGTCAAGGCGGACTCAGACCACAACATGGTGATAGTCACCGTCAACCTCGGTGGCAGGCTTGCCCACAACCGAGTAGCCCATTCCAAACCGAAACAGAAGCAGTTCAACCGACGGGAACTGCAGGTCGAAGCAACGCGACGGGCAGTCATTGCGGGGTTCCTCCCCAACCTCGACCAACGGCAGGGCGAACGAGCGACCACCACCCCAGAGAAGAGGCGACCGAGTTCACCAATGCTCTCCTCGAAGCAGCGAGGGCGATACTACCCGAGGAACCGCGGAGACGACGCATGCAGGGATGGTGTGAGACCCCTGAGACAAGAGCAGCGTTGGGGGGGGTCCTTACCGAGCGATGTGAAGCGTGCCGAGCGATGAAGGGCAAGTGGAACGCAACAACGTGGAGGGCCGTGTAAGGCAGTGGCCACAGCATTCAAAACGGGCACATATGCCCACCTGGACAGATATGCGACGGAACTCGAAGCGATCTACAAGGACCGCGACATGAGAGGCACCTCAAGAGATCAGTGGGGCTCAGTGGCAGACAAGCGGGAGGACAGCAGCACGTTGCGGACGAGAATGGCGTGCTGCTCCGGAGAAAAAACGACATCCTCCAGCGATGGGTGAGATTCTTCGGCACCCTCCTCAACACCAAGTCCCCCACCCTGAACCCAGCTATCATCGAACAAGTGGCGCAGCGACCGGCGACACGTGCCACTCGACGGTTGGGAGCGGTGCCAGACCTCGAGGAGGTATGGAACGGGCAACGAGAGGACTATAGACCTGGAAGGTACGGCAATGACTCCCTCCCCGCCGAGCTGCTCAACATCGACGACGACGACGAACCCACCGTCCTGGAGCACCTCCATGTCATCCTCGTTGAGGTGTGGAACGGAGGAGAGATCCCCCAAGTGTGGAAGGGACGCAACCATCAAGGTGTTATACAAGAAGGGTGACCGGTCCAACTGCAACAACTTCAGGGGGATCTCGCTGCTGACTCACGTAGTCAAGGTCCCCGTCAAGATCATCACCAACCGCCTGAGCGCCTTCTGCGAAACCAACAACATTCTCCCGGAGGAACAGTGCGAGTTCCGACGTGGGCGATCCACCATCGACATGCTGTTCGTCTTGCGCCGACTCCAGTAGGTTCATCCCACACCAATATTGGACGAATGCCACCTATTGCCAGATTCCGTGGAGGTACAGTTGTTCGCGATTACACGCACGCGTCCGCGCGTCCGTAGTTTGACCCAAGCGTTCATTCCTGTGGTCAAGCTTCACCACCTGCAGAAATTCAGGGTTGTTCGCAAACAACAGCAGTACCCCTTATCGCTTTTACTTCCGTCGTCATTGCGTCTGGGTAGCAGGAAACCCCTGCCGAGTTGTCCATACTTTTACGTGTATGTATGCATCTCCGAACAATCAACCGATCGATCATGACTTAAATATAGATAGGTAGGGTGCGAGAGGGAGAGGGAGAGAGACAATCAGAGGGAGAGATCGTGTGAAAGACAGACATGTTTGGATCATGGGGGGGGGGGGGGGTGTACTCATAGTCGTGCATGCCGTAGTCGTTTGACCATTGACCTCGCATCCCTACAAAGCCGGGACGGAGCACGCCGGGTTCTCACCGGACCAGGCTCTCACATCACCAAGCGCGAAGCGCCGTGAGGTATTTGGCGAGTCGCATGAAGGGTGAGCTGCATCCTGCTAAGGGTGTTCGGCATCTTGTGCTTACTTCCTTGCGTACGGATGACAGCTACGTATGACTTAATCTATTTTCTGGTGCTTTCACTTCCAGAGACAGTTGTAAGCACTGTGTAACTGCCTCGAGGAAGCTTGACCATTTTAACACAACGTGGTGCGATCATCCCCCGTTGCGCGGAGTGAGGTTTCTCGACCCCGCACAACATGATCTACTCGACCACCATTATGGTTACCGCCAAAAAAAAAGAGGTAAAAAAAAAAAACGGTAACCTGGTTGCCGAGTTCACGAAGTGAATTGGCTTGTTTTACAACGTCGTTGCCAAGCGACGAAAACCCAATCCCGATGGCAAACACCGAGTGGGGGGCCGGGGGGGGGGTCCAAAGGAGGTTCCCGCTATAGACTATATTGAGGGAGAAGCGTCGCCAGGAGGATTTTAATAGGTGCGTCTGCGTACTGTTCCAAGCAAACTATGCGAGCGTCGTGCGAGACCTGTGTGAAAAACCCTGCAGGTTGGGGTGGGGCTTGGTTTGTGGCGTCTTCACGCGTGGGAAAGGCAGCGGCGCTATAAGCCAGCAACATCCAGGTATCACGACTCAATAAAGCTGATCTCGACGTCAGACACAGAGAGAGCGACGTGCACACCCTGCACCGTAGTAATATACTCAAGAGTCTTTTGGAGATGACGTCGACATGGAAACTGGCGGGACGTGGAATACGTGCGTGGAAAATTTCCTGATTTTCCCATGGATACCGGGCCGGCCGATAATGTCTACCATATAAGGCGGGCGTGGAGCAAAAGAAACACTTTCATGGAAGCTGACTACAAGAACTTTCATGGTGACAGCGGTGGAAATCAACTTCCACGGAAGCTGGTCTAAGATGGCAAGACTTCCCATGGAAGCACGCGCAGACTTTTTCGACAGCTTCCGTGGAAGTCTTGCGAAGGTTACTTCCATGGAAGTTAGATGGACGCAATATACTTCCATGGAAGCTCATTCGATGACTTCCATGGAAGTGTTCGTCGACGACTTCCATGGAAGCGATGTAAACCATTGTGGACTTCCATGGAAGCTACCTCGTTCCATTCGAAAGAGCTTCCATGGAAGTCCGTGATTTCACTTCCATGGAAGCTTTACTACTTTCATGGAAGCTGTCATTGCCCTCTTATGAGTAGCTTCCATGGAAGTCTAAGTTTAACTTCCATGGAAGTTACCCCACTTCCATGGAAGCCCAATCGGACTTCCATGGAAATTCGACTTCCTTCCATGGAAGTGGCACATTCACCTTTTTCAATACTGGCTTCCATGGAAGTCAACTTGACTTCCATGGAAGTGTCGCGCAGCGCTTCCATGAAGCAAAAACGTGTCACTTTCATGGAAGTATGGAGTAGCTTCCATGGAAGTAGCTTCAGCTTCCATGGAAGTCAAAATTCACTTCCATGGATACTGAATACATTTGTCATAGAGTGTAGGAGATTGGTAGTTGGGGTGGAGAAGGAAAATACCTTCTTCGTCGACCTGAAGAAGGCGTGTGATTCGGTGGACCGAGAACTGCTGTGGAACGTACTGGCCAGGACCGGGATTCCGGAGGAGATGATGGTCGATATCCGCCAATTCCTCGACGGAATGCGAGCCCGGGTGAGCATGGACGATGAAGAGTTTTTTGACCGGTTCTGGGACACACAAGGCCTTCGACAAGGGTGGCTGCTGTCCCCACTGCTGTTCAACATCTTCTTCGCCGCGGTCATCGAGGTCGATTCAGCGAGGATGATGTTATTCTGCAGAATCTGATGTACCTGGAGGAGGAGACTGGAGCGGGGGCGGGGACACCACTTGACCACGTGCGGAGGGCGGTATGGGGGATGCTGTATGCCGATGATGCCGGCGTCGTATCGAGGGCTGGCGACGGACTGGCGAGAATGATGGCCGTCATCGTAGAGGTGTTCGGGGAGTTCGGGCTGATGGCGCCGGAGAAGAAGACGGAGACGCTCCTGGCACGCCTCATGCAGACAACACCACCGCTCCCCCCGCCGCAACCGCAGATCATCGAGGCAGCAGGGTAGAGGTACGCCCAGACGGCAGAACTCCGGTACCTAGGTGGCCTCGTCCTCGTCAACGAACATGGCGACCTCACCCAAGAGATCGATTACCGGAGCAGAACGGCGTGGGCGTGTGTCAGGAGGTTATGGTCAGGAGCTCTTCGACAGGCCGAGAGCACCATTCCGACTCAAGACTCGCCTGCACCAGGCCGAGGCGATGGAAGCACTGCTGTACCGTTGCATGACATGGGCCCCACGTCACGAACACTACCGGTGTTGCGGACGATACATCACCGGTTGCTCCTGCGAGTCATCGGCTACCAACGCAAGAAGGGCACCTACCGGCAGCTTTTTCCTACGCCCAGACCCTATCCAACATTCCCCATAATGGCATACGAGGGCACAACGCTGGGTTCTTCGGGCGCCGGAGCGGTGGCTTGGAAGACACTCGCGGATCACTTCGACAGCATAACGAAAGGAGCCCGTGTTGGGTGCCGTGAGAAGCTAGAGAGGAGGAAATCGGACGAGTCTCTGTCAGACTGAAGAGGGCAGGGTGCCAGAGCGTGGAAGCCACTGTTCGGCAACTGCGCCTGCTGTTCGCGGGAGCATTGGCAAGGCAGAAAGACGGACACTCCCGAAACGGTTGATGCTTGGCGAACTGCAAATCTCAGCACGACGATTATCGTTCGTTGGTGTTGCCTGTCGGAAGCTGATTTGTTTTTTAGCGGGTCAATTTAGCTGCTTCGTGAGTTTACTGCGTTGACACGATACAAAAAATGAAACAAGAGCTGCTCGGGAAACTGTAATAAAATACTACGTACGTTGGTCACCATACAAGGGGCCCGGGGAGATCGCAATGTCTCCTCTGACAAATCCAGGAAACGCCTGCAAATCTCAGTTTTCCAACTCCATGTACAGTATCGCAATTTAACTGTCCGCAGCGGTCGCTTGAGTACAATGTTAGTGTCTGAGAATGTAGCCACTAGTCTACAGACTGGTGGTCCGCGATTTACCAAACGATCCTTCTATCATCGCGAGATCGGAGAGCGACGCACAAGCAGGATGTTTGAAGCTGCAGTGCGGTCCGATTTTGAAATGCTTCAAAACACTTCACATCAACGGTGAATCAGCGCTGCTGTGAGTGTGTGAGGCCGTGAACTGCAGCGCAGCTCTTCCCTCACATGTCCGACCTGCCGACCATGTGCATTCACATGCTCTCTTCATTGCTCGTTTTTGTGTAAATTTTCGGGGGAAAATGAATCTCAAGGGTCCTTGCAGCATCATCATCCTGCATCATCAGCAGAGATATTTCCGGTGTATACAGTAGTACGAAAACAAACTACAGCACGGGCAATGCTGCATCGGATGAGATTCGCTCGCATTCATGCCACGTGTTCTAGTAGAAAGAGATGTCACACCCGACACACCAAACGAACGCCACGTGTGGAAACTTTGAACCAAAATGCCATCACCCGGGGTGGGTGCGGTCTCTTGTGCACCCTATGGTCAATATTTTCGAAAATTCAAATTGTTGCGGGCGGGTGTCTTTGTCCACGGCGCCGCAATATTGTACACGTACTCGGCAGTGTAGCACCAGTCAGATAATCTCTCCAACATGTCCAGAACGAGGGTTGCGCTCACCAATGTTCTTGTTTTTATTTTAATTCATTTCTTCATTCATTCGAAGCATCGATTGCTCGAGGGTGGAGGTTGGTCTGATTTTGAGCCGGGGGCCTCCATTACTGCCTTAATGAAGCTTCGTTGTTCCCTGCAGCTTGCATCTCCTGTCTGTGTCCTGGCACGCATTCTGTAGTGTCTTCACGCGCCGTTGCTGCTGCTACTGCTACTGCTACAACATAGACCTCGGCTTTGTCGAACCGTTGGGTTTCAGGCACGAAAATATTTAGTGTATGTAGGCTGAGTGAGTTTCCACAACGCGGCATACGGTAGTGCCAGTTAGACATACGGTGCGCCGATGTGCAAGCATGCTGCCTACGCCAGGATTTGCTCGACCATGTGCGATCATGCGCGCTATTTCTCTCCTCTGCACCGGCTCGCCGTTTTCCTTTTTCCTCCTCGGAGAAATGTTGTTGCTTGGGAGAAGCTCGGACTGCATTTTTGAATCTCAGGGTCCATTGATTGGCAGTGTAACCGCACCAGCCGATGTGACTGATTCATGAATGAACGTCCATCTTCATCTACATATCCACACGCACGCGCACTACGTGGATGTGCATGCAGCATGGGGAGCTGAAAAAAAAAAACAGCTTCAGACAGGAAACGCCGACGATACTCGTGCCGTCGATATATCACAATTAGACTTGAAAAACTGAGATATATATGCTGGCGTTTTCAGGATTCTCGTAGAGGAGACACTGCGATCCCCACCGCGCCCTTAAACCATTGACAACCTACCACGAACTCTTATCTGTGGAAGAGAAAGGCTGTGGTGCTAGAGGAATTCGCCGGACAACGTTCGTTGTTGTGGTCAAAATGTGAACAGTCGCCCCGGTCGCTGCCCTGTCAGTCAGTCGCATTGCCTTCTAACCGTGGCCTACAGGCCAAGTACCCAATGGAAGTAATCGAAAAAAAATGCACCTGTCATACAAAAAGAAAAAAAACAAAAAGGCACAAAAAATATCGAACGAAGAAGAACACCTTCTGTGCTGATAATAATGCCCTTTGGTTTCAGATGATGCACATTTGATATTTCATCAATTTGTTGACAAAGATAGGCTGTCACACCGAATGAATCCCTAGATGAGATTCGACTTTGATCAAATATATTCATTAGAGAAGATGACAACAAAATAAGCGATAGAGACAGGAAGACGGCGTGGATGAAGAGAAGAGAAACAGCACGCATGGTCGCACACGGCCGCACACTAATGGCGTATTTAGCATGGTGGTGGCGCATCGGCGTACCGTATGCGCTTTCGTCGTATCATGACCTATTGGCTCTAGGTCGCGTTGGTAACTCTCGCGGCCCACACACATTTTCACTACTATACTACCTCTGAAATGAACATGATGTGCCATTGCTTGCTGCCACGCCGACCCTGGCATTCGATTTTCTCCGACATTGTTCGAGCACCAAAAATAGCGATCAAGACAGGAAGACTCACCGTATGAGCTTTCGTCGTACAATGGATGTTGGCACCACGCGCGTTGGAAACTCGCTCGGCCCAAGCATACTTTCATTTTCTAAGCCACCACCCGAAATGAAAAATGTTTTGTCGTTGGTTGCTGTCAAGCGGACTTTGAGATTATATTTTTGACGCCGTTCTTGTTGCCCGAGAAGCCAAACAGAGCGATCAAGTCAGGAAAATAGGAGGCGAACAGGACTGAATCAGGGCGCATCGTCGCACGCTTCCGACGCAACATGTCGCGAGACGTGCGCCATAGGTCGAGATCGACCTTTGAGACACGGTCGGGCAAAGGTGGGGGGATCGGAATAAGAGGGAACAAGAAACGACTTTAGATCGGAGGTACTGAAGCGACAGCGTCAGAATTCCAGCTTCAGTATTCCTTTGATGCCCTGACCGAGATGAACGTATGCCATGTCTGTATAGCACGACCAGCAGTTTATATCTGCAAACATCTCAAGCACGGAATATCGCACGGGGAAACGAGGTGTCTGTGGTCTGCGGTACACCCCCATAACCGACAACAAATATTTCGCGCAACGATATGCATGTTCTGCCATTTTCGTATGCATAGTTTGAAGGAGCACAAGCCGTAAA
The DNA here is from genome assembly GCA_000310025.1 of Ectocarpus siliculosus. Taxonomy (NCBI): domain Eukaryota; class Phaeophyceae; order Ectocarpales; family Ectocarpaceae; genus Ectocarpus; species Ectocarpus siliculosus. The sequence continues at coordinate 482,555 of FN649149.1, read as the reverse complement.
TGGTAGCTTGGTCCTAGGGAAAGGAGATACCAAACCAGGTTGAGAGTGCTCTTCCTGAATTTCGCGGGGCTGGAACATTTACACGTCCTCGGATGACATCGACGTTCTAGGTGTCGTTTGGTTTTTAGTGTCGTTTTCTCGCGTCTTCGGTAAAGGGGAGGCGGCGATGCCTGAGAGCAGCGGCGGCGTCAGCAGCAGTAGAATCAGCAGCAACGGTAGCAGTGTCGCGGATTTTCTGTTGCACATGGGAGCTGCTAACCACCGTTCGGTATTTCGTTCATGGTGGTGGTGAACAACATTCATTCCCTCTCCACAAGGCGGTGGATGCTGCCGCCGAGATACAAACGGATTCCGCCAATTCCAAACTTGGAAGGGGTGCATGAGACACAGCATATTTCTTCGCAAGCGGCGCGGCATGCGTACAGATCCAAAGACATTCCCGCGCCCACCGCACCTACAGCCTATAGGGCCACGCTTTCCCCAATCAGAATTATGACTCTACAGGACGGTTCCAGGCGTTGCGGTGCACGAGCCGCCTCCTCCCTCAACGCACGAGGTGTCGTTGACGGCTACGTCTATGGAGTGGCCTTCTTCGACCATCGGTGGTGGCCAGTGAGGCGTGTCTTGTCGTAGGCTGGAGAACGACCATCTGAGCACATCGTGCACCTAAAGAAACGAAGAGGGTCGGCAGGGCAAAAGAGGCGGAGGGGGTGGAGTTGAGTATTGACAGTGCAGTACCGTGTGCAGCATGTTAATGTACATACCACTATCAGGACGCGGGCGTGTCTTGTTTTGCATGGCAACGCATACAGAGTCTGCAGCGAGAGATTCAGATTATCAAAACGCGCCCTTCCATTCCCACAGGCAGCATGCAATATGTGTTCCCCCGCACGGCGGTCCGTTGGTACACAATTTGTAACATGTCTTGGTAGTATGTTGAGATAAGTTGTTCTCCACGATGTTGTCTCAGGTTGCGATGCACTTTTATTGAGTCTTGATGGATGGGCAAGTGAACGCGCCGCAGTTTTGTGCCTATCAGCTGTTTTGGGCCTTGGCCGAGATCACGATCCACCCCGACAGGGTTCAGTACCCACTCCTATTCCAATAGGGGCATGCATACGGCCGTCGAACACCGTAGGTTGCATAAGATATCACACCCACTGGACCAATTTTCGAAGCTTGATATCTCGGCAGGAAAAGCAGTGACGGTGCCGAAAATGGCGTCGGCGTTGGAACCGTCCCGTCGAGAGCTTTCCGAAAACAAACACGACTTCATTTCGACATTCTCTTCGTCGTGTAGTATTCGAGCTTCGCAAATCGGTCCAGGGTGTGTGGCATCTTATGCATCCTAGATATGCATCGACTGCAAGGGTACGGATGAACTTTGTTAGACGTGTGCGAAAGCGGCAATATTGGCAAACTACTGGAAGGTACATGCCGTCGTTGGGTGGCCGTCTACGAGTGAGACCAAGCCTGAAACCACACCTCTAGCCGAACATCTCTGACTAAGAAACGGTTGCTGGAGGGACTGTCCAACTGGGTCCTCTAGGAAATGAATGACACAAAGTGTTTCTCGTCTCTCATGCATGCAGCGTGCCTAGAAACTGAGCGCCGCCTGCAAGGGAAGGACAAGCGTATAGGATTTGGGATTGATCGTTGTAAGAGAGTCGTTATCCTGAACGTAGCGTCTCCCCGTCTAACCTGCCAAGTGTCCTTCCCCGTGCCGGCGGTGAAGCCTACGAAGCCCCTCCCATGATTAAGGCGCAGAGTAGCCTCCAGATTCAACGGCACCACCAAACAGGGCTCCTGGGTGGGACACATCAATACATCACAAGAGTTGTTGAAGGAATTGCGGTGTTTGACGAAGTGTAGGAGGAAGGGTGTCGTGGCTGAGGACGGAAGCACATGTGAAATACCTGACCAGAGCAAGTTTGAGGTAGAACAGGATGTGCAAGGAACTGTTAACGTCGATATAGGGCCAAGGGAACGCCGTAGGTCATGGAAAGGGAGGGGGGTAGTAGTGATATTTCACGCCTTACTGGTGCCATTCCTGTACGCAGTTCCCGACTGCCCGGGGCTACATAGGTTGGTTTTTTCTCGGCTGTTAAGGATCCAGGATAACGCTCAGTTCCCTTTGGGTTGTCGCGCTGCGTAATCGTTTAGTATTAGACGATGCCATGTTTGAAGTTGACGGGGTAGTTCCCTCACTGCAGAGAGTGGTGTATGCATGCGGTGCACTTGGCTAGTTGTAGATGTCGCCTTTTGCAACGAGTTGTTTAGGCCACCACATAGACTTAATAGCACCATGATACCCACATGTTGATGTCCCCGTTCCTAATCCTAAGCCTTATATACATGTATGGTTCACCAGGGGGCAGGCGGCACACTCGTGGTCCTTTTGCGGCCGTGATCAACACGCCTTCGAACCTCGCATCTCAAGTCACTTCGGATGGCGCAGGTGAGGATTTCACCGAACACGTTCGCTGTTCAGTTCGTAGCACGCAAGCGGCGAAGACGCCATATAAATTTTCGCAGACCAGTTTTCGTACAAGCCTTCTCTCACATCCAAGTTCCCAACGTAGACGCTTAGGGTTCCGATTCCAGTCGCCCAATCTGCGGCTCCCTCCCCACCCCCTTCGTTTCTGTCCCCCTGAGCTAAAAAGGTCCCTGTATGCACCAGGGAGGCGGGGCGTGCGGGGAGCTGGGGTCGGTCGTGGCTACGTTGACGTATTGCGGAACGGAACGTGAAGGTTTGGTCCAAGGCACTCTCTGGTCACCGCAATGGAGAGGGTTAACCAAGACGTCGGGAAACGAGTAACGCCACTTGGTCATGGGGGTTCCACAGTGTAAGCAGCTGCGCCCGGTTTTGCCAAGAGCCGAAAAACACTGAGCTGCCCTATTGGATACTCCGTCGTAAGCGAAACGCATACAAGCCAATTTACCCTTACCGACTTCTTCTCTTCTTCTTCTCTTCTGGCTTACCAAAGTGAAAAGAGGCCTGAAAGTTGGGGTGAGATACGGCCTCCGGCGTGACTATCGGCGTGTACACGGCCCTAGCCGTCACCTCTTGGTCAGTGAGGTCGGGCACGTTCGGTGTGGACCCTAGTGAATGCGAACCGTGGGCGCTGCCGGCGTGTCTCCAGCCCCTGCCCCGTCACGAGCGGCCGCGACGGCATCCATGCCGTCCATGTGGACGTGGAGGGTATGAAACCGGAGTGGTTAGGTAAGCAGGGTCACGCCTCACGGCGCTACTGGACCGCCCTCTTCGTAACTGAGTGCAAGTACTGGGCTGCTGCTGTGGAGGCTCCGGCTACACGTATGGCTCCCGGTGCCACCGACGACCGCACACATACCTGGTCTGCACGCTGACGTGATTCTCGAATTGCTCGAGCATCTCGGGGTTGTAGTGCGTGTCGAACTCGACGGCCACCATATTGGAGATACCGGCATACCCCATGCCCTAGTGCCAGGAAGCGAATTGGCATGTTTGGGAAATATTTCTGTATCGAACGGGTGTTTGAACTGCCGGTACGGATGAGAATAGTAAATATCGAGATGCGGGATCTGACACGGGATAGCACCATTCGCTTCCCACGATAGTACTGCCGCACCAACTCTACCGCCTTATGCGTGGTCCTGTACGAGTAATACCGTTGTATCGGTCTCTCGTCGACTAGATTGATTTGATGCATTGCGTACATAAATTTCTCCTCGCGTTTCTAACCTTCTCGCTTCTCGTCTCGTCTATGCCTCCTCCCTGGGCGTCTTCCTCGGCTGCAACTTACCACGCCGCTTCTTCCCAGAGCCGTCGGGCCCTCTCCCTGTATCACAAAGGCTAGCCCGTCGGCGCCCCTCGAGCGGCAGTGCGTGTACACGCCATCCATGGTGTTGCAGCGGAGGGACGGCGAGCTCAGCCGGAAGGTGAAAGTCGTGTCGAACCCCTGTCCGCAGCAGAGGGGGCGAATTCCGAACCGACAACAAGAGGGGAATCCTCTATTCATTTTGGATGTACCAGGTATTTAGTGTTGGTGAGTGGCCTATGGTAGAAAAATCGACCACCGTTTGTAAAAAAATCACCTGAAATGACACGTCACAGCGGCGTCCGACACACCCACCTCTCCCACGGTAACCTCTCGCGGGTACCAGGCAGCACCCGCCGAGGCCGCCCGACTCGATGTCAGCCTCAACGCCGGGCCGCAGGCCTGCGAAACGCCGGAGCCCCAACCCCCCTCTAGGGCCAACTCGCGTGGGACGACCAAGGCGGAAGAGGGCAAGCGCAGTTCTAACCCCGCCGTGTTCGAGGAGGAATTGCTCCACGAAGAAGACGAGGACGAGGACGAGGACGAGGGGGTCACAAAGTGACCTGAAAGCGGGGGTTGCACCGAGGATGATTCGTCGTCGTCGCCAGTCGTCTCGAAGGCCCATGTCTGCTCTTTCCGTCGATCCAGGAAGTAAATCATTCGTACACGACAGGTGAGAGGCAAAACCACGGAGGGTGGGGTTGGGTGGGTCTGGGTGTGCGTGTGCGTGATGTGTGTAGTATGCCATGCTTGGAGGGGGGAAGGGTGTGGGGGGTGTAGTGAAGACAACCCCAGCACGTGCGAATAATCCCTCTCAATATGAACATTTGGACGAAATCGTCGCCAGCACCCAAGATAGTGCTGATCCCGCCTGGTCAGTCCGATTGACCGGGACAAATGCAAACTGTCTTCCCTTGCGGAAACCTTGGTGAGAGGGGCGAGTGGCTTCGTGAGGCAGGGCGACCCATGAGGGAGGGCGAGTAAAGGTTACTGCTGTCTGCCGGCAGTGATCTTAATTTTTCCGCTATGTATTGTCTACGTCTACACCAAACGCTTGCCATCTTTCGCGAACCTACCCGTTCAAAAGGTGTGTCAAAGCGGAGAAACTACACGGGCGTGATGTTTAGGCCAGTTCGGTACTAATTCGACACAAGTTACGTATTTGAATGGACGGCCGGGCAGGCGTGAGTATAGTTTCCGCTTTTGCACGACTAAGGGTTTCCCCCGCCGAGCAGAAGACTCGACACGTCGTAGTGAACGAGAACCGGCGGGTCGTACTAGGTGCAGTACATGTACCTGGCCCGGCGTAGCCAAGGCCGCGCAGTAGTACGGAGAGGCCGCCTCTTCCTCTGCGGAACCGCTCTCGCTGCTGCAGGAGCCCGTGGTGTCGTTGAATGCGTCACAACACGAGGCCGATCGGTTGCAGTTCTCAATCTGAGGATGTGGGGATGCGTTGGTGACAGCGGATGGAGTCTTGTTTGGGGTGCATGAATGATAGGCAGATGAGGGTGTCTCTACAGTGGTGCGTTTTGACCAATGGCCGCGAATGTGTTTCAACAAGATATGCTCGACATGAGGTGGATGTTGGGGGGAAGGCGGGCAACGGTGGCCAATAGTCACGTAACACCTTCACCCCTCGTCGACTTGGGTTATAAAGCGGGCCTCGTGATGCCGTCACGCTGCAAGCAGACCCAACTTGAGGCTGGTATGACATGGTGCACGCAAACGTCTAGCTTTTTTTCCATTGTACCGATTCAACTCTGACGTCGAACCTTTTCGTAGCGACAGAATATTTATCGCGCAACCCAAATTCGTATGTGTTCATTCTTTCTTTGTCACCTGGGCAGTTCCCACCAGCTGCAAGCCGTAGTGCCCTTCCCCTGACCACTGCCCCCTGGGTCCCAGAGTGGCGGCCGCATGACTAGCAGAGTGGTTGAGGGTACGGTTGGCGTTGAACCTGCATCATGGAGAAACGACAGGGAGGCCGAGTAAAAAGCATTTTTGTGAGTGTGTCAAGAGGGTCAGCCTCATTTGCAATGTCTTGAGTCTTTTCGAGCGGGGTGGGGGGAGCGTTCCGCGCGCTGCACATGATACCATAGAGACAAGAGAAGGGAAGGGAAACATTCACAGACAATTCATGGGAGATGCGCATCCACGAATTGGCGTGATTATTACCTGTCGGGATCTTCTGCACAGATTGTACTCCGAGTATTTAACAGCAACTGACCGTTCGGCATTGATTTTGGCCGGTAGGGGAGCCCTCTCCGTCTACACACCTTCAGACTGGCCGCAAAACGTCAGATATGGAACGATACTTGCATTGGTTGGGAACATTCCAGCCTGCAGGAGAGCTGGATCACTTTGTTAGGGTAAGAGGCTATGCTGGCAGGCCAATTAACAAAGCTTCGTCTACATATCCCCTCTGAGAAAAAAAGCGACGCGAGCAAGCAACGACAACCGGAACAGCGTGGAACATAGGTGGTGCCTAAACATAAGTCGACCCGCGTGCACGAGCAGCATCTCTTGTTCAGTTGTGCTTCATGAATGCTGCAGCCAAGGACACACGGTTTCAGCTAACCGTTCTGTAGCTACGTTGGACGCTTGCAGCGGCAAGCCGACGTGTGATATCTTTAGTTTTCTTGTTTGCCACTCAGAGTCTGGATCATTGCGTTGACGTGGGCGTGGCAACTGACAAACCGGCCCATTTCATAAAAACTCATCAAAATGTGCAACCGCGCATCGGACAAACACGACCACTTGCCGCGGAATTCGGAAAGGCAAACTGCAAAGTATATATCACGTTGACACGTTCACAATAGGGCCGAAAGAAGCGATGAAGGCGCCACACCGTTAGAGCCACGTGGGTGTTCTCCTCGCTTCTGTGTTAACATTCTCCGCACCTCTCGAAGAGGATATCCTCCGTGAGGGTGGAGACGACGCTTGAAGCATCTCCAAAGTTGCCAGTAGCGGCTTCTGGCAAAGGCGCGCGTCTGCCGTATAGATCCACCTGTCACCGCACTCAAGCACCCACCCATTTTTTGATTCAAATCGTGAGCACGGACCCCGGGAACAACGGCGTCGGCAAACAATAATGGTAGATAGTGGTGGGCGCCTTTGGAGTGAGAAGCATTCAACTAGCAAGACCGAGTGATATCAACGATGCGCGTTGACTGATCTGGTCGGGACAAAGGGCGTAGAAAAGCAACAAAGTCGGTGGTGGGTGCGTTCGCCAGGTGCTATTGGTGAGAGTCGCGTTTGTTCTCTCCGTTCTGCTCTGATTCGCTTCTGTATGATTTTCTTTGCTTCGCGTTGGTTGCAGTAGCTTGCTTTCCTTCTCTTCCCTCTCGTGTGGTCCGCACGTACCTCCTCTCCAGCAGGATCTGACCTGTTCTCCGACAAGCCCCTCACCCAGAAGGCGTGCAACGTTCCCGGGACTAATCCGCGCACAGTGGTGGTCGTTACGTTTCCGACCGTCATCTGGCCGTGTCATCGCAATGTGGTCACGTGTGATGAACGTTAGGATCACCGGTTCCATGTCACAGAAGAGTGCAGCATCGGCGGGATCTCGACTAGCATGGTACGACGCAGCCGTTGTCAGTGACAGCCCAAGCTCATCTTTGCACTTGTTGCCCCCGCAACACATACCAAGAGGTAACGCATTCGTAGGGCATTGAACAAGCTTCTCTGTTGGCCCGATACACGTGATTTCTTCTTTTTCTCATGTACAGGAGATATAGCTCGAAACTGTGGCTCAACTGTGTTCGTGTGCGTCCAGTCATCATCTGAACGGTTCGAAGTGATGCGCGGGGTACAAATAAACGTCAGTGACAGACTACGTGGTAGGTCGGGGGAAGCCCCACTTCAATTTGAGGTGAGCACACAGCTTGGTTTTGTCGCCGGGGCAGATTCCCAACTGTCACAGTAGCATCTACCTCATCTCATCATCTATAAACGAGATACTGACGGCAGTTTGGGGAAACAGACAGGAAAAGAGGGTGCAGCGAGAGGAGAAGAGAAACCGACGAGGGAGCAGGGAGTGCAGGGGAGGACGTCATAGATCTGTAGGGAAGAGGGAGTAACCTTGGAGCTGCAAGAACACATTGAACAACAAAGCAATTCCATCGATGATACCCGCGTTTAGTGGTTAGCCTCGCAATTTGGATGACTAACTGGTCTTCGCTCAAATAGCCTAGAACCCAACTAACTACGGGCAGAGAAGACCATCATAGATCACACAACAAAGGTTGACTAGATGACAAACTTACAGTCTGCTCCACTTCCTCCTCCCCCGCCCCCACGGTGTCATTCTCGACCTCCGACCCGTCTGTTCCAGCGGCAGTGGAGGTAAACGATCTCCATCCAACCTGTCCTCGAATGGCGTCCGTTCGCGACGGCCAGAGGGGGCTTAAACACGATGGCTGGCATACATGAAACGCGGTGGGGGCTGCAAAACGGTCGTGGGGTGATGAAAGCACGCGAAGATTGCAGTAAATCCACAAAGTAAAATACCCCCTCATTTTCGGCCGAGGCTAGATTTAGTATTTCGTCGCCAAAACGCCGGGCACGGGCTTCCTACGTAGATTCAGCATGGCATCCACCGCTGAGGAGTGCTTCTTCACACAGATATTGTTTTCTTCCTCTCGCAACCTCTGGCGTACTTTCTGAACTGCGACCCTCAGCTGGTGTACCCATTCCCCTTGTGCACACGTCTTGAAAAAGTCTGCCGAAACACATGCGAGGGTAGCCGCTATAGTAGGCTAGATACAGAAGGAGATAAAACCAGCAAAAAAAGTAGACACCTGGTAGCCGGTGACCGACAGGGCTTGCCAGTAATCAGTTGGCGGTTCCCAGGACAAGTCCACCGAGTAGGCGGCCACATTGGAGACGAAGGGTTTCCCGATAGGCGGTGGCGGTGCCTGCAGTTGCCGGGTGCAGTTGTGAAGAAACTCAAGAGGAGAACGAGCTGCGCCCTCTGAGCACCCCGTGGGCAGGAGGAGCGAACGATACACCGATTTATTGTTGGTCATATTTCCGCTTCCCATGTACCGGATACATCTACATGTGGCGTTTCTTAGTTTCCCTAATTGCTGAAGTTGACCATAAGCTATGGACGCCGGTACTGGTTCTCGGGATTTTTCGGCGAGTAAATGTACTCTTTTAAACTGGATTGGGTCTCTCGCTTGAAACGGGTGACGCCGCAAACGTCAAGAAATATCCGCGATTAACGTTCGATGAAATTCTAAGCATATGTTGTCCATCTGTGTCATCACCGCTGGCCTCCCATGCTTCATACGCCGCCCAAGAGTTTTCCTATTTTTCATTCCAAGACCTTCGACATGGGAACATATGCCGCACGTTGTGCTGACGTTGTTGACCGAAACCTGGATCAACCCGTGCCCACACACCTGATACGACAGGTACCGAACCCCGTGCTTAAGGCCCGGCATCCTCCCGTTCACCACCTCGATCGTAGACGCCCACTCCTCATACGAAAACCCTGAGTCGGAGGAATTTCTTTTTCCCAAACCCACATCACACAGTGACGAATATGCTGATGTTGCCTCCAATATCTCCGCGGCGGTGGTAGCCGTAACGGGGGGGGAGACACAGCTGAGCTCGACCTCCTCGCTCCCGGGGGTGTGAACCACGTGAGAACAAGGGGATCCGTCCACGAATACCTGCAGTTCAAATAAGGTTTCATTTCGTTGTCTTGATCAAGATTTGGCATATGCTGCGTGCATGAGAAGCGATCAATCAACCAAGCTTCCAAGGTTATCGGTATTTTAGTTCGGGAGGGGAAATTTGCGACGTGAACTCGCTCGTAATAAATTGGAACAACCCGTCCAGGAAACGCGTACTTGTACGCCGCGATATGAGCACCGCGTACTGAAGCACCACTGTTCCTCGCCTACGTGTTATATTCTCTTTCTTATGCCGCAGAGAAGCAAGTGCTCAGCCATTCGCAGTCCCCCCCTACCCCCCTCTCCTCACCCGCGACCTGTTGGCGTGTTACACGTACGTAATTGTCAGCCTGAGCTACGCAATAAGGTAGCTCCGGCGCGCAGCACCGACATTCTAATCCTGCATTCTGAGAACAGGACCGAAAACTTCTGCTTATGTGCGGATATATGCAGTATACAGTAGTTCACCTTGGCATTGGCAGGCCCGAAGGCTTCTCCAGCGATGGTGATGATTTCGCCGCCTCCTTGCAAGCAAGACTTTGTCGTGCCATATTCGGCTCCCTGAGAGTATGGACGTTTGTTGCGATGTTGGTTGGCGATTTAGTAAAGGCGCAAATCAGAGGATAAGAAGCGCAAGGCGTAATTATTCTCGACGTTCATATGCACATGTATGTAGAGACTCCTGTGTTTTGCGATACCGCTCTCTGAACAGATGTTAACGCGTCACCGGCTCACCTCGACAGTGCTAAACTGAGTGCGGCCCAACCGAAGAAAACCGTTGATAAGACCGTTGGCGGCAGTGACGTTAGAAACCCCAGCAAGGTCTCGTCCAGACTCCGGCGTGTCCGGCCACTCGTAGGAAACATCGATGCAACCTCTCACTCGCTTCACACGCGGGGCGCGGACGATTCGAACCTGTCGTTGGTGACGGCGGTAGCGGTGTGGTTAGCGTTGTTGTTGTCGTCACTATCGTCGGTATTATTATTCTTTAGGCAATGGTCCAAAGTGTAGATGCCAGCACTTCAAAGGTGAAGTTCAAAGTACACACTTTTAAACTGAACTTTTCGAATACAGTTTCATTTTCGCCAAATTTCACCGCATACCACACGTTGATCATATTCGTTTTACCATCGGCACCAAGCGATGTCTCTCCTAAAGGGTAGGGTGATACTGGTGAAGTCTCAGCGTTGGCTGCATGATAGAGGACTGAGGATCGAAGCAGCCCGGGAGTGCACCGAGTATGGAATGAGAAAGCGACATGGGTGGAACTTACTTTCCTCACTCACCGAGAGAGGGTCAATTTACCGGGGGGGGTTGCTAGTGTTTCTTCTTCAAATATGAGCACGTGGGAAGCCCTGCATTTTTTCGCCACCAACATCGATTCGGAAACCTTACAGACATCATATGGAACACTTCCAACTCAACACAAACGCTCCGGACAACAATCCGACGGTTAACTCGCTCTCTTTCCACGCTCCAAGTCACTAGGGTCTACAAACGTGCCCCCTCCGTCGGAGTATTGAGTGTAACGAAAGCAAAACTCGCGTGTACACTCCACCCATCACAAGCCGACTTAGTTGGGACAGAAAATGGCAGCAAAAACACATGCAAATTACACCACCAACACCTTCCCCCGCCGTGCTTGAACCGGTTTTCAGTAACAACAAACACACAAATAGCAACTTTATGTCTACACAACGGAAACAACACGCTACAGGTAGTCCCCCTATATTCTCTCTCCTGGACACAGACAACACATCACGGGTTGTTGTCCGCATGCTTTCCCACCCAGTCTAGCTCGAAGGCGTCGCCTCTGCTGGGGGAAAGCGAGGCGTTCCGCCTGCCGGCAATCTCCTCCGCTTCTATGCCCGGCCTCAGCCTAAGCTGGGTCAAAAGGCCCTGAAACGTTCGGTGGATGGGAACGTAGTACACCTGGCCGGCCGGTAGAGAAATTGGTTTGGAAGAAATGGGGGGGGGGTGGAAAAGGCGAGAAGTCCGTGTTGAGCGGTGGAAAATATTGGTTGTTGTTGTTGGCAGCCCCGTCGTGGGTGCCGGTGGTGGTGGTGGTGATGATGGCGGTGGTAGGGTAGGCTTTGGTTCCATGTTGTTTACTATGGCCGGCGGTGATGGGTGTTTCGGATACGTTTTTCTATAGCTGCACATACGTGTGTATTCTTCTTCACATCGGCTTATACAAACCATTAGCCCTCGAAACCAGCAGGCGAAAAACAAACATGCTATTAGACCAGAACACTTGTAACACTACGTCATGTTCGTACGAACAGGACAACGCCCGAACGGGAGGGATGTTCTTGCGGTTTCAAACACTTGGGAAGAAGAAGTAGATAATGGGCAGGATAGTATATTAATGCCAGAGCTGAAATTTAGGTTTAGACCAATGTCGTTTGCCTCCAGCATGGGGCTGTCCCTGCTGCTGTACGCGTACTGATATGGCTCACTCAATGGAGGTGGAGGTGCTACCGAAAACGTTTTTCCCCGTGAGACCCTGATCCTCCCTAACTCTCAATTCTTAAACGTCGTACATCTCTTTCCAGAACCATTTAAATGCACTTCGTAGAATGAAATATGGCATCTCGCGTTGCACTTACATGGAAGGCATCATCGTTGACAACCTCGAAGTCAAGGGGCTCAGGAAGGGTCGTGTCTCCCGGTCCGAGCAATTCCACCTTGTATGTGTTGTTGTTGCGTTGTTGGCGAAGGTGTGAAGTATGCGGGGCATATCAGGTTGGAAGCGACAAAGGCACCACCGACCCAACTGAGGACCAACCTAGGACCTAAACCATATGAACATTTCTCGGCTAGCCAATAACGCATCCCACAAACCCAAACTACAGCAATAATGCCAACAGCTGCGCAGCAGTAGCAGCGTGCCAACAATAACTACAACGACAAGAGCAACACGATGGAAAAAACAAATATGACGACAACGACGACGATGATGGCCACGACTCCACTTAGGGGGTCATTCCCTAGGCTTTAGACGACAACGCTGATACTGTCTTCCAATCTAAGGCAGAAAATATACACCAAGTACCACCTACCTCACGTAGGGTGATGTTTTCGGCGCCGTGACTGTCCAGGACATAAAACCGCCAGAATCGGCCATTGCTCGAGGGCACCTGTCAATGAAAGGCCGGTGACACAGGGAAACTACCATGTTGCCCTCCTGGCCGCGACTTGAGCATATGGCAGAGTTCACACGTGGCTAGATTCCATGAGAAAATTCACGAGCTTTGCCCGGTATTACGGGAACCGTCGAACACCCCGACAAGAACGCGTCTTGAACAGAGGGGGGGGCTAGTTTCAAGATGAGGGCGAGCCTCCCACCGAGGAAAGAGGGTTTTGAGCATTAGCCCGTTCTGAGAGCCTTCAGTAATGAGTGTCCACATTTTGTGAATAGCGAGATCGGTGAACTCCTGGCGCCAGAAATTGCTTCATGGAGGCACCAAAGGGAAACAAAGCTACCATGTACGGCGCGCACGGTATGGCCGGTACGTCAAGCACCGCTCATCAGCATGAGTGGTGAAGTTTGATCAATTTGGAAGGAAATGTCTTGAAGCAAGACGATCGGAGTAATCGAGATGGCCTACATTGAAGTGAGCATGCCGTCCGCACTCTCTTGTGGGCACGGGGGATGGCTGATGGTTCTGGCAGATGGGAAAGGCAGCCCACTGTTCCGTATTTCATGCTGGGCTTTAACTCGATCCCGCACAAATTCTCAGGGTTGTTTCTTCAACTCGTTTCTAGCCACACGTCACTACTTGAGCACTCCGGGAATGAAGAGTAAGTTTTGACCACAGAACAATCGATACAACGTCTCTGTAAGTCTTTCCTTCCCTTGGTTTAAGTATTTGTTCCTCTAAGCTTGTAGTCACACAAACAACCATCACGATGGTATTCTTGCACATTTCTTCGGAAGATACAATAGCAGCCGATCCCTTACCGCAAAATCCTGCGCATCTGACGAGTTACCAAGCGTGAGGTTGGCCACCGTCGAAAACTTCCCGCCTGCCGATAGCCCTCGCTGGAGTCGGAAATTTCGAGGATTCGACTCGCCTCCAGGCGCCTGTAGATGTTGGTGGTGGTTGTGGTCGTGGCCGTCGCGAGGAGGGCGTGATCAGGCAGAAGTTGAAGCAAGAATTCGCGAGCTCACGACAGGAACCTTGGGAGTCGTTTTTGCCCCCAAACATGAGGCAACCCTAAGGCTTCAGCCGAAGCTAGGTCACACGAATGAACCACAGAAAGTTTTCTCCATCATCGCCAACAAGTTCCATCCATGATGGTGGAGATGAAACAGAAGCAGATCCGACACGAGGAGCGCGTGAGACGGGTCAGCGCGAACTAATTTTGTTTTTCGTGTGTTGTGCCCACAATATGCCATGTTCGTCGCATGTCACACATCATGGCTACTCGAACGTCGAAGGTCGCACGAATGCGGTGAGAGAAAATAGTCGGGCTTTTGACTCTCGCGCAATGTGGCGATATAGTCAAGGAGGCGTTCCTGGCACCCGAAAGAGACGAATGGAGGGTTACACACCCCCACAACAACACCACGTGTCTACGAACAGGAGTTCCGCTGTATACTATTGTGGAGTGCTTTCGGCCGACATTGACCTCAGGTGAATTTCTTGCCGTCGCCAGAACGTGGGACTGGCTAGTCATATGGGATCACGCTACAAGCCTAGGCCGTTCTTGTCGCCCGTCATCCACGATGCTGCTCCCAGATACCTGTACGCGGACCGCGGTGACCTCACGAGTGCTTCCCAAATCCAGCGTGACCCACTCGTTGGTACTGCTGGAGGCCTCCCATAACGTCGTGAGGTCGCCATCGGCAGACAACGAGGCGTTACTCGCTCTGCCGCTAGAAGAACTCTGTACCACCACGGAGGCGTTGTCCCTAACCACGAGAGATACACGGGATAGGAAGGCGGAGGAGACACGTTGCTGTCAAGGTTGTAAAATCTGAGGTTTCATGTCTATAGTTTAGCTGTTTGATTCGAATCATGACTGCGAGACATGTTTGGATTTGTCTGCGGCCGACCGATCTCCCTCAAACGCATGCCCCAGGAAGCGTGGATGCGGTCCCATTGTCATCGTGTGGTGAGATGTGTACCACAAAAACGCACGCCAGGGTCCTTCCCATATCAACTGCCTCCCCAGGTCAGGTCGAACTTTGAGCACAGCAAGATGAGCATTTCTAAACACACAAGGGCAGATTGCGCTACGAAGGTACATATGCCGGTGTTGGCTAAGGGAGAGGGGCTCGCGTTGAATCTCACGCAGACTGGAGTTGATCGTGTCATAAACATGCCAAAGGCGAGCAGCGAGAGGGCAGCAAAATCCGTTCTGAGCCCCCCGTAGAGAGACTAGGACCGATATGATGGCGTAAACACCTCATGCTAAGCAATACCACAATTCCTTCCGGGGTCACGTGCTTCGATTTCGTGTACACGCATTCAATGTAGGACCACCAAGGATGCTGCCTGCCCAATGAGAATCGCCGTCATCCGGAGTATTTCTTGGCAGAAACGAACGCGCTCTTTCCAGCAGTAAGAAACTCGTTGACAGTGACGAGCAACGTCTGTTCGACGCGATACTATTGTTCGTTCGGGGTGGGCGGGGGGTGGTAGTGTGTGAAAAGCACAAGCACTATACTGTTGATTGGTGAGTGGCCTGCTGCTGACCTCGTGGTCCAAGGGTTGAGGCCATGATCCGTTGTCCCCGGCAGCCGCCCCGTCCGTAGCTCCACTCGTCCGAGTGTAGCTGCTCGATAGATCAATCAGTGAAGCAATGGGTGTTTTGTTGGTGTTATGTGCTGTTATGTTCATTGATGTTGTTTTTTTGTGTTGTTGACGATAGTAGTGGTGGTGGATGGTGTTGACATTGGCATATAGGATAAACCAATCGACGTGGGTGGACGTTGTAAACGAAAAGTAGCATTGGCCGAAAAGAAGAACGTGATGAACGAGAGTAACTTTGGGGAACATCCGCGTCTGTTGATGGTTGCCGCTCAGAAACACAACTCACCTGCTCCGCTAGAACGCATCCGCAGTACTACGTGGTGCCGGTCTGTTGCCGAGACACGAAAGATGGGTGAGTCCATATGAGGCGATGGGCCGCGCACCGTTCCGCGGATCGTTCCCGAAGGTTTCCACTGAACTTCGGCATCCATTTGCACTGAAGACGCTCTCGCCCACGCATCAGTTGAGCTATCGAAGTCCCAAGAAACTGAAAAAGCCGGTTAGGTGACGATGTTTTAGGTTTAGGGCAAATGGGAAGGGCGAGGAAGAAAGCAGATCCGTACAATATAAGATAGACGAATGTGCGATGTGGGGCACGAGAGAGAAAGTGGGGATGGGAGACTTACTGCTCTGAGCGGTCGTTGTCGGAGCAATGCCCCTTAAATAAAGTCCCGATGTCTACTTTATACCTCCTTTAAAATAGATTTCGTGGCGCCGTAAACACTAGACTACTCCGTACTCATGTGTAGACTGATGTACATGTTGTGTGATATTGTTCCAGTAGTACCGCAGTTCTACAGCAGTACAGTAGTACAATAATAGAATGGTGCTGCCCCCAATTTTCGAGTGCCGCACGTAGGAATGGAGATCTACGTTTTTTCCGGCAGAGCTGCCGCCAGTGGTTAGCCTAACCGCTTCAGGTAGAGCCGTTTCCCTCTCATCGTTGCACGACAAAGCTCCCACAGAAAATCTCCACACTGACTGATGAGTGACCTTCGATTGCATCGTGTCCAGCCGTGTGAGCTGCTAGTGTCGTCAGCAGGATAAGCACCACCAGCGGTAGCAAGTGTTTCCATCCTTTCCTCATTGCGACGGGCGTCTCAGGTGGTCAAGGATTGTAGCTACCACCGCCGTCCGTGTTTGGGGTGTGCGTTTGGAGAAGAGCTCGATCTTGGATACGGCTGCATCTCCGCTCGTCGCCTTGTCGCTCCGCGGCGTATCTACCAAATCTACCGAATCTACGGCTATTCGTCCTTGTTTTTAAGCACCCCGCACCCCTATAAAACAAGCCATCGGGGGCCCCCAAGACCGACGTTACAACAGGCCGGCCTCCGAGACTGCAAGACAGACCCAACACTAACTGAAGCAGAGACAGCAGCTAGCCTTTGGAGAGGGAGACACACGAGGCAAGCAAGGGACAAAGGGAAAAGGAGCGCCCCAAGCACGCAAGCAGGACAGGCACAGGTGTCGACTTGTTGTTCTTGTGTCAAAGGTGAGAAGAAACGGCCTCGGTTTTGCCTCTCGAATGACACACACACACAAGACCCGCCTTGGTGGCAACGCACTTCGCCCAAGCCTCTTTGGTGTTTGTACGCCCGCACCCGGACCGAAGCCGGGCTCGCCTTGCACACCGACTGTGCTGCAAGGGAAATGCTGCGCGGTGATGAGGGGCTACGTCCACCCGGACTCCCTGCGCTTGAATGTTGCGCCTCGGTGTGCGTCGTGTTTTGTGCCCGGTTCCCTCGGGGATTGGCGTTGCCTTCTATTGTAAGACCCCCTGTATTTGCCTCTATTTGGAACTGCCATGTCACCCTGGGGTTGTTGCGAACGCTCTGCTGTCGGTGACGTCTGCAAGTGCAACGTCGGTAGCAAGACAGACGAGGCAGCTGTTCCTGCTAAGCAGCAGCTAGCAAGGCAGTGTCTAGCCTTGTGTGCTCACGGGGGCGTGCTTCGATGATTTTATTTTGTCCCTTGTCCGAAAAAGTGAAGACAAACCACGCAACGTTGCACTTTTGGGCCCGATTGGAACAATATTATCGTACTCAGTACAAGTGCAGATAGAAGTTGAGCCTGCACAGCAGCAGCACCACGTTGTGTCATGTCTAAAAGCGAGGCGATGTGCTGTAGCCATGTCCGAGCCAAGCGCTTGCTTTGTCGTGGCTGCTCTGGCTTGCACTCCGCCCTCGTCGAAAGATTCAGTCATGTTGGACTTTTGGTCGGTACAAGAGGTCTGTTGGTCTGTTGTACTCGAGGGTTCCATATGCAGTTGTCCGTCCAGGAAAGACGGGAAGACCCAAAAAAATGCATCATGTTTTGGGGAAGAGCAGATAGCATTTACTATACGTACATGCATGCGCATGTTTACTGCTCTATCGTAGCACATAGATGATCACCTACCCCGCTCATCTCAACGAAAAGAATCATTGGACTCCTCCCTATTACGAGTGTTCAGTCTCGACAACATCGACGTGGCGGGCGTTAGCGCATGATGTGGGGCTCTGCCTTGTGTTCTCTCGCTGTCGGCAGCGTAGAGCAGCGTACTACACGTTCTGCTGTACTACTGCTGTACCACATGGTACGCATAGCAAACAGGAGAACCAATCTACTGCTGCTGTACAAGTGTAGCACTTCCGCAGCTTCCTGTTGATGAGGTGTCACATTCAGTGTTTTTTGTTTTCCAGTAGTGTTTTTGCGGGCGCTTTCGCCTCTGCGTGCAGTTTCCTATGTTGTTGTTCGTCTGCGTATGTGCCGCGTACCCATTTCCTCGGTTTCCTCTCTCCCTCGAGCAAAATGCACGCACACTGCATCAGCCAGCACCACACGTCTCGTCGGCTGTATGCATACTACCATTGATGTTTTACTATAATAGAAGTAATTTTCTGGTCGCGCCACACACCACCCGGTACTTCGGTTGGATTATCGCACATGTTGGTATCATCAGGCCTGCCTCTCGCCCCCCGTTGTTATGTAGTACGGCTGTAGATGGAAGTTCTGGGTCCACGATGTTGACTTTTGGGCGTGCAGCATCGAAACAGCGCTATGCTGTGTGCTCAGGGCTCATAACCCTCCGGTAGATGGTTCCGCCGCCCGCTGTATTTTTGTGGGACGGCAACATGTGTCATTCGTCCACGTTGATCTGATTAGACTAAATAGAGGACTAGGGAGTCAACACGGTAGCTTTGAGTCAGATGCCGCGCGGCTTTTACGGGGGAGGCAACTATTTAACTGTTTTGTGCGGCAGAGGAGCACACACCATCAGGAAACGGTTCTGTGTGTTGCGCGTTCTTCAGGGGCAAAACCCGCTCGCCCGCAATTCGATAAATAGCAACACGCGCTTCTGGCTTTCGGCCGAAAACGTAGCAGCGCTTTTTTTCGGCGGAAGCCAACAGCCCTACAGGCGATTCTCTGTCGCCCTCTCCCTACCTCTCGAAAAGCAGGAAAGTTACTTCGATGATGGGTAGAACAAGTACAGGCAGTAGTACCGTAAGAATTGCGAGTCCCCGCACCCCCGTGCGGTCGTGTGTTTTTCTTTTGAAGCGTTTTCGCCATTTCATTTCCATCGCACATGGGTGCCATGCGTGCGTCCGGCCGCTGTGCGGAAATCAACTAAACCTTTTGGTTTTGATATTTAACGCACACCCCTGTGCGATAACTCCCTAATGTGATATCCTTATTTAGTACTTCAGGCGACACAGCAGTAGTTGAAAGCACACCCCCTGCTGTGTGATGGCTCCGGTATGTGCGGTACTCGAATAGAAGTAAATCTTTGCGGGCGGAAGGATGCCTCGGTTGCGCTGTAGTTGTAGGCTCCACACGCAACGTACACACGCACGCACGCTCATCAGTCCACCGATTAGCGCGGTGGATGAGATTCGAGACAACGCACGTGTTGCCCAAACCAAATAATGTACCGATATGCGGCGAAATAAAACGCGGCGAAATAAACAATTCCGCCAGCGGAAAACCGAAATTTCCCGCCCTCGATTTGTATGCATACACTACACAGCAGCAGTCAGTTGGCAATCATGTCAGAGGCTGCTCTTTCTTTGTCATATTTTATGGACACAGTTTCCCGATTAATTAAAATATATCAAACAACAGTGTTTCACCTCCTTCATAGTCTACCTCCACGTTTGGTTTGCGACGATGCCATTACGAAGTATTGTACTTCTACAGCAGAGCTGGCATGCCAGCACCGGCATGGTTGCAGGGGTAAAACTTTCCCCGGAATCGTTGGTACTCAACTACCCTAAGATTACGAATCATCGCACCCATTCCGAACCCTGTGCGGAAATGGAATACACCATTTTTTTTGTTGTCAAGATGACCCAACGAATCCATCTCTATCTATTTTAGCCAATAAAGATTAAGTAATCATGCAGAGGTGTGATGACTCCCGGACTGTGCGATGCAGGGGAGTGAATACCTTCTAAGATAATGCTGGGGGGAACATGATGATCGGGAATCAGAAGTTCCGTGAGGCTTTTGAGTTTGAATGTTTTGTTCGTGGTGACAGTAGGACATGTAGTGGCAAATAAGAACGCGCGAAAGTTCCACCCTTCTTGTGTTGGTTCCATTTTCAAGTCAGCAATATGCATGCACAGCCGGTGCAAACCGCTCTTGTTCGGTGTGTTCTTTATACCGCAATCCCACAAATCTGGCACACGCATATTCTTCAGCGCTTCGAGCTGAAAGCCTGGTGCTTGTGTGCTTCGTTTTCAAGTTGGTGATGACTGGGTTTGTGCAGTTCGGCGAGGAATTTCATTGGAAAAGCCTGTCAAGGCAAGCCAGACAGGCATCCCGAAAAGGCAACCGGTGCCACCATGTAGTTATCGTTATTCGTCAAACAAGCGTCTTCACTATGCAAGTGTTTGCGTATTGTGTTTCTGCGTTGTATTTAGAAAGTTAACAAAAACATGGCGACTGCCGCCGACAACAGCGGCTTCATGCTCAGAAGCCCCATCGTCGAAAGCATATCGTAGTTTCTAAACCCGACGATCGAGTTCTTACAACATTGGTGAAAACTTGCGTGCCCAGATAGTATCAACGAACAACCAATCTTTGGGTATCACGCCGGGTTCGTGTAGCGTGCAGCAACCAAACCACCTGCGCCCTTGGGTGACCCTGCTGTGTAGGATGGAAAGATGGCCTTTTCTCTGTGTGTGATTCAGCCCGACTATGAGATGATGTCGCGGGGGGTGGCTATACAACGGTGGGCGGGGCGAAGGCAAAGAGGATAGCACTAACGACCTAGACACCGTGACATAGGATATAAGAGATACTGCTGTAGCCCTCTAGCTTTCTTGAGACACGTCCCAACCAGCGGACAAGCATCGCGCTTTGTCGTTGCTCCTTTGGCCTGTCGATCCTACTAAATATATAGCGTGAACGTCCGAAGAGAAGTTAAAAACTTGGGAAATTGTTTGAGAAGAGGTGGCAAGGGACATAGACTGAAAGACCCTCCGCTTTCGTGGTGCTTTTCTCTCACAGCTGCTGTAGATGGCCATGACGTGTACTGGTGCATGGAACGTTCGGCCCACTTCAGCATACTTAAATTTGTACGGTTATTGTCTGGACAAACCAAGCCCAAGCGTAGCTGCGAGCAAGTGCGTGTCTCTTTTCCATTTGTGAAGCCCGCTTCTTGTTCTCTCTCTCTCGCTCTTTCTCCCTCCCATCTTGCTGACACCGCCGTCTCTCAGGCTCCCTAGAACCTCCTCCTTAACGAACTCAAGTCGCACGAATAGCTGTGTAGCTGACAGACTGCTAAGCACACGCGGCATTGCTACAATCAACAATCACCCCCCCCCCCCCTCCCTCGGCCCACCCCTGCGGCAGTTGCATCACAATGGACAACGCATCGCTAACGCAGTCACAGAGGGAGGCCCTCATCGTGAAGGGTTTCGGCCCAACAATGGTTCACTTTGTCAAAAACAACGGTGGCTGGATGTTCAACCTCGTCTTCGCCCACCTTCTCTTCTGGCTGTTCGGGTTCACGGCACTGCTTGAGTTCGGGTGAGGCGGTGGGGGAGAGGAGCAAGAGGCTCGTTTTGTCTCGAAGGGGATGTCAAGAATGGTCCTGCTGTTTGCTGGATCTTTGGATGACAACATTTTGGTTCCTTTTGAGGCAACCGTGCCATGCCTCCCCTCTCTCGTCACGTACGTGCACAGACGTCCGATAAACCAGACATTCGTATGCCCTCATGTCTTCATTCCGTTCATGTGACTTCGTGCCATCTACGAGGCCATCTCTGGTCCATGCATGTCTAATTTGTCCACGGTTCGTGTCCCTTTCTCGTTCTTGTATCTCTCTTGTACCCCCCCCCCCCCCTCACCCTCCGATAAGATGTGCAAGAAATTTTTATGTAGTTTGTGGCAGAAACGTAAAGAGCTCCCAAATGTTGGTGTCTCTAGTAGGGGTAGGAACGGTGCTCCGCCTCGAAAGAGACGCGTGGTCAATGGTCAAATGACTAAGGCAAGCAACAAATGAGTACGCCCCCCTCACCCTCCCTCGTTGCCGTCCGCACCCGTATAGGTACTCGGACCTTAACCAGGATTCCTCCGGTCAAATCAAGTCCGGCCCATCCGGATCAGGGGTGGGCATCATTACAACGCTCCTCATGGCTGTCGGGACGTTGGTTGTCGTTGCCAAGGCGGTAAGAGGGGGAGAGAAAAAGGGAGAGTGGGATGGATGGCTGTAGCGAGAAAGAGGAAAGAGAGTAATCGACAAACCAAGCGTTCAATTTTTGTTCCCATGGGCACCTTCTGCGGGTATCTTGTAGCAACGGGAGACGGTAAGGGATATCGTCCTAGGCTACTGCAATCCATGGCGATGGCAATTGACAGCTTCCCCGAAGTTCTGCAGGCCGGATAGGGTACTTAGAGTCATTTTATATGGTGTATGGATACACATATTTGCACCCCTCTTCCAAACACCCGGCGTTTGCGATACCAGAGTA
>FN649149.1:442725-460216 GCA_000310025.1 Ectocarpus siliculosus | reverse complement strand
ATTTTCAGATCCGGTACGATCCGAATGCCGAGTCGGGGGGGATTGGGACACACGGATCTTAGAGGACACCGGGGGGTGGAGGGGGGGGGGGGGAGGGGGTCGCGCACTGGCAACTCGACTGCGGAAGAAGCTCAAGCCTTGCCAGTCGGAGCCGAAGCTGCTTTCGGCTTTTTGGAAAGCAGGACCCCTTCCTGCTTTGGGACAGGCGAAGCAGATCTTGGGAGGAGCCTGCGCCGAGGCATCACTACCTTGATGCAGTCGAGGGTTTTTGCCTCACACCCCCCCTGCGTTCGTTCAGATCGCTTTTAATAGTTTCATGAATTTGCCCGTGCCGTAATATCGGTTGCTTGTTGTCTTGAAAGGCACACATGTTTGGCATCGTGCATTTATCGCTTAATCAACACTCTGCCTGCTGGCTGGGGCCTCGGGTTGATAACGCCTGATGTATATTTAGGTTTTTCCTTATCGGCCTGGGCGTCGGAGGGCGGGGGGGGGGAGGGGGGGTCATTTCGTGCTGCGTGCGTAGAGACCGTCCCGCCCCCACTAACCCACTCCTCCAGTCGCCGCTCCTACTTAGTTCATTTTGGCTTGAGCCTGCCTCCGTCCGGTCAACCGATGGGGTGGATGCAACCGTTGAAATGTTAACCGTTGAGAAGTGAGCGCGCAAATTCCGTGGGGGCGACGGGTTTTTGTACACACCGCATGCGAGACGACTCTTGACGATGTTTTTTCTTGGGGTAAGTTTTTGTTTGAGCAAGAGGCATTTTGGAGGGGAGGTGGTAGGGGGGGGGGGGGGGGGGGACTATTGCCATTGTTGCTGTAGCGCGATCGATCACAAGCCCCCTAGCGCGCTCGTCTCAAATCGGCTATTGCGCATGGCCGTCAGGGATGTGGCTGCGTGGGGGGAGGAGGGATTAGGCAAAGGCTCGTTCGTGTTAGGAGCTTTCGCCCGCGTTGTGCTAGTGGGGGTGTTGATTGGGGCAAGTAGCCAATCACCCGCACAGCGCCGGGCCTCATATGACGCGACTGCTTTCTATTTGCGGGTACGAAAAAAAGGGAACGACGCAATACGCGTTGGTGTGGTCGTTAGTTGCGACAGGCGTCAAGCCTGTTCTGTGCAGGAGACGGAGGCAGAAGACAGGGGGGAGGCGAGCAGCGGTTTCATGTGTAGCTTTGGTTAGTTTAATTGTTTTTGCGTCTCTTCTTTTTCCCGTTCTTTTTTGTTAGCCTTCTGAACGGGGTGATTTTTTGCCGGGATGTACAATATCTATGTCCCTCCATCATCAGCATTTATCCGAACGGGCATCCATCCGAGTTTCGATCGATGCGCTCGCTCACCGTAGCTGTGGTCCACGCCGGCAGGAGGCGGAGCGAGAGGGAGAAGAAGAGAAAGATAAGCCGATCAATCAGAGTGGCTTTTACGGCAGACTTTTTGGTTCATTACAGAGTCACGTGTTCCACACCCCCAGCCAAGGCGGTTCGGCTTCTTTAGCCCCTGCCTAGGCCCGTTCGATCGAGCGGTGGCAGCGGGGTGGTGACTTTTTACTTTTTACAAGGAGAAAACAACGACCTAAGTACTCGTGTGGGTTGTGGGTTAAAACAAAGAGACGCTCGGCCGATCGATGCATGTCTTTGCAGGGGTTTTAACTATCGTCACCTCCGCTGATCGGGAGATTGATGAAAAGGACCCCAACAACTTGACAAAAGTCACCCCATCACATCGGTAACACAAGGCTGCGATCGCCCAGCCCCGCGAGAAGACTTGGTTCCGTCTGCGTGAAGCCCTAACATAAAGTTGTCGAGGTCAACTTCAAACTACCAACGGTACATGTCGAATCTCTCGTCTCTGTCTCAACAACAAAGAGCTCGTTGTGGTTATTGATGAAATCGTCTTTTGTAGTTGTGGGAGAAAAAAAAAAATGAATGCCCCTGAAACCTGTCCCACGCACACCGAAAAAAATGGGCCCAACAAGCTTGCACGATCTTCGATTGTCTCATGCGTGCCTCTCTAGGGTAGTTCGCCTTTGACCACGGAAGGCATCCGCGCTAGGTGGACCAGTGTCAGCGGTGAAAGGTACTGAGCAGATACTGCTGTACCGGAACGGTTTTTCCACGTCAAGACAAGAACGACAACAACAACGCAGCGCCCGAAAAAATCGGAACATCTATGCTACAAGTACGGGTGGCGGTAAGTATGTAGCACGTGACGTCAAGATGTACAGCGCCGTTGCTGTCACTGTAAGCGTTCGATGATGATCGCCGAGGCTCCGCCGCCTCCATTGCAGATGGACGCGCACCCCACCGTGCCATCGTTTTGCTTGAGCACGTGGTACAGGGAGCAGATGATGCGAGCACCAGACGACCTACCGCGGTGCCAAAAGCACCAGCAGGAAGATGTGTGTTGGGCATATTTTGTTGAGGGGAGGGAAGCGACAGGCATACGATGACCGGGAGACGGCGACGTAACGCACGACATGGGGAGAGGGGAGGGAGGTGACGGGACAGAGAGGAAGTGAGGAACTACAGGAGCTGCAGCAGGAACGTCAAGTGTAACACAGAAAACTACCGGAAGGGGGGGGGAGAGGGGCGATAGGTCACGTGTCGTGTCTGAGTGTACCTCGATCGCCAGCATGGATCGAAGGAGACTCTCTATGTATGCATCACGACTCCATGCCCATAATCTATATGTCGACCCTTCGTATGGGAATGGCAACTAAATAGGTCGGTTGTTTCCTTTCCTCAATATCAATCTCGGCATCCCGTTGGTACCTAGTTAGTCTTAACGTTGTTTTTGTTGATAATAAGGTAACTGATGACGATTACTCACAGCAATAGTTCATCACCAGAATATTCAGCAATCACACATCGTGCCTGACGGAATTGTGAGTCATGCTCACACATGCTCATTACGGCGCGGAACCGGGGATACCAGCTACCGTGGAAAAAAAATGAAGCTCAGAAAACGAGGGGTCGGCACCCCTGCCACCAAAAAAACTAGAGATGCGTCAGAAATCAACTCAAAAGGCTTACCCGATAGGGTGTCCGAGAGCGACCGCTCCTCCGTTTACGTTTACCCTCGCAGGATCGAGACCCATAATCTGCACGACACCGAACGGAAAGGAAAGGGACTCGTTTTGAAAGGTTGTAGGGGGGCGATACCTTACTATTGCTGCTGCCTCTATTGGCAAGGGCAGCAAGAACGAATGAGCCGTGGATTTACTACGGCGGATGAGTGATACATTCAGAGTTTCGTCGTCCCATTGGAGGGGGGATAGTAAGCCTTCTCTCCCCTAGCGCATCACCTTCGATGCCGAAAGAGTGTGATCGGAAGGTGGTACTGATCTTACGCTGGCAAGATGTAATAACCCCAGTCGCGCTTGTCCTAGAGTCGACTAAATACTGCAAGATATAAGTAACCCTTCTTGTGATGATGCCCGAGGTGGCCCAAAAGGCTGATGGGCAAATCCTAGTGTTGATTCCGCGACTCGGCGGCGGTAACGAGCTTTCCGGTCGTTTCCTCTCTTCTGCCCCACCACCAGCAGTCTCCTCCATTCTTAGCGACCTCTTCTTTCGCCAACAGCAAGCCACATTTTCCCGGCGATCGCACAGCCAACAACCAACACCGCGACAAGGCAGCAAGAACGCTGTTGCACAAAAAAGGACCCCGTTCCCTCTCAACCTTGCCAACCCGAGCGTCACACGCCACCAAATCGCAGCAAAAAACGGAGATACAGCTCTACCAACTACGACGGCAGGGGCAGCAAGCGACCCAGTGCTCTACGCGACATACCAGGAATCCCAAGTGGTCGCACGGGGTTGGTTGCTTCCATGAGTCGTTCCAGCCAGACCCAGTTCTCCACCCCCACCCCCACCCCCACCCTATTATCCACACACAAGGTAAACGGCACGCCCGGAACGCCTTACCTTCATGTTCGCCAAGGCGACGACACTAAATGCCTCGTTGATCTCGTGGAAGTCGACGTCTCCCAGAGATATCGCGGCGTTTTTCAGTGCCACCGGCACCGCGTCCGAGGGTGCTATGGTGAACTCTACCGGAGCCTGCGAGTCGGTGGTGTTCAGCAGGGGAGGGAGGCAACCCATCGTCAAACGGCTCGAGAAAGAAAGGTCTTGGGCATGTTTTTTGTGATTCTCCGTTTTTTGTTCTCGTGCGGGGAAGGAGCGCATTGGTTCGAGTACATGCTCGCTCTGCTACTGGCGACCACCTCGTCTAGTTTTGTTCTGATATTACTGTATATCCGCGCTCATACACACAACATTCCTGTCGAGTGGGAACTCCGTCTAGTGTAGCCGGCTTTCGTCACGCTCCTCGTTTTTCTACGCCTGTGAGAACGATGTGCTCCAAGACAACGTGGAGCCGTCGAGAGGTTTGCCCCCCTCTCTTCACGCGATGGACAAGCAGTCGCTTCACCAATCGGTCGACAGATTGACTGCCGGGGTCCTCTCACGAGAACGCTGGGAAGGCGTGCTACCGCAGCTACTATACTAATCGTATGGTACCGTTCCGCAACAGCAACAGCAACAACAAGCACGGCTAAACTCGGCTGACCCTCCACGAGCCTTCCTTGCCTTTGGGTCCAAGAACTGCTTATCGAACATGTATCTCGTCTGTCTTAGCTCAATTCGCGCCGCCCACGAGATGGGTGGCAGAAGAACGGGAGCAGAAAAAAAACACTCACGCGAGCAGCGTCCCCGTAGCCCAGGATCCTCGCAAGCGGTTTCACCCCGAGCTCCTCCGCCCTGCTCAGCATCGAAATCCGAGCGACCGCTGCGTTGTTTTTGGGAGGGTGCCTGCTTGATCTTCGCCTCAACAGCCTACACCAACCACCAAGCATCTCGGCTACGACTGAGAAGCAATTTGTCATTCGTGAATGAACGTCTGAGGACCGTCACATGCTTTCCACCGCGTTTTGTTCAGCGTACTGTCATATAATAGTTTCCTGTATGAATACGGATGAATGTTAGTGTGGGGGGGTATAGAGCGATGCAGCCATAGACGGGTTTCGCAAGGCTAGCACAATCATACCTGTCGCGTGTTCCTGCAAATTGTAACATCAATAATCACGTAGATGTGAGGTGGTCGAAAATTCAGATTTCTGACAGCAGCAGCAGCAGCAGCAGCAGCAGCCACAACAGCAACAGCAACAACAACAACAACAACAACAACAACAACACCAAGGGTATAGTACCTTGCGGTGCTCATGAGCACAAGCGCGGCCGCCCCGTCGTTGAGGCTGCTAGCATTGGCCGCAGTCACTGTGCCCTCTTCTCGCTCAAACGCAGGCCGCAAGCCTTTCAGCTTGCCGAGGTCGATCTGTTTTCGATTGACATACGTGCATACATGTACACGTTGCCGAAACAAACGTCGACGGAAAAAAGAGTCGGCCAGTGCTCCTCAACACGCGAGAAGATGAAGATTGACGGTAAAGACAAGGAGAGGTCATACCGCGTTTGCAACAGTCCCCCGACGTGTTGGTAGGATACTAATATAGTAAATCGACAGGGTTGTATCCTCTGATGCTCACATTTGTGTACTCCTCGTCCTTGGTGATGGTCGTCGGCGAGCCTCTCCTAGAAGAGATTTCCACAGGTGTCGTCTCCTCGTCAAAGCGTCCCTGTTGTTTATTGTGGTTGTTTTTCGTCATGTATTGGTTGGTGATGGTGTTGAATGTGTGAGAGAAGCGACATACACAGCGCACGGGGAAAGACAAGCCGGACAAGAGAGAGAGAGGGATGGAGAGAGACAGAGAGAGAGGCAGACAGACAAACAGACAGACAGAAACAGAGAAGAGGGGAGGAGAGGAGGGGGGGAGAGAGAGAGGTGGGTGGGCACGTTATCACCTGGAACTTGGCGACACAACACGCCAGACAACCAACAGCCAAGAGAGCAAAGTCACCAACCCAACACAACACACCCCACAAAATTGGAAGAACAGCAGGGAACCGGGCGATCGCCTTGGCCTTGCTTCTCTATCTGCCGCTGGTTGCGCTTGCCCACGCCACACGACACCAAGACCCTATTCGGGAGACTACGGTTGCAGTCCGCTGCACCCAACACACCCCAAACGACTTTCCAAACCTTCTCCCAAGCCAAGGCCGCCCGCTGGTAGCTCTCAGTGGCGTGCTCATCCTGGGCCTCTCTGCTGATGCCGTAGGCAGACGAGCACTTCTCGGCGCAGATGCCCATGTGGTGGTCGTTGTAAACGTCCCACAGCCCGTCATGGATGATACCTATCTTGCAGGTTCGGGAGTGTAGCTGTTTCAGATACGTGAAGCCAAGATACACGTCCCGCAGCCCGTTGTGGAAAATGTATGGCAACATCGTCAGAGGAAAAAAAAATAAGCAGGTGTGGCAGACGAAACCGAGGATGGAGCGTTCGTGGTCATGGTGGCCGCGGTGTGGTTCCTGGAGCCGTTGAGTTGTTACGAAGGGTTCGTCCCGTCGGCGGGGAACAAAAGAAATTTCCGGGAATTTTCCACGTGGTGACCTGCTCACCCCCTCGAGGGCATGAAAATCATCTTACCAGGCGCTGCGACTTCTCGCGTCAACTCGTACGGTACGGCGCCACGTCAAAAGCCTTTTGGACCTCTCGCGCAACTGGTTTCTACAACACTGTCTCTCTGCCGGCGTTTTGGTTCGACTGGTGTAATGTAACCAACCCTAACTGCAACAAACTGCAAAAATATTCTACGGGACCCCTTCTAGGGAAGGGAAGTCCTTCCCTCATGACTCAACAAGAGAGAGTCAGAAAGAGAGACACTCACAGAGAGATAGAGGCAGACAGAGACAGAGTCATTGGAAAGAGGCAGACAGAGACAGAGTCATTGGAAAGAGACAGACACACACAGACAGAGACAGAGACAGAGAGAGACTCACCGTCGACGACGGTACCGTTACCGAGGCGAAGACCGCCCCTCGCCTGGGGAAGGTAGTACGGCACGTTCGACATGCTCTCGAAACCTCCCGCGACCATCACCCCTCGGTGACCCAGCGAGAGGCTCTGCGCAGCCAGCATCACCGACTTCATACCGGACGCGCAGACCTGGTTGTTGATCGTTAGCCACGCGGTAGGCGTGTGCGACAAGCACGGCAGGGTCTACGTTTAGCCTGCTTGGTTCGCTCCCTTTTAGTATGGAAGGAGCTATACATGTGGGTGTGTCTCTGGCCCTCCTTGCTCAGTGCAATGACAGGTGCGGTCAGCATTCTTTGGGACAACGACAAGCAATGCCATGCTTAGGTCCAAAAGGTACACCGCTGAGCTGCTGCCTCGCCCCAAGCGCTACCGCTGTGTCCCGATGTAGTTTTCGTGTCCTGTCCGCACCACCGTACTACTACACAGCGGCGGCGGTGGTATCGTCGATGCAAAGAACAACCACCACAACGAGCAGCACCCACCTTGTTGATCGTTGTGCACGGGACGGACTCGGGGAGCCCTGCGGAGAAAAGGCATGATTCGACAGGTAAGGGGGGGGGTGAGAACATGATTATTTCTAGCAAAACTCTGTCAAAACAATGAAAGATCCCAATCCTGTGTACAAACATCACCACCACCACCAACAACAACATGGCAGCCTGCACGGGCTTGCTGCTTGCCTGCGTAGATTGCCGCCTGCCTCGCTGGCGCCTGGCCCGCCCCTGCGCTGACCACGTTACCCATGAACACCTCCTCGACGAGAGCGGGCTGTAGCCCTGGGTAGAGAGCGTATCGCGATCACGGCGCGAGCATGCGAACACAGACATTTTGAACCACCCGGGGCTAGTTTCGTTTCCATGAATCAACAATGACCTCCACGCCAAGCGGAGTCTGCCATCAAGTACTCGACACACGTGCTTAAGCATTCCCGCTGCAGAACACCCTAGATTACCCCATCGTGTGCTGTTTTTGAGCCGCGGTGGCGGGGGGGGGGGGGCAGGGGAAACTCCCCCCTCCCTGGAAATAGGCACGATTCCCGTCTAAATTTAACAAAAACTACTGGGCGTAATACCTTCCGCTCTGGCCACAGCTTCCCGGAAGGGAATAGCGCCCAACTTTGGGCCCCAAAGCGCGGAAATTCCCCCCCCCAAATTGCCGATGGGCGTGCGGGCCATGCTGACAATGACGGCATCCTGAAATTCAACACGCCGCGAGTCGATGGTGGTTCTTTGAGGGAGGGAACCGGCCGGCGGGGGGAGGGGTCACCATCGGGTGCGGATAGCACTGATGATTGATCGAAGACATGGGAGAAAACGTTTGGTGCGCCGCAAGGTACACATAATGCCGGTCAGCCTTTCTGAAAGACCCTCTGGTGAAATCGCGCGACACGCATGGAATGTTCGATATTATTCGAGTTTCAAGTTGTCCCATATACTCTGAACTGTGCTGAGTGCCCGGCATCAGGCCGACCGAATTATTTGGCGCTAGCGGCCATTAAAAACAGGGGCCACTACATACAGCAGTACCTTGCAGTCTCTGAGCCGTCCACAAAAGATTATGGGGTAAAAGAAAAACAGCAGACAGTATAAGCGGAGGGTCTGCAACAATCCAGTTGCTCACACCCGGCGACTTCAACGGGTAGATCCACCCGTGATATCGTGATATTGCTCGACTCAAAGCACCTCCTGGGCAGGTGCGGAGAGCTGGAAACTTGAGGTTGTACTGTGGTACAAGAGCGAGATGCTTCGAGAGTTTCGATCCGTGCTGGTGACTGCTGTGTTGCCAGTTGCCAGACCAAACTTTATCTTCACTTGAAGCTGCGTGAGCCAGCACGCACCATCCTCAACCAAAAACCCGTCAGTTTCTCGCATGCTTCAGGGGGGCATGGGTAGATCGTGTGTGACAGGCAGCAGAAGCCTGCAAGTGCGCTACAGTGTGGGATGTAGGCATGCCGCATACAGGTTGTCGGAGACGGTAGGGGCACACATATCATCGGGTGTACTGCTTGCAAGTTGGACCCACCGTTGACTGCGGACGTTGGACACCTCCAGTGGCGCCAGGAGAAGTCCGACGCAGCACCTGCCGAAGCCGAGCACCGTAGGTCGGGCGGATGACCATTGCTAATCTCCGACACGCGAGATGCAGGCTTTCAGCCACAACTTCCACAGCGCAGAGTTCGTTCAAGCCAACATTGAACAAGCAAGCAGCTTGTTGCGGCGACGCGCCGGGTGGAGTTAGAGGCTCCGTGAAAATTCTGGGGGGCTGTTCCTGGGGCTCCTGGCGGGCGCGGCCGGCTCATTGGTTACTTTAAACTGGATGACAGTCCGTCGGCAGTGACGTGTCGGCCTGTTGAGTCACCCGTTCGTTTTCTGAGCAGGGTGCATCCGCACATCCGTACCTCACCACAACGCCGAGCCACTGACACCACCCACACCCACACGCGCACGACAGTCTTGCTCCTCCTGTCGTCTCCCGAAGCACCATCTAGCAGCAGCAGCAGCAGCAGCAGCAGCAACGTACTCATGATTTACGACGGCGAACAACGGCAACCCCGGAAGCATTTGACTGCGCGGCTCGCGCTCAAGCTTCTCGAGGACACCCCTGAGAGCTCGCACAGCAGCACCAGCGGCTCGCCAGGATCGCCGATCCACAGAAAAACTGTTTCCCTCCAACACGCCCTGCGTAACTCCGGCGACAGCATTGCCCCAACAACAGCAGCAGGGAAAGGAGCATCTCTCGAGCACGACCTCTCACATACGACGGCATCCTATTCATCCACGACGACCACCAACTCCACCTCAGCGATGATAGTTGACTCCCGCCCTGCTAGTTTCGGCAGCTCGGATGAGTCCTCCGTCGCTTCGTGGGAAGAAGGAGATGATGGCTTAGTGTTCGAGGACCGACACCGGTTGGGGGCGGGCGCTAGAACTGTCAACTCTATCGACGACACCCTGCTGCTGCAGCTCGAACAACGCTCCTCATCTATCCGACAGCAACAACAGCAGTTCTGCAATGAACGGTGAGTTTTACAGCCAGCTGCAGACTGAGGGTTGGTTTCCCCGACCATGCGATACGTGCATTGGTGCCTTTCGTAGCCTCTAGGAAGTTGTGTAGACTCTGCCATGTTCGGTCTCAACTACTAGCGCTCTTTTGGCCTAGGCTCCTGTACATAAATTAGCGCAGTGACAAAAATTGGGCCAACCCCTTGATGCATATGTGTCAACTTGACCTATTCTGAGTCACTGTTGGCTGTAGGCCTCTGAACTGCTCATGAAAACTGATTCTGGGGGGCGCTCAGACGACCGGAGAGAAGACAACCGCATTGCAGGTTGTTGAACACGAACGTTTGTCTGGTCTTTCATTTTTCGCCGCTGACTCCTGCCGCTGATGGCTCGTCCTCAGCAAGTGTTGTATCTTTGGTCTAGACTACAGTACACCACGCAGTGACACGTGGAACGACAACTTGATGGAGTTGCAACTAGAACTTCTGAGTCACTCTTGGCCTTAGGCCTCTGACCTATCCAAGAAAACTGAGTCTGGAGGGAGCTGAGACGACCGAATTCTTGAACATGAACGCTTTGTCTTGTCTTGCGTTTTGCGCCGCTGGCTCTTGCAACTGATGGCCCTTCTTGTATCCGAAAAGCGCAGACATGCCGGTGCCAACATCGACTGACATTCTTCTAAACTCAACCTACCGAAACCAGGAGCGATACGAACCCGCTGGAAGAGTTCGATCATCCGGCTCTCCAAGGCGCTGTTGCAGCGCTGCACGGCTACGCTGCTAGCGATGGGGACACCTCGTTCCTCGAGAAGGCTTATGAGCTTGCTAGGACCGTGGCGGGGTCCAAGCACACCCTTGGCGTGTCTTTCGACGCCTGCCGGGTGGTTTTGGCAGTAGGGTGAGTACGCGCATGTCGATGATCAGATAGTGATATTGCGCTCTTGGCCATGAAAGATCACAGCAACATTCCTGAAGCAACGCAAGGATTGTTTTCTTCGGTAGAGTTATCGGGCAGCACCCAGCCTGTTAGGATAGAATCTAGCCTACGTGTGCGCATTTTGTGCTGGAGTTCTTTTCAGGGCTCCATTTTCGTTGCAGGCAGCACTGCTGTGGTGTCCCGCCAGGCCGTTGGTCCTTGCCCCCCCCCCTCACTTGTGCCTCCCTCTCCCTGCCTCTCTCTCCCTGCCCAACAGGTACGTGCACATCCTCATCAAGGGTGCGCCCGACATGGCCAACAATTTCGCCCACCAGCACAGCCTGCCCAAGCTGGCGCAATCTCTCAAGCCCTACTGGTCACGCTCTCCATCCCCCACTCCCGACGAAGAGGCCGAGTGGGAGGAGTGTGTGTCCTCGCTCCTCGAGGTTACCTCAAGCATTGCCCTGATGACCGATGAGGGGGATATCTGGACCGTTCTCGACAGAGATCCTTTCGGCGAGGTGGCAGAGGTAAGAATAGTGCTTGTGATACCGAATCGTGCTCCTCCCGTCTCGTGTAGATACCACCGTGAGGTGACCCGAATTTTCTTTTGGAAGAAGGGTGGATGAGTAGGAGTTCGCGCTGATCTGTGTCTCGCGATGCTTTTATATACTCGACGATTTTTCAATGTAAAAAAAACGTTCAAGCGACCACCTCTGCTAATTTATCCTCCCGTAAACCTACCCCCCCTGGGCCTTCCGTTTGAACATCCACAGGCAATGGGTTTGTACCTTGCCCGGAGACCGAACGTTCTTCAGCATTACCAGGACGTCGGGAGCGCATGCTTGCGTAACAATTTTCTCTCCACCGAATCGGTGAGATTTGGAGAAAACAAACACGAATTGGCACAACGATACACCCAGACCCGTATGGTGTACAAAATTGAAAACGTTTCGACCCCCCTGTTTTTTGTAGTCTCCTGTGTAACGGGCGTCAGAAATCTGAAAACAGCTTTGGATCAAAGTGCTTGAAAGAAAATCACCTGAACGCGAGGCCTTTGTACTAGGAGCGAATGTGGGTATATTCCAGACATGTCTCATCCTTACCCCAGCAACGCCCTGACATAATCTAATTTTGTGTCTTCTCGTCGTTCTTCTTTTGTTCTCGTCAGTGTGACCGAAGCTTGACGGACTCGGAGTGATTTCCCGCGCTCAACACCGGTGCGCAAAAGGACGATCGAGCTCCCAACACCATGACTAGGACCTCCTCCGTCATTTTCAAGCTGTCAACAAGCAAGAGAGTGGGGGCGTGGCCTCGCATTGCGGACACGACCGTGCTTGAGAGTTCCGAAACCGGGTGTTACCCCGTTTCCATGCATCCAGTCCTGTGTTGCGGTGCACGGGCTTGTTGTCATTAAGTGTGGCATGGCTTGTGTTTCAGCGTGAAATTGCGTGCGATCTGGCCTCAATTTTGGTTTTCGTTGATGTGTATAGTTTTGTTGCGAGACGTTTATCTGTCCGGGCGTTTTCGCACTTGTCTTTCTCAAGGATAATGGAGCGAGGAGGAAATAGCCGAGGCGGAAGCCCCCACCCCCCTCCCTCCCCCACCCGAATCCTGGTGTATATTCCTCTTGTACATGAGATGCCATTGATGCTGTTGCACTGTTTCTACAATAGAGAGGAAAGGTGACGCAGCGCAATTAGGTTTTAGGTGGTGCCAGGTGAGCTTTCTACCTGTCCACGCCTTTTCATGCTGAACCCTCCTTCTATTCTTATTTTCTGTTTGTGAGGCGGGTGTATCGAGTGAAAAATTGTTGTTGGGAAACGTTTGCCCTAGTTTTCCAGACAGATGGGTTAGTCTATGTGGCTGTTTGATACAACTACTGTATGGCGTCAACTTTACTGAGGCGGACGTGGCAACAGGGTTTTGAAGAACCCTTGAATTTACCCGCCGTCGTTGTGCGTACCTCAAAGCGCATTGCGGCGAGATTGTATGAGATTATTGAGTCTTCACACATGCATGCAGTGATCGTGTTTTCTGGAGGTGTCGTGATGTGGTTAGTTGATGTTGTTATTGCTTACCATGCTGACATATTTGTTGTGTTTCTATGCGTTGTGGGCTGGCTGCTCTGTGACATTTATGGGAAAGGACCGTGACCAATTAAGCGTGATCTTTGAAACGCATGGGAGGGAGGACCTACGACACAACCTGCTTACAGCGTGCGTTTTGCTGTTTTATAGGTCGTTCTCAAACCCTTGCTTATCGTCTTGATCCATGATAAGTACAACACATCATGTTAGAGGCAAGCCTCTTACCTTTGGCCTGCCCCCCATGCCTACGGGCTTTGCGTGGGCTTGACGTCACACTGGACCAGTGGATTCGAGGCTGATGACGAACGGTTTGTTGCCTTTATCAGGTGGCTCTGGCTCTGCCGAACATATCGGTAATATTCTTCATTTCGATCATTCATTGTGCGTAGTATCGTGCGCCGCCAATCATCATGTGCGTTGCATAACTAAAAGACGCTCTGAATACGCAACAACCAGGGGAGTATTACCACGAGGCGGGCAGTCACACCACGTGGTCGTCTGCCTAGTCCCAATCGCTGATGTACATAACAGACACGTGTAACCAGTGTGTGTGTGTGTGGTACAGGTAGTAGGTCGTATGATGTCAGGTACTGCACACACATGGCAGTCAACTCGAAGGCATCTGTATCGGCCTCCTTGCGGCCCGGAGAAACGTAGCAGGTCATGTTAAACTTTCGGTCGGTCGAAGTGTACTTCGTACTTCGTGTTGTCTGCTACAAGTAAGTGTAACTTTTGGGTGGATCGGCGGCGTTGCACGCGCGCACTACTATTACCCGGGCGACACGGCGACACAACGGTCTTTTGCACTGCTCGCCAAGACGCTGTGTGCGCAGGCAACGTGTTGGTCTGCTAATATCTGATGTTAGTAGTACACAGGTTTTCGTACACAGGCTTCTGCCTCGTTGCCTCGAACATTCCTTCATGATGAAATCGTGTACCAAAAACCTGGACCAGGTTACAGTAGCCTACAAGTAGATCCTTATCGGAACTCTGCCATATTCCAGTGACGGAAAAAGGTATGCCTAAAAGAGGTGTACGGGCTACATTATAAACAACAGCAGCAACAACAGCAGTATACGGCAGGTATAGGTTCATTTCCCCATTCACTGCAAAAACTCCGACACACCCCTTCCACTGGGGTATTATGTCGAACGGGTAGTCTTTCAGTGATTGTATGCATGTTTTCTTGGAATATTATTATTACACGCCGAAGCGCCGAAGAGGCCGACGAGCCGACGAGCCGTGGCTCAAATTCTGAGAATCGGCGGTTCGCGGTTCGCCCACCTGCCCGTACCCTTTCGTGGTACACTGCTGCGATATTCCGCCGCATCGACATCTCGACAAGAGCTCGACAGCGAAGAAGCATCTCGCACGCACACGCACACCTAACCCAGTGACCCTCCCTCTGCCTCCCTCTCCCCCCGTCCCTCGCGGCGAGTTTGCAAGGGCTAGGGTAGGTTGCCAAGCCTATTAACCCCTCGCATAAGACCGACCATGGTGCTGACGGTTCCGCGTGGCGCCTTCCGGCTAGTTGGCATTCGAGGCAGCCCGTTCAGACAGCGACATCAGCATCAGCATCCGCAGACAAGAGGCATAAAGAAGATGGCAGCGGTCATAATGGGAGCTCCAGGTCGGTCGAATGCTTGAGCTGTGTTTGAGTCGAACCAGGCGTCTATCTGTGCGGGGTTGTCTGCTGGCAGAGGTTGCTACACGCTGGTGGTTTTCGTGAGCAAGACCAGCGTGTATCGGAACTAATTTGGCCGACACGGGGCAACCTTTTTGTGCCAGAGAGCAGCGAAGCACCGGCGTACGCGTGTGCCACATCGAACACGATGTCACCGCCGACAGCAGCAATCGCACCGGTGGCTGCTACTCTGCGGGGGGCTCAAGCCTTGGCGTTTACCATGTAGTACTTGTTGATTCGGAGCGTCCAACAACACCAAAGAACGAGCTTGACTTCAACTCTGCCGATGTACCGTTATCGCTTTCCGATACGTACATTGACGGGTAGGGGGAGGCATTGTAATGGGCGAAGAAACTTCACCTAGAAACGAGCCCAGCCAAGCTACACGTCCACGCCCCATCCCTGACGCAAGCCCAAATGATAGCAAAAGGTGCTTCCGTTTAGACGTCCCTGCTGCGACCTACAGCAGTTGTACCTGTTGGGGCTCTTCGCGGTTGGCAGTGTGGTGAGCCACATTGGTATCGGGGTTGATTCTTCCTTTTCAATGATTTCCTGTTCAAGGTGTACTCTCCGGTATTCGGTCAAATGTTCAACCTGGAGCTGCAGCTCTCTTTTCCGTGTGTTGTTCTCGTTTACACCACGTTGGACGCGTCAGAACACCCACGTCATGGACAGAATCAAGACCACACTCGTTTGCTCCCGAGTTGACTCTTTGTTGAACATCCCTCTCAACCATCTGGACTGCCGTTTCGAATCTTTTCTCTCTCCATGTTACACGGCCATCACGCAATTATGCACAGGGAGTGGAAAGGGCACGATATCGGGGAAGATCTTACGAGACTTCCACTTCGCCCACATTAGCACGGGGGACCTGCTTCGCGATGAGATCCAGGCCGGCTCGGAGACGGGTAAGACGGCCAAGGAGTTCATGGACCAGGGGAAGTTCGTCCCTGATGAGATCATTTTCGAGGTGCTCATGGCTGCGGTCGAGCGAGCCAAGGGCCGCGGAAAGCATATACTTCTCGATGGCTTCCCAAGGTGGGAGGTGACGTTTGTCTTGATTGCGGCTGGCTCTGTTTTCGACGTGTACTCGGTCGTGCCGCTGGCGAGAAACCCTACCTGACCGAGAAGGCTATGCTTTTTCGACAGCGGCCCTTGTCTCCCTCGGCAGGCGTCGCCTCGCTTGATGCCGGGATGAGAATGTTCACGTTGCCAAGCCCCCGCAACACAGAGTTTGGTACCGCCGATGGCCCCGTGCGTTTTCTGTTGTTTTTCCCCTGGTTGCACAAATGCCTGTACATCAGTGTACCTCTTCGTTTTGCTCAGACAAAACCTTGTCATTCGGCAACCATTGTGATGTTCAGACTCCCCCCACACGGGTGACAGATATTTTCTGTTCAAGAGGAAAAATTTCGCTTTGACTGGGACAACGGTGCTCACCACAACGGTTGGTTGTATGGATGCCCGTAGGTCCACAGCTCAGGCGAAAGCTCTCAAGGATCACCTGCCAGTGGACATGGTGATGAACCTGGACGTGCCCAGACAGATAATTATCGATCGACTCACGGACCGTTGGATACACCCGGGATCTGGCAGGGTCTACGCGTACGCCTACCGCCCCCCAAAGGTACGCTATCTACCTTAGTTTTTTTTGTCGGCATTCCCTGGGGGGATGTTGCTCTTTGGTGCCCATACTAGTTGCAAGATCTCCCAAAGGGAGACAATTTGAGTGTCTCGACTGATGTTTGCCCCCGCCGGTCACTACTTGTATCGCTCATGTATCCCAACGCCTATCAAATTGTCGCCTCTTCGGACGACCCTTTCTCTTCGTCCATGCTGTTGTTGTGTTGGAATTAGTGGTGTTGATTCCTCGGCACGTCTCATCCTACCACATAAATTTACAGCAGTCGGCACGTTAGCGCCTACACAGCGCTACATCGAAATAGTCTTCGGGTTGTACACGTCCTGTTGGTAGCGATCGCAAACAACCTTAGGGCCCGAAGCAGCCGTTTCGTGTTGGTGTCGACGATATACGTGTGCATAGTCCATCGATGAGTGTTGTCACGGTGGCTCTGGTGATCGATTTGGCCCCATGGCAGCGCCCCCTGTGCTTTCAACTTCTTTCCCATTTTCCCTCGCTCTGGGACACACACCTTATTATGTGATGGGTCGTTTGAGAGTCTCCAAATTATCTGGGGGTGTGCGGACTGATCTTCCTGCACGGATTACCACTCGGCAGTCCGTCAGCCTCTATGCACTGCTGTCGGCGGACAGTCACCAAAGTACACGATGCCACAAAGAGCACTTACAGCTGTTTGGCGGTTCACGAGGAGAACGAACACCCAGCGTGCTGTTGTAAGGGCGGTCAACATTGTTGTTGTCTTGATGTTGAGATCCTCTGTTCGCCTCTTTTCAGTACGTCCTCTTCCCTACTCTTGAAGACAACAACACGATTTGCCGTAAATAGTCAACAACGCAGTGCCACAAATCAAACAAGAAGACACGGCCGTCGTGACATGCCCACCACTGGTGGAAAAGCAAGTTCAAACAAAAGCGTGCCGTTCAGCCCCCCCCCCCCCGGACGTACAGGGAGATGTTTGAGGCATGGAATAGAGAGGAGAGGACGGTAGCTGCACTGGGGAGTAGGAAGTGGTTTGAAAAGGCGGGAAGGGATATCGGTAGGATAGACATACTAGGGAAGACATTTTTGAGCCACCTTTGGCAAAATAGGAAGGAACGATTGGCCATCGGTGATCGGTCCTGTGGGAACAATGCTCCGTCCTCTCGAGGACGCGTGGTCAATAGTCTAACCGCTAATGCAAAACATAAGAGTACGCCCCCGGCCCCCCCCCCGCCTCTCCTCTCTAT
>FN649149.1:412968-442625 GCA_000310025.1 Ectocarpus siliculosus | reverse complement strand
AAAAAAAAAAAAAAACAAAGCCCCCCGCCCCCCGGCCCCCGGGGAAAAAAGACCCCCCCCC
Organism: Ectocarpus siliculosus; assembly: GCA_000310025.1. NCBI lineage: Eukaryota > Phaeophyceae > Ectocarpales > Ectocarpaceae > Ectocarpus > Ectocarpus siliculosus. Next base: position 442,564 of record FN649149.1, on the reverse strand, counting down.
CCGGGACACGGGGGCCAAAAAGACAACCCCAAAAAAAAAAAAAAAAAAAAGCCCCCCCCCCCCCCCCCCCCCCCCCCCCCCGCCGCCCTAGCTTTCAAGTATTTATTTTCGTGCTTGCTCCCTTTTTCATGTTTCTGGGCGTGTTTCTCTTGCTCTGACTAATGGGCTCTTCTCGGCTTCTGGGCGCTGCTACGTATTCATTCAACACCTCGCTACCTGGTTGGCCAGGAGCACGGGGTGGATGACGTCACGGGGGAAAAGCTCGTCCGTAGAGACGACGACCAGCCAGAGGTGAGATTGCTGCCGAACTAAACGTTCCACACGTACTACCAGTCGTTTTCTGAGAGATACCGCACTGCTGCTGCAGTAGGCGGCGCAGCCGGTTGGTTGCTGCAGACCATAAAGCAATCGCCACGCCTGTCTTTTTCCGGAGGCAGCGAATGAATACAGGCCAGTGCGCATTGTCCTGTAACTCGACTGCAGAGATGTGTGCTGGAGAAGCGCGACTCAAAGATGGGAAGAAGGGGGGCACGTTGTGGCGTCGAAGGGAACGGTAGGCTGCCAGGAGTCGCCCAACAACAATGCTGATTTGGTATCTTCAACTTTGGGCGGGCGCGAAGTATGTGCGTCTCCCACCGGTTGGTTGCGAGGCTTCCCATTTTGTTCGTGGAAACACGTGGATTCGACGCGGCACTTCAGTTGGGTAAAAGCCCGTTGCTCCTCTTCATGCCGACCAGACTTTCGTACATTCCAAGGTCATAGGCAATCCGCAATGACACGTATTGTTACAGACAAAAAAAAACAAGGTTCTTCCGGCACATATACTAGCCGCGTAAGCAGCTTTAGCGCCGCGATACACCTTCCAGCGACCAAGGGCAAAGTGATTGAACCCACCCCCCCGGCTCCTGCCCGTTGTGCCCTATTTTCATGTCTCTCGCATGTATATCAACATGACAGGTGGTTGAAGAACGCCTTGCCAAGTACGAGAGAACTACCCGGCCGCTTCTTGACCTCTACGGGGAGGAAGGCCTCCTGCACTCCTTCTCCGGAGAACAAAGTGACGTCATATACGCCGAGGTCAGAAAGTTCCTCGCTGAGGTGCTACCCAAGGGCAAGCCTGCAGCCGGTTAGACGGATCGATTTAGAGCCTTGAGTGCTCGCTAAAGATCGCGTGGTGTGCGTGGCGGTTGGTTGGTGTTGACGCGATAGGCGAGATTATTACAGAGTTTGGTGCGCTGCTTGAATACGGTGCGGTTCGGACGTCCGTGTGTGGTGGTCGTTCTGTGACAAATTGTGCGCGTGCCTAGGGGGGCTATTTGGCGGTTGAGAGAAAACCCGGGCGTGTAACATTAAGCACACCCGCTTGTCTGTGGTGGTGGAACTCCGGGTGAGGAATATTTAACAAGAAGTTGTGTGCTGGGTAGCCTGATCGCTCTGACAAGGCGTTCTTTCCGAAGTATGGTGGTCTTGCGGAGAACGCGTGTATACGAGGAGGGGGGGCAAGAGAGCTGTGGTTGTTACTCCGCATCTTGGGGATAAGAAGATCGAGGGAGGTGATAGATACTATTTGTGCATGGCCGTGGTCATTTTTAAGGGCATTGAACAAGCGGAGGCAATGGGGAACTTGCCCATTAGTAAATACTCCGAAAGTTGGTCGTTTGAATGTGTTGCATGGTTTTTATTAGTTGCGGTGGTCAGAGTTTGTTGTGCTCACGACATGACTGCTAGAGTTTGTGAAGCCTTTGTGCGTGCTATGCTCCCTTCTTGCCATGACTGCATGAGTGGACGCGGCGAGAAGCAAGTCGTGGTGCTGCCACGATGTCCATGCCGCGCTCACAAGCATCCCGAAAGGCGAGCCAGTCACGCTGAAGAACTTTGTGGACTTTTCGTTGATGGACGGCAGGTAACTGTAGATAGTCGGGAAAATGTTTGTTGTCGAAAGTGAAACAAAAAGAGGGAAGACGAGGAGTTCTGTTATTTTTTGGTCTCGAGCGGTTCGAGGCTTGGAGCCAGAAGTAGCACTAGGAGCGGAACCCTCGTCGGGCAGTACGCGCGCGCTCCACAAAACGGCTTCAACCTGGCCTGTGCTGAAAGGTTCTCGTGAACGAGTTCGTCTAAAACGGTGGTGTGATATCTGGGTTGTTTGTGTTGTAAGCAGGTTTCTTTGCTTTCGGTCCCCAGGCAGCGCGGATGGCTGCTGATGACATAATTTGCAATTGGATTGTTTTGTGTGACTGAAAACAAGCTGTGGGCCCCGCCACCCAACATTGGCACCAATTGGTGGGAGGTAGAGACAGTCAACACATCGTGCTGTCAACGTGATGGCGCGGCAAACGATCTTGGACATTTGGGGGCGCCAATTGCCGCGGTCGATCACGGGGGGGCGGCCCCCAGAGATAACCAGAAACAAATGGCCAAACCATCGTTGGCTGTCCATCTCGGTCTTTGCCTCCCTCTCACTAGCATGAAGTGGGTACACAAGTTTCTCCAGCACCTTCGAGAAACTATTATTTGGCACGCATACCCTCAGTTAGGGGGAGCCGCGAGCAGAAAGGTGGTCTCCAAAAAAGCCCCCCCCAAAAACAAACAAACAAGGAAACTACGTAATGTAGCTTCTTGCACATCAAACCACCCCCGCCTGCCTCCTGACAATCCTAAAGTATACAGTTTAGGCGTGTCGGCCTCTGCTCGCCGTGCACCAGAGAGACCCAGTATCAAACAACGACTGCTTCAACGCCGATGGGCACAGGCGATATTTTATACGCCACACACCTGGGCAAAAATCAAGCGGCCGCACACCAGAATTTTCGCACCTGCCAACAGAGAAAAACAAGAGGGAAACTATAGGCGACGCACAGGCCTAGAGGGCCCAAAGCAACTCGTGGTCGAAAACTAAAACGTCATCTACCCGCCACCCAACCTCTTGTCCTCTTCCTCCTGCTGGGCCTCTCCCCGCGAGAAACTTCTGCTGAATGCTTGGGAATTTCTCGCGCATCTCAGGGCGCTCAACCCGCCCACCTAGTCCGCTGTAGCTACAAATCGGCACCCGCCCACCGCAATACCGAGCGGCTAATTCTTTGTAGATACGACACCTAGGAATCGCAACTGTATGATTGCTGAGACAGGATGAGGGCTACAATCATTCCGTAGAGGCCCAGCGCTTCGGCGAAGATGAGGATGAGGATCATGCCGACGAAAAGGCGCTCCTGTTGACCCACAGCGCGTACCCCTGCGTCTCCTACGATTCCGATTGCCATGCCTGCTGCCAGACCGCTGTTGTGGCGAGGTTTCCGCAGGCAAGAGTAGTTTGTGCGGTGAAGAAAAAGGGGCGACAAACGACAGGGGATACAGGGATATCAAGCCGGGTTCTTGAGCGTTGCCAATCGAGCAGCAAGTTTGGGGCAAAGCGTCGCACCATTCTTGTAAGGCAACGATGCCCGCGGAAAGAACCGCCAATGCAGGTGTGGAGGAAACGCTCGTGGGCTAACTGACGTGACAGATCCCACCGACGCGCACACCACCGGTGGAGACACGATGCACCAGGACCGGGGGGACGCGATTGTTCGTCCAAACCCAGAACTCCAACAACATTCCATGGCTGAACACAAGCATTCGAGCACGTGCGCACGGCCAGGCAAACAGTTGCACAACACAATGCTCCAAACGATCAACAATACCGACGAAAAGCGCGTTAAAAAGCATAGTGACTGACTGACCTGAGCCCACAGCAGAGCCCTGCCGCGAGGAAGGCGTACCCCGAGAAAGATGAGAACGTGTTGCCGGTGTCCGATGGCATTCCGACTGGAGAAAATAATCGCCGAGTTGGGGTGGGGTGTAGGGACGGGGTTCAAGCAGAGGGGAAAAATGTCGTCATCACCACCGGAAGCGGCTGGCCAATAAAAAGGGGGGGCGGATGTGTCAAGGGAAGGGTCCGAGCGCTGTCGACCCAATGAGCGGGAACACCCTACAGCATTCGGTCAGCGTCTTGTCTACGGCGCCCCGCCGCGTGGAATTGGAGATCAAACAGTATCTCGAACACGATGTACGGGTATGAAACACGGACACTTTGAGTCACCCGTATGTCGGCCAGCCCAACAAAAGTTCACGATAAGTCCACTCGAAACGACCGTTTGTCGCAACTGGGACGCAAGATGTGCCCACCTGCCCGCAGAGGCTACGTTGACGATAGAAACCCTTCCCTTGTCGTTACAAAACATGCCCAAGACCGCGTTGAAACTCGCTTCTTAACGACCAAAGGTCGGGGGTTGGGAGCAGACGTCACATCGCTATCGGTCTCTGGGTTACGAGAGGGAGAATTCACGCTGGTCGGACACGAACTTGCCGAGTTTGTCTCCGCCCACCACGACATGGATGCACATGCTACCGGCCGGGAACACTAACAGCACACTAGAAGAGAATCTGGAACGACATAAGTCCGGAACACACCGCTATCGTCGAAAGAACCTGCTACTAGAACTGCCAGCCACCAAACCTCTACAACCCTACACCTGGATCCACTTTTCGCGCGGGGGAACAAGCGAAACAAAGCGTGTCTTGCCCTGAAAAGTAGCGCCGCTGCCGCAACTGCTGTGAAACCGAAGCCGGCTCCCTTCCTACTGTACTCACTTGCTCCCGAGAGGATAACCGCCACGATAAGACCGTAGATGCCCAGCACACCAGCCATAACCACGGGGATGATGTTACGCATGACGAGTCCGGGGTTCATCACACCCATCGAGGAGATACCCACGCCAGACTTGGCGGTTCCGTAAGCGGCGCCGATGTCTGTTTTCCATTGGTGGTGCCGTTCCAAGGATCGTTACAGATGCGGGCAGGAGGCGGACAGGACAGGCAACGAGGGAGGTTTAGGATCTTGGTTTCTAACACTCAAGAGGGGCGTTTGCGGCAGAAACGCTAAAAGCGGTGCGACGTTCTCTTCCCTATCGCGGAGAATGCTACTGTACCAACACCCAACACACATATGGCATTCCCAGAAACGCTGTCCAAGTGTTAGCGTTGCGAGAGGGATCTGGCGAGGAGGTGGCTTGAAAGCATGGAGCTACAGCAGTGCTACCCGTGTGGAGCACAAGTACAGTCAGTATGTTATTGAGAGCTTTTCATTGATCCCGTACAGGGACGAGCCGCTTGACACTGGTGGCAAGCAAGACACTGACCATTTCAGTAAACCTGCAGTAAAGAAACATAAGAGTGCCGGCAGGCAACCGTAAAAATATCGACATGCCTGGCAACATACCAACTCAAGGTACGAATCGCACTGGGGTTTGAACCGCAGTTTTCGCGTGCTGTTGCTTGCAAGCATGTTCAAATTGTCCACAAAGTTATTGCGATCACCGAAGCCCCGGCAGTGGCACAACACGAGCCATGCCAGGTTAACTATCAAGCGACAAATGAAATTCCGTCAAACGTTTGTGCACAAGACCGCATCACACGGCAGCAGAGGCGCAACACAGAACAAATCTTCACAAGGTGAACTTGGACACTGCACCGCGGCGAGTCACCGTAATACCGGAACCCTTTCAAGGACAAACGGATCGGGTGTGCTTGTGGACGAACAGACCTGATGATGACAACGTTGTGTGTAACCTCAAAAAGGGGCTACTTTTGTAACAAGATTGTACGATAACTGCTGTGTAGCGACACGGTGGTACCCAACTACATCCGGTATGATATCTCTGAGGTACAATGAAGGATTTTGAACCTCCAAATGACACAGCAGTAGAGATAAACATTCCAAGCGAATGATCCCATCAACACCGCTAGGCTCGTTGCGACCAACGAAGCCATTGAGTACATGTACTCACAACGCGAAGCCATTTGAGATTGCAGGCTCTGCAACAGGCAGTGCAACTGACGTGTCTACGCTACAGAGTAGTTTACGGAGCTGGACAAATCCCCCCAACATCTCGTACATGAGGCTCACGAGAGCGGCAAAGCACAACCACTTCAGCAACACCAGCCAGATTTGAGGCGCGAGCCCAGAGCAGCTTAAATTTTTTGGTGGCGCTGCACACCTACTTTGCGCCGCTCCGTTGTGTGTTGTCGTGTTCCTCGTGTAGACCAAAGTGACGAAATATATTGTACTGGTATGTCTAAGAAATGCACCCATATGCATCCGCATATCGAGAGCGGTAAAACAGAGACACAGGATTTCCTGTGACGTTCGGAACTTTCTCGAACCAACGCCTGCAAACGACAAGCTGGCTAGGCGGCAGACCGGACTAATAGCAGAGCGGAGAGAGAACCAATGCAAACTTGTTTCAGTGCTTCTGCAGGACCAGCGAACGCAGCGCACAAAAGTTCTTCCCTACTGCTGCGTGCCGTGTGCTGACCAAAAAACACGAGCTGCCAGCGTTGGCGCCCCAAACGGTTCGGATGGACTCAGAAGCGTAGCCCAACACAAGCCAATAATTTGTACAGCGAACGTAAGTAATTAGCACTCGGTGTGTGACCCCCTCTGCAATGGAGTTTGCACAGAGCGGTCTCGATGCGTAACTACCGCTGGCAACCTAGATGGGGTTATTGTGTGCTCTGGTGTGACGGTGATCCAGAAGACGGGCTGAAAATGCGAGCCGCGCAACAACGTTCTGCGGGCTCTGAATCTCGTGTTCGACGCGTTCAACACCGTGCCCAAACCTGGGGAGTTGGATGGCATTCCCAAGCACGGCCAAATCTCGAGGCACAAGCGAGGCAGAACTCGTCTCCGCAGTTTTATCTCTAGCGGTGAACGCCCGTCCCTGTTCTCTATCTCTCTCTCCGTCTCGCTGGCATCGATTGTGCTGCAAATATGTTCGGTCACTATCTCTGCGCCAAAACCACCACTCACTTCCGAAAACCATGGACGAAGCAACGCCCATGAAGCCGAAGAAGGCCGCCGAGGAAGGACATGTCTCCATGATTGCTATGTGTGCTGTGTCCGGGACGTACGCTACTGCCGGGAGAGAGACGAAAGGTCGATGATGCGTGCCTGTGTGTTCCGAAGAGAGACCACAGCAGGCGGCTGGACAGAGGCATTTTTCGAGTAAGGGGAGGACAGCGGCGACGCAAGTGGTACTAGGCAACCCCGGGCAGAATTCGCGTACCCCCCCCACATTACGCCGCACTCCGAGGCGGAGCAAGTAGGAAGTGCTGTGCTCTTTACACGGCGCAGCTCTCCCTTTCTCTCTGCTCTATCTCAGCGGCCTCGGGACCTCCATCAACCCAACGTTTGCTGCTGCGGGAGGATGCTTCCTCCTGGACGACGACGACGACGACGACGACGACGAGCACTAACTTGTGTGGTAGCGCTGCTGCTGCTGTCCGTCCCTCCAGGCGCGACGGAAAGCAACGTCCTTGAACATGTGCACAGCAGACGAAGCAGCAGTCGCACGGCGGCTCTGATTGCAGGACCTGGGGCAGGAACAAGGGCGTGGTCATCGGCATCAGTATCGTCATGGCCATGGCTACTGCGAGGTGGTCAGGGCGTACGGAGCACGCGTTCATCGGAGCAGAGACTCATCATTGCCAATGCGAGAACAGATCATGACGACGATGTCGCCGAAGCGGGCACCTCCACCGCCGCTGGCTCGAGCACTTCAGGTTCTATCGACATCAAGGCCAAGCCGCGGTGGTCTGGCGGGACAGCAGTCGAGGGAAGGGGTGATGGTAGCGGTGGAGGCGGCGAACGCCAGGATCCAAGAGTACACTCGCTGGTGGATCTGGTGAAGCTGCTTGAAGTCTCGGAGAACCCTCTCTGGGAGTTGGTCCGCTTCGAGGTGTGTGGCATGGGAGAATTTTGTAGACTACGCGATTCCTTGGTGCCCTTAGTCCATGCATTCCTTGAACAGAGCGTCGCGTGCTGCCGTCTATCTCCATCGTCATGCAGACCACTCCCCGTTTGAATTGTCGCATTCATGACAAGCGCACGCAACAACAGCACCACTCTGTTCACAACGAACGGCTGGTAGCTCTGCTTCAAATACATCTGTAACATGAGAAATATGAAACAATTCGTCGCTTCGCCACAGAACGTCAGTCAAAACGGTATCAAAGCATAGTTATAGTTATGTGCAGTATAGTGATGTTCAGGGGTAAGTCGTTTCTCGAGGACCGTGACCGCACCGCTCTCAGCCTCGTGAAAGCATGCACACGGATCACACAAACTCACAATCTATCCATCCATCCATCCATCCGGTACACAGGGCCGAGAGGCGTCGAAGCAGTCGCACGTATCGTCCATGCTACACGGCTCGGTACTGGCTCGCACTTCGTTGGAAGACGCCGTTTCGTGCGATGTCGCCGACAAGATGGCCACCACCTTCCTGTCGCCGACAGAGGTATTTTATTGTGTCGTCTGTAGCCCTAGGGTTGCCGCTGTTTCGCGCTCTCCATTCGTTCTACGATGCCGCGAGTCTTTCCGTGTAAAGGTGTGCACCACGGCTGGACCGCCTCCATGATTGTCCTGTCGATCTCGAGATTCGTATCGACCGTGGTAATAAGTTCTTCCGCTTCGCTTAATAAAGGTACTCTGTACGTCTACGGACGTGATACTCTGGAGCAACCTTATACCTTCCGGGCCCTCTTGGGTGTTACACTGGGCGCCCCCAGAAGCGAAAGTTTTGCCCTTTGGAACCCTCTGCCGAATCGGTCCGTCGTAGTCGTCACGTACAGTCACCCAGCCGGACAGCAACCTTACACCTGGCTATACTGCTGTACACGTTGACAGGTGAGGTCTTTGATGAGTGACATGTACGCGGACGAGCCGCTGTTGGACTTCGTTGTTGCAGAGGATCTGCTGGCCCATGCCATGCAGGACACGTCCTTGCCCGACGTGCTCACGGCGATGCTCTTCCACAAGGGATTCACGGCTCTGACGACCTACCGGCTGATGAACTGGCTGTGGAGAAGAGACAGGCACAACCTGGCCCGGTATCTGCAATCGATTTGCTCTGAGGTGTGTCTCGAGATGCCGACTACAGGATCAAGCGGGTAAAAACTTGTTCGCGGAGTTGCACCATTTCTTCGTACATGCTCGGGTTCTTCGCTGTCAATGCCATGGGAAATTGCCATGGCCATGAGACGAAGTCCCCTCCCACGAGAGTTTCAAAAGTCTCTGGTATCACGGTGGCCGGCCACAGATTCGTGTCCAAAACAACGGTTTGTTTAGCGGCTTGCAGCAGTATCGGCACGGTTTTGGTATCGTCGCCGCATTGAAAACGGTGGCAATCTCTGCTCAGGGCCTTCAGTCATCCGTACACATGAGGTAGCACGCGACGCTCGTATGTGCATGTGGTCAGTTGTTTTTGCATAGGGCATGGTGTGGCATGCCTTGTGCCAAGTACTTGGTGTTTGGGTGTGGTCGAAGGCCATTCCGGACAGGATGACTTTGCCTTTCCCCTGCCAGCCAGGCCACTATGTTCTTCACCTCTCGTGAACAGGTCTGTGGCATTTTGCATTGCACGCGCTGGTTCGTCTCCTCATTCGATTTGATTTACTATCGATGGCTAGCGTTGACATCGCCAATGCATGTGAATGATGGGAACGTTGCGTGTATTTCGGCTTGTTGTCCGTTCTTGCAGGTGTGTGCCGCGGACATCCACCCGGCGTCTACAATAGGCAAAGGGATCCTCATGGCCGGCGGCTGCGACATAGGTACGGCGTTCCGTACGATGCGATGATCGTTCGTAGCACGCACCATCATTGCCTTCTGCCGACTTCCTCTATTCACAGTGGTAGTACGTCAAGTCGGTGGCAAGCAGAAACTAGCGAGAAGTCTACGCTCTTAGAGAAAAGGAAAGGCGGTGCGTTGCAGTGATTGACTTGGCGGTGCCCCACCAACGCGATGCCCGCCCCGTCGCCGCTCGAACCTGACATGACAGTTATCGGCGAGACTGCAATGGTCGGGGACGGCGTTTGTATTCTGCAGGGCGTGACTTTGGGGGGTACGGGAAATCAGACTGGGAACAGGCACCCCAAAGTCGGCAAGGGATGCCACATCGGTGTGGGTTCTTCTATCCTTGGAAACATTCCCTTGGGGGAGGTGAGCAGCAAGCGTAGGAAGACAAGAGTCGAAGCCGAGTCGATTTGTCCAGAGATGTGGCCCACTTTGGAGTCGGATCCAAGTCAATCCTCCCCTGCTAGTCTTTTTTGGATGAAGGTTGGTTGCGCTTGACACTCTTTGTTTCGATTTTGTTTCAAGCCTGTGCGTGACTCGCCCTTCGCAAAATCAGTCTCCTTCCTCATATCTTACCGTCTTCCTAGGCCGAGCTGGCTTCGCCATGAAACGATAGCATGGATTTAAAACCTTGCTCTGCAAAAATTATCAGTCGTGCCCAAAGAGTCCTCTGGTATAGTGTTGGTGCGCGTTCAGGCTCTGGTGTGGTAGCGCGAAAGTCTGAGACGGTCTGTGTGAAAGCAATATCGTTTGACCGAGGTAGTATCTCGCTTCTATTGTAGTGAAAACTATGCTTGGAGTTTTGTCGAGAGGACGGAAAGACGACCTTGACCGGTCAACGAAAATGTGCTGCGCGTGATTCGGGACGCTTTACTGTAACCGGTGAAGCCGCAGCAGCACCCCTTTCGCCTCCTCTTATGTTCCCGCGATCTAAAGGCAAGACATCATATAACGCGACATACATATTCGCGTTCACAAGTGGTCAAGAAAGCAACCAAAAACCGCCAAAGGTCCTTCGGTGGGGTCTCGACGCCAGAGCGATTGATCGGCGAGAGCGACTGAGGGAGTGACTCGACAGAACGGCGTGGCTAGTTCCGCTGCCGATAATCGCGTTGTTGGTAGCCACACCAACGTCCTTCCAAAGCCACAGCTAGCTGTTGGGTCTCCCACGTGTTGCCCCTCACTCCGCTCCCCCGTCTCCTCTGTCGCGGTTGACAGGGCTCCCGCATCGAGGCCGCCTCCGTGGTTGTGAAACCCATCAAGCCGTACACCATCAACAGGGGTGTGCCGTCGAAAACCGTCGCCTGGGTCGTTTGCGATCCGCATCAGGACGTAGCGGTTGGTGTGGAGGAAGGGGCAGCGGAGGAGGAAGGGGAGGAACGCACGCCTACGGTGAAACCGCGGCGGCTGTTTTCCAACTACGGCTCGCTGTACATGGGAGTGTGAAGGGAGGGGCGCGGTGATGTCATTAGGCTTTGGCTGCGGCAGCCTGTACAAGGCGTAGAAAATCGTCGAAAACCTTGGATATGTCCTCTCCAAAAACAATTAAGAAGAATAAATTTTTGTATCCGATTTGATGGTGAGGCGTGTTTTGTCGATCTCCAGAGCGTACGGTCAATTCTTGACCTAGAATGGATAAGCGTGCAAAATGGAAACCGTCGCAGTCTCCCAGAATGCGCTGGCACCACAGGTACTGGGGCACTTCCTTCTCTCGTCGAAACTGTCGACTGTCTGTGCCTTCGGGTGTGTCCGTGAGATCATGCACATAAAACGATTTCGAGGATCTCCAGTAGTGGTCCCAGGGGTAGATCAACCCCCTCCGCTTGCTTGCCTGTGACCAACTACTGCATCCCCCGAATCGTTCGTACTCGTTAGATTTCCACCCACTCTCCATGGGGCAGTGAAAAAAGAGCATGCACAACCCTTTCCCGGCAAACCAGCCGCACGTTCAAGGCAACGCCAACTTGTGGCACAGGCCTGCCCTCCCTGTCATTGTAGTTGATAATTTACACTCCAATGCACTGACTGACTTATGACACCCGTAAGCACGACGAAGTTAACGAGGAGTAATAAACTTCACACATAAACACGACTCTTTGAGGAAAAAAAGGCCATGGCCTTGACTTGATGCCACCGACAACAATCGACAGCATCCCAGCCAATGCCGACTCGCCAACACAGCCTATCCCCCCCCCCAACACACACCACACACAGACATTCATCTCCACCACCCTGCCGGAGACCACACGCTTGAAAAGCAATCACCACACCAACGAAGTATACGCTACGCAACGACGGAAACTGTCGATCCGCCATCGACGTCCTAGGAAGATCAAAGGACACGAAAAACGTAAAGGTATGTACTGCTGAGTTCCAGCCGTCGTTCACTGACTGGACAGCTCTCGTCTCCCGCGGCGCGAGACATACTCCCCAGGCGAACACCGACAACCACTGGACAGGCAAACACAACGCAAACGGACGGCGTGGAACAGATCATCGACGATCCCATCCACCGACCCATCACAGAAGAACGCCGCCTTGCAAAGGCAACGAGAAAGAGAAGCTCAACCGCAGCGCGCTATTGGAATAACGGCAAGTCATTTTCGTCGCAGCTCAAAGTTCAAGCAGCGGGACAACATATTGCACCCTTGGGGCAAAGCTAGCGACTGAGGCCATCGGACACCACCAACAAAGATAACCAACACCGACCTTATCACCGGTAGTGCAAGGTACACACAAATGACCGCACCCAAAAGCCTATAATAAATGGATCGTACTTTGCGCTATTAGACTGTCTCGCCAGCCCCCACCAGAGGCTCGCTAACACACCAAGAGAGCATCTGAGAAGCAAAAAACGCATCTAGATACAGCGACGTTAGCAGTTTTCCCCCATAGGCAAGCGCGTCGTGTATCCTTCAGACAAGACTCTTTTTTTTTTTTTCACGACTCCCTCAAGCACATACGACAATAATACCATGCAACTATATTTACTCGCTGTCCCGCCGTCGCCATGTGCAGCTTGCCTTTCTTTCCCGAGCGCAAAACGACAGACACAATCCCCACCGCGGAATCCCCTAATATTCTAGCCAGAAACAAGGGTCGCAGTGCAACAAGCACCCCGAATTCCGACCCGTGACATCCAACACTGCCCGTCCCCCCCCCCCTCCCGCCCGCGCTCGCCGTGAGTGCATTTCGCAGCGGGAGCTCGACAAAAATGGGTATTAAGCAAAACACAACTAATGGCATCTTGGCAGTGGCCGGCAGACGAAACACGAGCCTCTTGTTGGGGCAGTGACAACACGACGAAACGGGCTACTCTTTGACCCGCCGGGACATTGCCGGGGATTGCCGCGAACCAATCGCATCGTTGGACAGAGCACGATGGCAAAGTGCGACTTGTTATGCTCGCGGGAGCCGTGGCGGAGGCTCCCAAGCACGTGAGCACTGCGGACATTGAGCCCGGTGTTGCGGTGCTCCCGTACCCCGGAGGAAACAATACCCTTTCGTCGCGCATTGTAGGTACTCCCGGCCGAAGACACCGGTCGGTACAATAACGCCGGTTGAATAGCGCCGGTGGTCCTGTAAAGCGCCGGTCCCTCGGAATATCGCCGGTCGACTCGCCGGGTGTTCTTATTGAGGGCCCCCCACTGTAGGACAAAGCTGCTGTGGCGCCTAGACAAGGAGTCAACCGGGCTTTGCCTCAAGCGTCAACGGCCTGTTGGTGCTCAATGCTCGGCGGCAGGTTCAAGATCGCCTCTTCGTCGAAGGAGCGGCAGGCGCTTCGCTCCAGGTACATGCGCTTCGCCCAGTGGAACAGCAGCAGGTCGAACACGTTCGCTGTCAACATCTCCAACCAGACCCCCGACGGCAGTGCTTCCTTCGCGGATATAGACTTCTTCACCTCCCGCTTCGCCTGGTTCTCGTGCGGTAGCACCTTACGGCCACGGAAAAGGGAGATAAAGACAACTGCAATCGGTCGAACTGAACAGCGGCTTCGAGGGGGGGGGGGGGGGGATTCACACCGGCGCTCCGCTCTCATGTGTGGAGAAAAGGGGTAGTCATGTGCGGTGCTGGCGGCGTCATGTATGTACCGCTTGAGGGCCACGACGCTACTACCTGTCGCCACCTATCGTCCCCGAACTCGCCGCGTCCTGTTTGTCACACACACTCACCTGTTTCCGTGCCTGGGTCCAGCCCAACGCTTCCTCCAACGCCCACATCTCATCGTCGACAAACTCCAGGATCAAGATGAGGTTGAATCTTCGAAGAATCTCCATCGCCATCTTGAGGTCCTTCCAGGTGACCTGTGCTCGCATCCCGACAAAGGGCAAGGCAAGGGGCAAGAAACACAGACAAGAGGACGAGCAGCCGCGCACCAAATACTCCCCATGAACAAGCGTGGAAAAAATCAAGGGCGGCATGGTCGCGACAACGCTTGGGAGATCATACTTCTTGGTCACGTCAGGATGGATAGCGCGCCAACCATTGGAATTGGAGGGGGGGTCCCTCGTGCTGTGTTTGTTGCCTTTTCGAGAGAGCTATGCGCGCTTTGATGGGGAAGCTACGAGTTCAGTCTGAAAAATGATCGCGCACAAAAACAGGTTGGAGGGTCAAGGCGGTAGTCCCCGCATCACTCCAAAAAAAAGGAGGGACAAGCAAGCACTGCCCCGCACAAGCGTTTCGCGCCCTCACCTTGTCTTTCCAGTTGTTAAACTTGTGGTAGCTCCACGATAAATCATTTGTGTGCTTCGGGCTCCCCTTCGCGTTCAAGTCCTGGGTAGATGAGGTCGATATAAGCGCGAGAGAGCAGTGCGGGGTACGAGGCCATAAGGTCACAAAACATCACGGCGCGTCAATAGTCAGTCAGCAGCAGCCAAGAGAGCGCAAAAACTCTACAACGTTCGGCAACAAGCGCGACCGCTCTATCATCCAGGGACAAAAGAAAATGCCACCGAGAGGAATAAGAGAGCTTGTGGGTGTCCGGGGGTAACTCCCGCTCCGGCGCACCCGTCATCCGGGGGGAAAATGGCTGTCATGTATTGCTACGTCTTGCTACCGCCGGTTGGCGCAAAGAATGTCCTTCTTGTGACGTAAACCGACCACCAAAACACAGCAATATATCTTACGGGAACAAAAATCCGGCCGCTTCTGTGCTAACTTCACATCAGCAGGCAATATTCTTGGACAAAAAAGAAAGGTAGGGAGATTAGGTAGCTACAGCAGTGACGCCGTCAAAGGGAGGTACGGTAGTTCCCCGGCCAAGGGATCACCTGCATGAGCTTCTCAGCGGGCGGGTTGGCCTTGCCGCAGAAAGTCTTCACGTAGTAGTTGTCCCCCATAATGTACGGCCTCATCCGTTTGTACCACCTGCCACACCAACAGTAGTTGTTGGTCTTGTTGTCAGTTCATCGTTTCCAACTTTGACACCGGAATCTAAGGGCTTACTCCTAAATACTAACTTATTGGTCACAAAAAAATTAATCGTTGACATCTCCTGCAAGGAAAATGTACTGAGAACTCGGATCACCGTCGATGCTATGAATGTAATGCAATGTAATGTTACAAGGAACGCCCGGTGGCCACGAGATGACATACGCGGAGAATTTCGGTGCACACGGAAGGGTAATTATTCTGAGTTGGACCTGGCTCTCCACTTGCGTACATGTACAACCTGTGACGGTCCGACCAATCCCAAACAAACATGAAGACATGATACACTGCCACGCTGCCGTGGACAGACAACTGTCTAATAGTGTCTCCAGCATACAAACGTTTCTGATCGTCAGGTCTGGCGCCAACCACAGTAAACGAACCAACGTGCCATCCCTCAGTGCTACCACACACGGTGAACGCGTTTTTCTTAACACCGGCATCCTGCGGCCAGCGGCGCACCAAAGTTATCCTACCGTGTTGCTAAATTTTCAGTATTATTCCCTATCGGGTGCGCTGCTTACACGAGGAACGGCATGCTCTCTTTCTCCGGGTCGGAACCGTCCCGGTGCTCCACGTGCTCGAACCGGTACTGGCTGTACCATCGATCCACCGGATGCCTGGACGAGCATCGCGCGGACATTTTCATGGCCGGTGCCGCAACGTTCAGCATGTGAGGTTGTGTCCGTACCAAACCTAAGGAACAGCAGCTGCGGTCGAACGCCGTGGGCCACGCTTCTTCTCACAAGTGGTGTAAGCGGGTGAAACAAGCGAACCTTCCTCACGAACAACTGCTGCTACCGGCTAGTGCACGAAAGAAGCATGCATTGAAAGAAATATATGTTCTATTTTTGATTCTTGGTCGTGCCACTCAGCACCTCCCGCTCGCAAGTTATTTATACTGCCCCTGAAGGTCTGAGAATAACACGAACTATCCCGTGCGTTGATGGCTCTACAGCACATCTGGTTCAGAGATACGGACGTTACCTCCAGCACTCCCTACTGTGCAGGGAAGAAGCCTTTCAAAATCTCCCAAGATTTGTATCTACGTACGTCCCGGAAAGAGCATGCGGTGCCAGCATGAGCAGGTCCCTAAAGACCTCGACTAAGACGAGTCATCTGGCATGGTACCACACCATACCTCCACCATCATGGTGGAATCTGTCCTAGTACCGATGTTGCCGTGAGGCTATCCTCTCTGCGAACGGCTACGGGGAAAAAATCTGGAAAAAACGCACGCTTACAAGCCCCCCCAATCTCAATCTCGTGCCGAAATGACCACCACTATACAATATACAACGTCAAGTGGCAGCACCCGATGTCGACCCCAACAACAACAAAAAATGCCGGGTGACCTTATCAGCGTACCGTACCTGAAGGTTGTCCCAAAGACAGCCCCCGGCAGGTTGAGGTGAGACATCGGGAAGGCATCCCACTCGTTGGCGGTGATGCGGTGGCCCTGGTACAACAAACACGCCGCGTGCCGTCATGGCAGATAACGTTACCGTTGAGTCACGCTTTGGGCGTACGAAGTATATCGTATATCCGAACCGTGTGAGTTGGGGACATCCGCGCGATATGGTTGAGTCAAGTTTTGGGCTTTAAAACGCGTGTTCAAACCGCGCGAGATAAAGACCCCCGCGACAGGACAGGCTACATACGTTGTTGCTTCCCTGGAAGGCAAAACAATCAAACGAAACACACGCATGATGCGAAGGTGACGTGTGCAAGGGTTCCATCTCCTTAACGTCAGTCGCGGACGATTTTCGCTCTTCTCACATTGGCACTCGGTGAAGAGGTACCCGAATTTGGTGGAAGGCAACCTAGGTTCAACTCCCCCCACCCATCGAACGACTCCCTCTTTGCTCACACTCCTATACGTGGAACATACCCCAGCTTCCCTCACACCAGAAACACTAAAAAACCGCACGAGATTAAAAAAACACTAAAGTGTTTGATCGGTACGGACAGATGAAGGTACTGAGTAGAGAGATCGGAACGGTTCTTAATGTGAAGACAACAATAACAACCATAACACAGACAAGTTCCATGGTATGTATGTTCCCGCGTGGCATGTGCCACGTTCCGTCCCACGCCTACGCTGCCAGGAATATAGCAGCAGCACCCTCCCCCAAGGACAACCACCCGCCTAACTGAATCACTTGTTCGTCATAAAAAAATCGGCCGGGCAGCGTGTTTCTCGAGAGCCCACAAACAACGTCCAGTACTGCTGTTGCACATCCACGTCGTGCACCTCGCCGACAGAGCGCGCGTCATCATCCGCACGCACGTTGAAGGATGTGCAGCAAAAAAAACGCTGAGTATACTTTTAGTTCCAGTCCCGGCCTCCTAAACCAGACCAGTTCATACAGCACCATCAATGCTACCAAGTATAATACTGTATGTTTTGCAACCATGCAGCAGCAACCAACACGCCGCAAGCCCTCGATTTTCTGACAAACGGCAGCTGGTATGCACCACGCAACACGTCACCCGCATCAGCAATCGATTGTTGAAACTCACGTTCTTTTTCATCTTCTCCAGCAGGAAGTCCTTGTCAGACCACGGCGGGGTGGCCATGGCACCCCTGTTGTCCGGCATGCAGTGGTACATCGGTACCTCTCGCGCCGGCATGTTCCTGCGCATTCGGTGAACAAACACCCACCGAGTTAACGGCATGAAAAGGCGATGAATCGCAGGTCTTCACACGGATCAGGCCATTCCTCGAAGACACAGCCGTGTGCCACAGCAGCGACTCTTTTTGGGAGACAAGGTGATGTACAGCCTAGGTCTAACAGATGACCGCGTATACCTCCGTTGACACCTTCTGGGCGAGAGCGGGCACGGCAGTAACCAAATTCCTGGGGCTGCACGGATTGCTATGAACTGCCCTATTGGGAAGCCCTCCCGCCGCAAACGCTTCGCTGCGGTGAAAAAAACACCAAGCTATCCCTCTTGTCACTACCGAAACAAACCACCACCGAGAACAACGGACCGCCCCCGCGAGCATTTTCATACTAATCTACCAACTAGAGAGGGGGGGCTCATATCCCTATCCCTGACCCTATCCCCCAACTAAACCCAAGCCTTATACCCTCGCGAAGGCTACCGAGAACAAGTCAATTAAACTGCCTCTCTCGCCTGCCGGCCATCTCGCAGAACCCCGTGCCCCCCGCCTTCCTCAGGTGCTGGTAGTAGATGAACCCCTCCCCCGACTTGAAATACTTCTCCTGGTGGTGGTCTCGGATGTCGGGCAACGAGAACCGATCTGCTTCGATGGCCGGGCACTGAAACCTGTCCGGAGAGTCCACCGCTATCTGCACATCCCGGCGGCGACGTTGTTCCAAGAGAAGTCGACGTTTTCTTAGAAATAAAAGGGAAGTACAGCAGTAGAGGTCCCTGTTAAAGGGCGCTTGCCTGTTGCCTTGTCTACGGCCGGTGAATTGCTTGGCAGCAATGGAGTATTCAATACTCCTATTCAAGCTGTCTCATATTCTGAACAGTGTCGGGTGGTCGATATATGGCCGGTGTTTTCCCTTGGATCATTTGCGATCTTCAACAGGGACCTCTACTGCTGTACTACAAAAATGGAACACAGAGGACTAAAAAGGAAATATGCCTTCAGCTAGGGCACACAACCGGTGGTAGAACGCGTGACAGGTACGAACAGCGGGAGGCTTTCGCGCCATCAATCGCATCCAAAACTTAAGGCGGACGTACCGTTTGGGAGATCGTCTCGGAATCCGTGCAGAAGTAACTAACTCCAACATTTTGAAAAACTACTCGATTTGCAAAAAATGACACCCCCTCACGCGACCGGGTGTTTTGATCCTTGTGAGAGATAGTTCACGTCCATGTATGATCGAAACCGGAGTCTAAGTCGGGCCATATGACTACCGAACGCGAATACCTACATGCCTGCCAAAACCGATTCCATATCATCGTTTCGACCGAACCAACCCCTGACATCCCCTCCATTACCTCAAACGGGTCTTCTTCCTCAAGCAACCTCGCCAGCTCCCCTGGATTGGCGACGCCGATAGAATGCAACTTCTCCACCAAGTCCCACCCTTTCCGCCCCTCCAGCACCTTCAATGAGGCAATCCCCGACTCCTGGCGAAGCTGATATTGCAGCAAACAAAACAAAAAAAACGAAAATATTGGAGAAACCCCCAAACAGTTGTGGGAGGAAGCGGTTTGGGGTGTATCGCAAAAGTTTGGTCCAAACTTCTCGCCATGGGAATAACTGCGGCGTATAGCAGCCGAAATCAAACAAAACTAGAGTTGTCAGCGCTGACTAGTCTATCGGCTTGGGGTATCGCAGTAAATAGCTTGCTCCAAACGTGGCGCCATGGACCCAACTGCTGCGTGTAGAAGCCGAAATCAAGCCAATAGAATAGTCAGCGCTGGCAAGTCAAATTGTTTGATTTCGGCTGAACAAAAACAAAGCTAGCCGTGGGGTTTGACAGCGCCGACTAGTCAAACGGTTTGATTTCGGTTTCAAAAGGCGGCACCACTAGGACACCGTGACTGCGGTGTTATCCTTCGGGATTAAGCTAATCGAGAAGCACATCCCCGACAACACAAAACAGAATCAACAGGGTTCACTCGGAGTAGACAGGTCCACAGTTGCGCCCTAACAGCTCCTCGGTGGGCCACGAGGAAAAAGCAGTTTAACGATCACCGGACACGAGCTACCATTCGTGCCTCTCTGGGAAAAAACGTTACTCGTTTTTTCCAAGAAAGTACGATCCGGGCAAGATGCAGACTGACTACAGCCACAGCTATTGGGAGAAGTTCTGCAAGCACATAAAACCTGCCAGAGTCCCGACACATCATCATATCATTCCATTCCATTTCAAGAAAACGATATCCCCCTCCTTCCCTCCCACAACAGCACGCCTTCGTGCAAACCACTAGAGTAACGCCAGGACGCCCACGCAGCCGCCAGAGATAGGAGGTGGCCAGCGTTATCGGGCACCGATACCCCGGGCACCATGGTATATGTTCCAAAATTACGACGACTACCACAGAACACGCGTGTGTACCCTGCTTGGAGCCGACAGCACAGCGTATGCATCCAAATCGAGAAAAAAAACACAAGCACGTCGGGCGTTCGGCACTACAGAACGCGCCATCAACTAAAAAACTTTTCGTGTTCGCCGAGGCTCGCTCCATATTTTGTCTATGGGGTGCCCTCACGGCGACTACATAGGTTTTAGCATGGGCTTCTTGACGGAGCACCTGTTGTTACGTCCAACTTCTCGGATTTTGGATTTGTTGAGGCTCAACTTCACATCATCTGCCACGGTGGCGCGTTCTGTACATTCGTTGGATCACTTCTGTTTTCGAGGAAGGCAAGCCACGACCGCTCGGCGCCATGAACCCACACGCACATCCGCCGCTCCTGCGATTTCGTCGTCTCGTCCTCTCGTCAAGCCATCGTCTTCGCGGTTCCGAGAAACAAAATTGATCGTAATGCAGACCCAGGTCGCCATGAAGGCGAGGGAGGCCCAACCCAAGTAACTCCGCATGCTGCTTTTCTCTCGTCGGGTGCGCCCGCCCATCTGCGGGGCCTCAAAAAGGTGCGGGGGGACGGGGAGGGGGGAGACAGAGAGACAGAAGAGACAGACAGAGCGATAGACAGAAAGGGACAGGGACAGGAACAGAGACAGATATATGAGACAAGATCAGAAAGAGCGGGAAAGAGAACAGGAGAAAGGAGGGGTAGAAAGAAGAGGGAAATATGGAAGGGGAGACAGAGAGGGAAAACAAAGACTGCATTAGACAGCGAGAGTAGCGCCGGGCGCGACAGGACCAATACAGGACAACTTTGGTACCGGGAACACTTCTCATCGGGTCGCACGTAGCGTTCAGCAGTGCCACCTAGTGGGTACCAGTGTTGCAAGTGGGTGAAGTGAAATGCGGTTCGAGCAGCGCACACGCCAGCAGCGTTCAAAAAGCTATGGCATGCGTTGTACTCTACCCGGAGGATGGCTGTTAACCCCACCTTCACAACGGCCGGCATAGCTGAGACGAAAAGAACGCCCACGCAGCTCGGGACCTTTGCCGTTTTCACAGCTGGTACATTAGGTGCACGAACAACCAAGCTCTCATTGTTATCCAGAAGTAATACTTGTAGTGGAGCCAGAAGGCCGACTCACTACTGTTGTCCAAGTGCGATAGGCCCATGGCCCGGGAGAAAGATAAGGTGTGTGTGTTTCTGTCATCCACAATTACTCTGGACGTCGACATCAGTGACACTCTTTTCGTTCTGATTTTGGACGCAGGAGCCGGACTCACGCAGGCAGACGTACGCCTGTATACAACATCTGCTTCCTTGCAGAGATACAGGGAACATCCACCCCACTGGCTCGCAACAGCAGCAGCCACGTTTGAAAACATGGATACACCAGCCCACAGGGGGGATCGGAATATAATGTTATTGTTTGATTATGATGGGAACAAAAACCGCAGGGCCTCCGGAGATGAACGGCGATTCCGGAGCGCCCCCCCCCCCCAAAACTCCAGTAGGCAAACCAGCCCCCACAAGTGGACTATTGTATTTACCAAGGCCACACAGCCGAGGGGCGGATATAGTCTCCGAGGTGGATTTGGAAACGCCCAACTTTTCGGGTTTCCTTTACATTTCCTCTGACTAGAATATTCGAACAGCGGAGGAACTGGAAGCAGTGTGTGGTGGGTGGGTGTGTTCGTGTGTTCGTCCCATTTATTCACGCGCCGGACTCCGGTCTGCCGGCCTTTCAGCGTATGTTCATGCAATAACACAACCACACAGGGGGAACATAGGAGCGTGCATGGCGTGCATAGGCAGCTGGCAACGCGACTTCGGAGGCTAACGCCAGAGTCGGACGAACGGAACAGTCAGCCCACCAAGGTGGCGGGGTTGGGATGATTTAGACAGTCCGACCCGGCAGACAGCAGTTGCACAAACAGGAGCTACGTACGCATACACGCATACAGTACGACTATTATACAGACCTCAGAGGATGAACGTTAAACTTGGGGCGGTAGACACCATCCACCCCCGAGACTTCCAGGGGGGAATGATGAGGATGAAGAATCTGTGGATCTGTAAGGAAGAGTTAGGGGCTACAAATACCAGCCTAGAACATCACCCTTTGAAACCGTCGTGTGATGTGTGATATCCCGGAGATCAACGGACTGGCCAAAGTCGGAGCGGTGGAAATTTCGAAATTTCCAGGCGTTTTCTAGGGTAGAGGAAGGAGGTCTACGTCTGGTTGCAGGCTACAACTGGGGGGCGCTGACTGCTGTGTAAGACATGAGGCGCCGGGACGCTAGTGATCTGATTGTGCAGACACTACGGTGTGTGCCTGATTCGCTGCACGCGAAGGCCTTTTGTTCCTCGAATGCTGCGGTTGAACTCGCTCTTCTTGTCTCTAGGCAAGTTCTGTACCTCACGTCCGTGTCGGTAAATGTTCCGACTCTCGCTCTCTAGCTGCTGGGAGCACACGAGCATGCATCAGAGTCTTGAGAAGCAGCGCTGATAGGTGTTCTCCCCTCTCTAAGTATGCCTCACAAAATATGCCCGCCATCATGTGCTGTTGCCGCACACTCCCCTCAGTGTGGTCGTCAGTGACTGCTGTACCGGCTGAGCGAGTGGGAGTTTCTGAAGTTCTCTTCGTTTTTCCAACTGCTGTGTAGTAAATACTGAAGGATACAAACCTCGCTGCGTGACCACGCTACAGAATACGCATAGCGTAGCGGTGGTTGCGTGACCAGCACTCCACGTACATCGAGGCCAGTGACGTGAGAGGGAGGGATGGATACATGCACAAGCTTGATTGCAAACGACATGATGCCGACGTATGAATGTACACCAGCAGAGCCGGAGCGGAAGAGGTGGGGGGCTGGCTGCAGCAAAAATAAACCATTGTGAACACACCTGTTCTTCTATCCTTGCTTCAGCCAGGCCTTGTCACTTGCGAACACCGGCTAGCACTCCCCCCACGCTATTCTCCTGCATTCACAAGATCTTTCTGGATCACTGTGCGAGCTGGCATGACACTGAGGACTCCGCTCTCTTCCACGATGCCCATAGGGACCTTTTTTTCCAGGAGGGGGTATACCTCACTTTAGTCCACGGAATCCCCGACCGGGTGATGTAGTTAACCCGCACATCCCACTACACCCATCGCCGCAGACCGCAGACCGCCCTCTGTTCCGCCGTCTCCGCCGTCAACGTAGAGAGGTAGGGAGACAACGCGTTAGTAGAGAGAGGTGAGTCACACCCTGTGGTAGTAGTGGAGCTGGTATTAAGTTTAATCGCCCATAGGAGCAGGATGAGGTTTTCTCACCTCTCTCACAACGAAGACATGAAAAAGTTGGGCTTCCCCTCTGATCCACCTCTCGGAGTTCCTTTATCACAGCAGAGCAGCAGAGGAATCATTTCTTGGCCCACAGTTCTGTTACAGCCTTCGATTCGCCTGTCATTGTTCGCAACGCCATCGCTCTCTCGCTCAAAGAGTCGAGTGTTCTACCGAGATTGATGAACCGGCATCGCACGGTATGTGACGCAAGATACCACACCCCTTGGACCATTTTTCAGCTCGATTGCCCCACAGGACACAGAGTTGGCGGTGCCGAAAATGGCGGTGTGGGAACCGTCTCGTCGAAAGCTTTCCGACAACGCCTCGTTTGATTGATTCATCCTCTTCGTCGTGGAGAACTCGAGCTTCGGTCCAGGGGGTGTGGTATCTTGTATCACCTGTTACACGGTATATGGTAACGGCTGAGGTCGTGTACAATACGTGTGTCCGAACTTCGAACGCAATGCGGCCGGTCGTTACACTTCATCACTTCACAACATCCTGTAGAGAGAATAAGAAACGAAAGTCGTTCACAGAGAGAGGGGCTCGCACCCTCAGTGATGATCCCGATCTATGTACAGAAACACAGTCCATTTTGGGTCCATCTGTGTTGAATCCACGGTCTTCTACAAGACTTCAAGCAGTAGCTTACTCCGTAACTATGCATACTAGTTCGAGGTATACAAGTGCTGTATTTTCTTTGCCACGTCCCCATCCAGGCATAGGCATTTGGGCATGCTAGCATACAACCCGCTGGCATGCCTTTTGGGCCTGCGACGATTTGTCATGCTGCGGCGATGAAGTAGGTATCTCTGTGCGCTCTTGCTGGGTGATTTGGGGGGCAATAGCTGTCTCGAGCGCTGGTACCATCCGAACCTGTGTACAGTAATACCATGGGTGCGTCTACCCTACAGCAGCCGTTTCGCTCGAATCACGAGCTCCGATCCCTTGCCGCAGAACATCTTGGAGGATCCTTCTGCCCGAGTCATTCCCCGCTGATCCTTCTACGGGGTGACTTGTGAATGTGAATTGGTTTCCTCGCACCTGAAACGGCCTCTTTGGCATGAGTCTGTTCAGACCGCTATACAACATAATGGTCACTTGTACCAGGTACACATTTAATGGATGGGTGGTTGTTCTTGTGGAATATACTAGCTACTACAATTTCCCTCCTACGGAGCCAAAATGTACCCCTGAGGCAACGAAACGAAATCCATTTGCTCGAGGACAAGGGTGAGCTTGACCTTGGGCACGGTTTGGAGGAAGGGGGAAGAGACAGCCCGAGGAAAGGGTAGCAAGAGCTAAGGCAAGCCACGGTGTTGACGAGAAGGAGAGGGAACGAACACAAGCAGCCGAGAACGTCCCATTCATCCTCGATATGACACGTGGTGGCTCGCAGTGCGAAACTTTGCGTCGCAAGTTGACGCCGCGCTTTCTTCCAGTCTTGAAACACGACTTGCGCGTGACAACGACGCGCGGTTTTAGCGTAAGACAATCCGTGTCCTGCCTCTGGATGAAGGGCACCTATGAAGGCGAGAGTGACGGAGACCCAGAACCAGGAGTGGTTGTTGTGTTTTGCTGACCCTCGCAGCAAGTTGTTTGTGTTTAACCTCTCGTCACATTTGTTGTTGTCTCATTATTGTTGTCTTCACAATGAAAGTCCACCCGGTCTCTGCTCAGTAAGACTGTATCCAGATTTTTGAATTTTCCTTTTCGGTTTGTTGAGGTTCGCTGGGCTCTTCTAGTCGAAAACACGCCAGACGTGTGAGCTGTTCGAGCTTGAGAAACGTCACTGTTGGCAGCTGGCTGTTGATTCACACCAACACCGCTTTACTTTCGTTTTTTATCACGCCGTGACGACACTAGTACTATGCTCGGATGGGCCCACTCCGAGGGCGCGCTTTGTACCTTCCAATATTACGGTTTTTCGCACCACTCTGTATCTTTCGCCGCAGGTGTGCACCATGCTCTCTCCACCGACGGTTCAGATGACGAGGTGTCCGGTTTGCGAGGGCTCCGGCAAGACCGGCACCACGCTCGGCTTTGGCGGCACCACTTGCGCGCTCTGCCACGGCAAATGCTTCCTGCGGACAGAGCCAAACCCTTGCCCGTGTTGCAACGCCAACGTGAGCTGCGGTGCTGTCTTTTGTGTGTGCGCACTTTCCACGTGGTATCGAGTCATGCATGCTTCCCGATTTGCGGGGGTCAATAACGTCTGAGTAGTGCAGTGTGGCTGTCAGCTGTACCCGCACGTACGTATTGTCGCCACAACGCTCTTGCATGCGAGTTTGTCACCCATACTGATGGCGAATCGAATCGAAATATCCAGATGCTGCGCCCACCAGCCAATTGCCGCTTGAACCCTTCGACTACTGCTGTATCGGTAGAAGCGCTTTGCTGCGCAACGGATCGCAAGTATCTCCCCTTTTTCAACCACGCTGCCTGCAAGAGGGCGGTCGGTTGTTGGCCGTTCCGGTGTCCACTCGAACCTCGAGAACGTCCTTCTTCGAATACGGCGGTGACGTACTTCTCCGAATACTACGGTGACGGCGTGCCCCCTACCTACCCCCGTCTCTCCGTTGCCTCTTGTTTTTCTCTCCTCTAGTGGTGTTGTTTGCCTTGACATTAAAACCATTCCGGTCCCTCCCCGGTACCTTCCATCATCCGTACCGATCTAACTGACCCGGATGCCTTCCGTGTTGCCCACGAATAACACAACGAGTGCTTTCGTGTGGGCTCCAAAACACGTGGATTAACAACCCGTTCCGTCTGGATTGTTTCGGTTTCCGGGCGCTCCGAAGGGGGGGTTTCCGTCGTGGCTTGGGCTGAAATGGAGCACTTGCCGCTTGTGCCACGGGTTGAAGTATCTCATCGACAAGCCGCTGCCGTGCCCCAAGTGTCGGGCCACTGGACAGGTGAGTCCTCGTGAATCCTCTGAATGTTACCTTTGTCCACGCTCCTTGTCCGTGTTGTGCTCTGGATTGGCGCAGAAGGTCACCCCACGAACTTGTGACTGCAGCGGCGAGGGTTCCCTGTTCACCCCACCGAGCGCCTTGTCGCGTGTAAACCATGGGGCCCACGTGTACATTGCTATCAGGACGGTAGTGATAACGCCGGACATGTATATATAATCGCAGATTTTGTATGCGTCCGGGGAAAGACAGTCTCGCCGATGAGAATGGTTTATTTTTCGTCGAAGGATTCTTAGCACGGATGACGTTGGCGCGCTTTTGCCGCCTGCCGACGAAGCTGCTACCGTACGGCAGCGTCGTAAAAAGCGGCAGACTCTGGAGCAAATGGCGTCCTACACAAGTGCTGCTGTACAAGTTCACGGCTCCCTCTATCTGGCGCACACCCCTGCACGTGCTTGGTGCTTTGTCCTGCAGATCAAGGGTCTTGGAGGGGTGTTCTCGACGCCGTGCGACCTGTGTGAAGGGCAGCGTTACATCTGGAGCCCTCACAAGCCCTGCATCAAGTGCTACTCCTCCTCCTCTTTGTATAAGTACTTGTTCAAGTGCATCAACTGCAACGGTATCAGGTGAAGAGTCTTGTGTTTTTTTGGCTCCCCGGGTACGATCAAGTGCTGTAACGATACCTGGGCGAGAAGTCGTGGGTATACCCTCCCCCCAATCCTCGTGCCTTTCAGGAATGCCAAAGGAACACATACTTGCTTGCATTATCGTGGTCCCAGCGCATGTGTAGCAAACAAATGTGTGGGGGCGTATGTATGTTCTTGGAGCCGTTACATCAAGAGCAGAGATTTCTTGAAAACAGTAGCGCACCTCTCCGTTCCTTTTTGTGCGGGGACTTTGCTGACTGCTGTGCAAAGCAAATGGTATGAACATCGCTGAACTTAAGCCGCACCGTACCATAACAGATGAAGTATCGTTCACATTGGCCACTGTCATTCGTAAGGGCTTGAAAGTACACGATTACTGTACCCCTTGCAATTGTGTCGCGTCATTCATCGAGCCTGCCCAATATATGTCCTGTGTCCTCCGGGCGTATGGACGTTCTTTAACACGATACCCTCCGTTGTCTTACCTCCTGCAGCCCGTCCCCATACCACCCCCTGCGATGAAATTGCTCTGCAGGTACTCCCTCGACCCCCAGTACCTGTGCCCCCGCTGCAACAGCACCGGGCGCTTGAGGGGCTACGGCTGCACTCTGTGCTCTGGGCACGGGGTCATTCACCATGATGTACGTCGTCGACGCAGCATCGTGTTGAATCGAGACATGCAGTACACAGCGAGCACAGAACACGCCACATCTCGATTCAATCACTTGGGGAGTTAAGAAATTCATGCTCGAAACAAAGAGAATTGTGAGAGCGTGATACTAAGAAAATGTTCACCGAAGACCTATTTTTAGTCGATGTAGGGCTACCCCAAAGAGAAAGAAAGAGACGGGCCCGCGGCAACTGGAAGAGGTTGTTGAGTTTTTGAAGTGGCGCGTTCTGTATCGGCGCTTGTCGATCCACTCAGGCGCAGTTCGGGCCGCGTTCCTGCCACAAAAGCGACCGTCCCCCCAACCAGAAGCTGTAGCCAAATGCGGGGTGCGGCCCGACCGTTTTCCTACCAGGCCAAACGATTGATTATTGAACAATTTTTCGCTGAAATACACGAGCTAGTCCGGCTAGGCAGGGTCCTTTCAGGGTGTCTTAACTACTTTTGAACCTTTATCGCGTTCGATGCTGGGTGCATTCCTCGTGTCCTGAATTGAATGCAAGCACTCTTTGGGAGGTTCGGACATCTCTGCTCGAGAATGCCACCCTCCCTTCTTTTCTTACAGCAGCGAAAGGAGTGGGCTAGATCCAGCAAACGATGAGGCTTGATCCCAACGTCCGTCAGATTTGAACTACAAGTTTGTTCTGATCCTCGTCCATGCGGGCGATTGCTCTTTTCCGGCGCGCTTTCTCCTTGCCCTCTTGCTAACTTCTGGTGCTATCTTGACGATGCTTTGGTAGGTGGCTGCTTGTGCCAATTGCAACGGGGCGGGAGAAGTCAAGCGGACGCTCAGTCTCCTGCTGGGGAACCAAACGTGCCCCACCTGTCAAGGCCAGGTACTTAGGGCATGCCATGTCCTACTGTAGCTTCGTTGCGTTGGAGGCGTCACGAATGCATGATTCGAGGTCCAGCAACGAGGATGGATGCAATCAAAGCAGTGTTCTGGCGTCCCTTTCTTCCGGACAAACGACGCGGATACTTTCTGCCCTTGTTGCTGTTCTTTGGCGTTGAATGTGCTTCGTTCTGTTTATCTGGCTGTTGGGTGATGTAGGCAGGCATCCTTGATCGAGGATGCATGCGCCGGCATGGTGCCCTTGGAAACTTTGCAATGCGAGCACGTGCAGAGGGCTGCAGTGCGCGACCAAGTCCATGCCGGGGTGGGGTATTCGAGAACCACTCGCTGTCTGTCGTTGTATCGCCAATAGCCGGCGCGATACTCACCGCTGCTGCCTGTGTGTTGTGTTCTTTCCGGCACAGGCGTGCTTGTTCCCCCCCACACGAAGCGCCCGTACCATGCGAACATGACGCCACACGGCTATCTCAGCCGCCGCGCCCGCCGCCTTGCTTGCCTGCGCTGGTGTCGTCCGAACAGGGGTACTTTGCCATCTACGGGGCCCCTGCCCGGGCAATGCAACTCCCGAACAAGGGTAAGCGAGGCCGCGAGGACGAAGACGACGATCAAGGGGGCGGCTCGGAAGACGGCCGGGCGGAGGGCGGCAGGGTCGTCGGAGGCAGCGAGCCCCGGCCGCGGGTAAGCGGGAAATCGAGCAATTGTCAGCCCCTATGTACCCTGGAAAATCCGGCCAAGCGGAGGGCTGCTGCTGTGTACCATTAGTTCTTCGCTTGCGAGGGTGTTGTGGGCGTGATTTGCATAGTGCGGACTGCATTGTACTATTTATTAGTTTTTCGCTTGAGAGGTGTTGTGGTGTGCGTAGTAGGAGCCACATCGTCCCGCCGGCTACAGTTATAGGAGAACCAAGAGGTCTGTGTAGGAACATTCGTTGCTGTTGCGATGCGTGCGGGCGTGCATCTAGCGTGGGCATTCCGGCGTACCCCCCCCCCCCCCCCCCCCCCTCTTTGCGTGGAAACGGGCCACTTGTCCACAGCACCATTTATTTTTTTCCCCCTGGGTGAACTAC
>FN649149.1:397750-412868 GCA_000310025.1 Ectocarpus siliculosus | reverse complement strand
GTAGAAACATTGGTTGTTGTTGGGAGGGGTGGGGGGGTGCTTTTGGGGGGGGCTTTCGGGGGTCCCCCCCCCCCCCCCCGCCCCACTCTTTGCGTGCAAGCGGCCCACTTGTCCACAGCACCATTCATCTTTTCGCCGCTGGCTGAGCTACGCGCTCGCCTCCTTACCACGCATTTGCTGCGTGTGGGTGTGTGTGTTTTTCTCTTTAGCATCGACCGCGCTAATCGGCTGACCAATGACAACGCGTCAGTCTCCGTGCGTTTGAAAACACAAAAATGCTGCTGAATGCCACGATCCGGGACCCCGTGAGGGAGCGTCTTGGGGGAGTGAGTCTATGCTACTTTCCGGAGTAAATAAAGACAGATACCGTAGCAATAACTGTACGCGCGCGCGTGTATGTGTGGGTGTTCGCGCTTGCTGCGCCGCCGCAGGTGAAACAACGGACGACCCCGGCCGACAAGGGCCGGAGGCTGACCATCTCCGACCTACCCAGGCCAGAACAGCAGTCGCCCCCGGCAAAACCGCTCGCCCGGGATGACACGGACATCCGCCCCAACGGCGGGTCGGGGTCCGGTGACGGGGGCGAGGCGGGGGTCTTTAGGCTGGGCGTGACGACGCCTGTAAAGTCCAACGGGAAGCGCCGTCGATCATAGGGTATTCTTCTCCCCCTCCCCCCCGTAAATCACACAAAACATTATTTAGTTATCTTCTCCCCCCCCTAAGAAACACCAACAAATAGAAGAGAGTATTCTTCGCCCCCCCCCAAAAAAACACAGCAGTGGGGTGGCTGGTAGTTCGGTTTTAGGCTGGGTGGGCGGGACACGGCGCCGCCGTGCTCGATGGCACAGGTCAACGTTCTGAGTTGGCACCGCACGTCCTCCTGCGCACGACCATGATCCTATTCCTGCCGAGATCGCCTCTTGTATATGTTTGCGAGGCGGTGTCTTTTGCTTGGCGAAGACAAGGACGAAAATTTTGTGGTTTGTGTCGACAAGCTGTTGCAAAGCTTGTCGTGTTGTACTTTGAGAGTGTGTTTGATCAACCGAATCCCCCGAGACCTTTGAAAGAGTCGTTTGGGCGTGAAGGGTTGATGGTGAGCGTGTGATTGCTTTCGCGTGTTGTGCGTTGTGTTCGTTTAATTGTCTTTGTGTTGTGGTATGCGTACTTTTTTGTAGTCAGGGATGACTTATTTTGCTGGTGCTGGTGTTTGGTTCCTTGTATTGTGGGTTTCGCTAGACCAACCCATGGGTTTTGACCTGAGCATCGTTCGGTCCTTACAGAAAATGAAAGACCCGACGGGAAGACATTAGGCATTTTCGCGGTTCGCTGGTTGTGAGCAGTGTCGAACTCCCGCCTTCGCTGGGAAAGCCGCTGCATGCTTGAGGCACGCGACTTTGCGCGCCGCGCTATGTACTAATAGTATGCTGGTGCACCCAACCCGGTTCATGAAGCGTGTTTTTTTGCTTGAGGTATGTCGGGTAATTCCGCCACACCTACACCAACCGCTTGTTTCACTGGAGTAGATTCACGCTCTTGGCCGTGTCTCGGCCAACAGCAAAGGCTGTGGGAAACTTCCCGCTAGAACACAGACCGCAATAGCCACGATGGCCTGTTGTTGATAACACCCCGTTCATTGTCTGTTGCTCGGATTTTGTGCCTTCAACCGTGCGGTTTTGTTCGGTCCGGGGTCGCACAGAGTAGCTGTTCTGCTGTGCGCACGCGTTCATCCGCAAGACAAGCGGGGCTCAGCAATCCCTTCCGTTAAGCGTACTCGTCGACTGGAACCAAGGGTACGTAGATGTGGATTGCGGCCTTGCTTCGCTGGGATTCCAGTGCCCGGCCTCTAGCTGCTACAATTGTGAGGTTTAAAGCTATAGGACAACGGGGGCGAGTGGCTTACCAAACACCCAGCGGTTCAGCTCTTGCTTTTACTGCATTCATTTGTACTGGATACACGTCAGTAAGTAAACTCCACGTTCTATGCTTGTGGTGGCTGATTGATCTTTTTCAAAACGAAATCCTTTCTTTTACAGCACTATGCAATTTGTCCGGCTCCAATCCTGACTTCCATCTATCGGAAGCACGCTCCTTCTCCCCCACCCCCCCACCCCCAGCGTTCAATTATTGTGAAGGATGGCAAGAACTATAGCTCTTAGCTCTTAGATTATGATGGATTCCCTTGTGCGAGTCACGGGGACATCAACCCCACAAAAGAATTGTTCCTACAATTCCAACGTCCGGGAGAATACTGGGGATGATAGGCAACGGGTTTGATCCTACGCAAGTAGACCAATCGGCGGCCATCAACCAGGCTCGATTGGAAACCATCTCTCCACTCTGCCATACTCCGTATTTGCAATCGCGTTTCGTGTTGATTTCTCGGGCCCATTCATTTTATCTGTGATTTAATACCCAAAAGTCTATTGGTATATAGACTAGTTGGATGGAGTGACCACGGACGGTGCCGGTGAACGTTATACAAGTACGGGTATACACGTAAGACATCGACTACACGACAACACCAAAACAGCATCAGCAAAAACAACGGAAACCACAATAACAACAGCCAACACCGTTGCACAAATCGCGCCCCCGACACACGCTTCACTCTTGGCAAGAGTCTCAGACGAGCCCGGAACGCGCACTGGTCACAACCCGACCAAAGACCGCGGCGTTGGCTGAAGTAACGACTCCCTCGTCTCCCACTTCATCGGATGCCCGACTTTTGCTCCGAAAATCCTTTCTGCGGGAGGGCACGAAATCGATCTGCCACAGCGTTCAACGCCACGAATTGAGTCCCTCTTCTCCAGTTCTTCGGGGGTCGAGGCGGGTGGTTCGCCTTGCTTCTCAGACTCGTCGCTGGCGATGTCTTCCACACCCACGACGAGATAGGTTGTTGGCTCGCGAACAAAGTCCGCAAGCACCTGCAAGGAACAGCGGTGGGGGCGCGCGGAAGCGCCGGGGAGGGGGTAGGGATTGACCGAGGGTTACCCTAACGATGTGCCTGATACTTGAAAGAAGCGGTTTGTCACGGTTGTTGTAGTTTCCGGATCAAGAACCCTCTCTCCTGCGCAAAATCGAGCCCCTCTTCCTTCAGACAGCACTTCTGTCGAGGCGAACAACAAAAAGAAGCGAGCCGCCTGCCTCCACATACGCGTCAACACTCGTCCGATGCTTGTTTACGCGATCGCTTTCTCACCCCAACGTCCGTGTCAACCAGCTCCTCCAGTACGGTTGTCAAGAAGCGGCCCAGCACCCGGGTTTCCGTCCGGAGGCCTTCCGGGTCCGTTCGACGGTGGGGCCCTAGTGCCTGATCCAGCCGGTCCCAGAAATCAGCTGCTCCGTGTGCATGCAGAGTCCGCACGGTATGGGCGAGAGAAGAGAAGTCTGGGTAGGAACGCCAAGCACTGAGAAGCTCGGTCTCAGTGCCCGTGACTACCTGCGTGGGGAGCAATCACCGTCGGGAATCCCCGCGCGAAAGTAGTAGGGTAGAGCGTCCGTTTGGCTGTCCAGGAATGAAGAGTGCTCTTCGAGACCTGAGGAGGAACTGGGTCGTTGCTACTGCTGTAATTCAGTCGTGTGCTTGGTCTACGATAATACATGGATGTCGGCGAGCTGGTAATACCGGTCTAGTGTCGTCCTACTGCAGGGGTCTACCCCTGACATATTACTCAGTCAATGGCAACAACAACAGCGTGGCACGCACCTGGTACACGCATTCCCGCGACTTCGACCTGAACACTACACATACATAGATATACAGCATTCCGACGGAACTGGTTCGCCCAAGGACTTGAGAATAGTCCCAATATGTTTCCTAATTTCTACGTTTGAAAGTGGTACGGGAGTACCCTCTACAACGTATATACCTTCGGGAAAGCACTTCGCGCCCAAGAATACCGTTACCAGTGACGAGAGCAGCAATAGCATATCACGTCACAATAGAAAAACTCACGAGGTACTCCGCGTAGCTTTCGGACAAGAACAGCCACCTTGAACGGCAAACCACTCGATGGGCGTAGATGCCTATCGCGAGAGACGGTTGGTCCCTCGATGCCACGCTGAAGTCCGCTTTCGTCACGGCACAAGGGGCAACCACCTGGTTTCGCAGTGTTGGCCGTGGGCACACGCATTCGTCGGGATGTTGCTGTACTCCTTTGGTAGCTGCCGGTGGGGAAGGGACAGGTGCGTTGAGGGTGACTAGTGACGCACCCCATAAACAACCAGCATACCCAGTTGGGCAGGGATGTTTCAACAGCTCCCGTTGCGCGCTCGACATGCTACAGTAGTACAGTGCAGTGCCCACTCTCCACGTCGATGGATTCTGGCGCACGAGCAAATAAGTGTCTTCTTACCTTGTCACTCTCTCGCCTGGACGGAGAGCGAGGTGCTCGCAAGGATAGCAAAGCGTCTGTGTTGATGATAGTCTCGTCAACGCCACTTGCACCCTGGTTGGGCGAAGGTGAGAGGGAACCAAATTGGGTACGCTTTGAGAGATAATAATAACTAGTAGACAGAAATCAAGAAAGTTTCGGAAGTGAGTGCGTCGGTACCCAACCACCGGTTGCTGGTACAGGACTCGATGCAACCTTCTCTGCCAGGTTGGGTGTTTATGCTCCGGTGTAAGCCACAACATCAAGCTAGGCCGTAATAGCAATCGGCAGTAGTTCCCCGCTGTACGTTTAGAAAGTTGTGCATGCAGACTTGAAGTTTGACTCCCAGCTGAATGGTCGTCTTCACTCGCAGAGGCTGTGAGAGTGAGAGGGGAGAAGAGGCGACGATTTTCTCTTTCCCTCAACCTTCCCTAAATAAACCAGTATCCAAAGACCCAGGAACAGGTTGAAGGCTGTCGCTTTCAAAAACCTCAATTTGCTATAAATGAATCCATTATTGTCTAGGGCATTAGTCACATGCTTCCAAAACTCACGTGGCAACCTGCTTCTACCTCCTCGAGCCAGCAGAACACGCGTTCAAGAGCGCGTGGTAGCGCACTGCCGTCGTCGTGCCTACATGCGGTCGGCTGTTGCAATAACACGCCCTCCCCATTCTCGCTGTCCCAGAATCCAGAATGGAAGGACGCTGTGCGCGAGGTCAGTAATGGCTCGATATCGAACCTGGGGGGGGAGAGTGAGTGCAGCAGCAGTGGCGGTGTGCATTCAACAGCGCAGATTTAACGGAGAGTTTGGAACGGCGTGAGTGATTGACGAAGATACTCCGCTGCGTGCATCTCACTCGGGGCAAAAAATGCGCTGTACAGCAGTCTGTAGTGCGGACAATCACAGCAGAAGCAGCACTGTAGATGGGACTAACGCATACACACACCCCAACCTTTCGTTTTACAAGGGAATACCATCACAAAGATTTCTCTGACGTTCTCAAGTTCATGTTCTGATGCGAGCGAAGGTCTCACATGTCCAACCTACCGTCCGAATTCGTCACTCACTCAACCTTCAACTATCCGCGCCCCACCCACTACCCACCATCCGAACTCGTTACTGTTCCGCCGACCATGCTCCCTTGAAGAGTGCGGGCTTTGTGGCTCAACGCGTAGTTGAGAAAGTGGACTAGGTAGCAGCGGCATTATCCTGCACTCGGCACCACAGCTTGGGGGTGTAGGAAATGTTAGCTCCTGAGCTCCGTCTCGAAGACAGCCACGTACATACGAGCAGGACAAAAAGGGGCGCGTCGGCGCGTCATCCATCGGCTGCCGAACCGCTGTTGATTGTACCGCATTCCTACCGACCACCCGATCGCCAACCGCCAACCGCCAACCGCCAACCGCGGTATGTACACATACGGGCACGATGAACTGTGTAGTCAGACAGAAAAGTAAACTCACCGCCGTCGGCCTTCTTCACTCCCACCATATGCGTGCGTCTGCTGGCGCTGCTTGATGCTGCTGCGCTATATGTCTCCTCGGGTCGTGGAGCATAGGAGCGGAGGTCCCAGATGGGGCAACCCTTCAGGTGTGTGTGTGTAGTCTATGTACATAGTGACAGTCCCATATGATAGGAAGAAGAGGGTCTGCCCAAATCGTTGATCGATGAATATGCGTTCCCAACGCGAGGTTTACCCATCATCAGTGTGCCCGGCTTGCAATGTGCACCGGAGAGCTCCGCAGAATCGGAAATTTTATCGAGAGGAGTTTCTTAGGAAAGATGTGCTGCGCTGTCAAGCGTCGATGAAGGGGCGGAGGAGGAGCGTTGAGAGAACAGGAAAGTCCGGGAAAATAAAAACAAGAAATGGCTTTTATTATTCCTTAATTAAGAAATGGAGCCATTGCAGATTAAAAACAATTTTTCTGTGATAGAGATGGATTCGTTGTGTCATATTAAGAGAAAAAAAAAAAAGAAGACTACTACAGCAATAATATATGCATTCACTCGAAAAGGGGCATAGAAGAATGAATGTGTGTCGTCCTTGTGCAGAACGCATGCAAATGCATTTTTGCCTAAAGCGAGAAAATGATGGCATTTTTGCCTAAAGCGAGAAAATGATGAAACGAAGTAGTATCGTGTGTATTGTATCATCATAGGTCATTCGCTCTTGCGAGTAGGGGGAGGGGGTGTACTCACTCATAGATAGTCGTGCATCGTAGCCGTTAGACCATTTATTTTGGCCTCGCATCCCTACCGGGATGGAGCACGCCGGGTTCTCAACGGGCCAGGCTCTCACATCACCAAGCGCGAAGCTCCGTGAGGCATTCGGCCAGTCGCATGAAGAAGGGTGCGCTGCATCTGCTAAGGGTGTTCGGCATCCTGTGCTTACTTCCTTGCGTACAGATGACAGCTGCGTATGTATGTATGACTTAATTTATTTTCTAGTGCTTTCACTTCCAAGACAGTTGCAAGCACTGTGTAACTACCTCTCTCTATGTATGGTGCTTTGATCAATTTAATACAACGTGGTGCGATTATCCTGTTAGTGTGCACTGCCGCCCTCAGCGGTCTGTGGTGTTGAGGCTGGGTACTATGTTATCCCAGGGACAGCAGATGAAAAAGGACCATGTATAATATATCCGTCACGCAAGCCCCTCAGGCAAGCTGGTCACTAACACGCAAGCCCCTCAGGCAAGTGGCATCTTACACGCGAGCCCCTCAGACAAGTGAGCTCGTGGGCTCTTTCTCTCTCCAGCACCTGGGGTCTTCTCCTACCACCCCCCATACATTTCATTCATACTTCATACCCATTCACGTACCCCCCATCAGACGCATACAGCACATGTAGATCGGACACATTTCCAAAGTACCACAAACATATCCCCCTTGCGCGGAGAGACGGTTCTCGACCCCGCACAACATGATCTACTCGACCACCATTTATGGTTGCCGCAAAGAAATACAAAGAAAGGCGAAAAAACAAAATAAAAAAGAGCTGGGGGGGGATGAAGAAAAAGCTTACACCGTCGATAGAATGAAAAAAGAGACTCCCTCGCCGGGAATTGAACCCGGGTCTCATCGGTGAGAGCGATATGTCCTAACCATTGGACTACGAAGGAATTGTTCAACGGCATAGGTCCGAAATTTGGGCATATATTTTCGAATACTTTTGCTTGGCACTAGCTCATTCATCGCCTTTCAAGAATACCTCATTCAAACGATCGGGCACATCTACCATTTGTCTGTCCACTCGTTTTTGCCGACAATGACGCACGCATGCGATTTTTCCACAGAAAATACCTCTAGAGACAATCACCCATCGCCCCCAGTATATACCCTACTCCAACCATTGACCCATCTACCGTAAGGATGCCGGTCTTGGCACGGATCGGTGTCCACTCCCCCTGTGCGAAAACAATGAAGGAATAATAAAAACGCACACAGAAAGACTACCTATATTCGAGATATACCCACAGTCGAACGGGATGTGGAGGAGTCTTTTCAGTGAGTGGAGGGAAACCGGCTGGGTACTGGACTTATTTCGAGTCTTTTAAGGCTATACACTGATGATTTATACCAGTGATGCCAGCTGGTGCGTACAAAAACATCTGTATAGGTAACTTACATTTTTACAATACATCCCCTGTAGTTCTCTACTGGGTCAACGACAAAATATCGGGGAGAATCCCTCCGTTGTGTCGTGTATTGTACCTAGGCCCACACAACATAACACCTACCCACGTCAACACCGACCTAGCACCTATCCAAGCCAACCAACCTAGGTCGATTGCATAATCACCAACCTAGCACCTTGCAAGCAATACCAACCTAGAGATTGTCCCATCAATACCAACCTAGCGCCAATGCTGGCACACCAACCTAGAACTGAGCCACCCAGGGCCAACCTAGCACCTATCGGGTTGCTTTGGGGTTAGGTTTATAGGGTGTAGCGTTAGGGATTGTAGCCGGTATCATGTAAGTTGCTGGTTGACGGGACACAACACTTCGCCTGTCAGTAGAGCGACAGGTGGAAGACACGCATACATGTTCGTGACGCTCGTTCCTCACACAGGATTTCCGTCGGTGATAAGGTGTGGGTGCGTTTATATGCGCCCCTTTGGGTGCATAAATTATAAAAAAATCGTGAGAGCAGGTGAGGAAAAAGAAAAAGCTAACTTCAGAAATGGAAAAAGAAACCCCGGGAAGTGAACCCGGGTCTCATCGGTGAGAGCGATATATCCTTGCCGTTGGACTACGTATGTATGTATCCTGATCATTGGACTACGAAAGAATTGTTCCACGAGAACTTGGAGAATTTAGGGTATATGAATAGTTCTTTGCAATCGACCGAGTGTTTCTTGTTCTCGAAATATGTATTGCACCAGGAGCGCTTGTCGGCGCCTCGCTGCTGCTGCATGCTATCCCACATGCAATGCATCGCCCCCAAAACCGTTCTCACTCCAAGCAAACGAAAACGCTCGTGGTTTCTTTGCTATACGTTGATTTTTTTTTCTTCGATGATCTTCTATTTATTATTTTTCTCCTGCAATAGACCGAAAATAAACAGACAGGCCTGGCGACGAGGCGCGGCGAGCATGTTGTTTGTTCTTTTTCGGCCCCCACACCACATACATGCAGCGTCCGCGTTTGTGTTTGTTTTATTTTTCTTCGCCAAAAATGAACGCAGGCAGGCCTAATGTAGAGAGAAGAGACGCGGCAGGCGTCTTATTTCTTCGTTTCCCGGTCCCACAACACACGCGCACCGCTCCGTCGACACTTATTTATTCTATTCTTCCCATTGTTTGTTGTTGTTCGTTTATTCCTGAACCGAAAATGAATGCAGGTAGGCCTGGAGAACGGGGTGCGGTACCCTCTTGCCGCGAGGCACCGCGGGATAGACCCCTGGCTCTTCCTCGACCTCAGGGCGGCCAGGAAGTGGGTGCTGGACAACAGCGACGGCATGGAGGTGCTCAATCTGTTCAGGTATTGTATGACTTGCGGGTGTGACGCTGTACTTGTTGGGGGTAGGTACCGGCGGCGATCGTGAAGTTTTTTTTTTCTTCTCGTACATAACGGAGACTCCCGGTGGTGCTGTTTTTTCATCTGTTTCTTTTAGAAAATATACTTACAATCAAAGAGAGATTGCCCTTTTTTTCGGAATGGTACGTACCATACATAGCAGCAGTAAAGTTTTTTTTGTTTAGTTTGTGGCGGGGGCGGACGTTGTCTCTTAAACGGTGCTCCTTTCCGAACACATCTTCATCCCCCCCGTTGTTATTGTCCAGCTACACTGGAGGGATTGCTGCCGCGGCGGCGTGCGGGCGAGCCGCGAGCGTGTGGAACGTCCACTTCTCCGCTAGCGCCCACGAGGTACGGCGGAGTTGCAGCTGCTGCTTTCGTTGGTGTTGGTGGTACATGTATGTGTGTGGCTGTTGGTGGTGGTGGTGGTGATGGGTAGTGGTTTGTTGTCGTTGTTGTTGTTGTTGTTGTTGTTGTTGTTGTTGATGATGATGGTGGTGGTTGTGATTTTGGTCGTTGTTGCTTTTGTTGGTGCTGGTGGTGTCGCCGTCGTTCTTGCCATAGTCATACTTTTGTATGGTCGTTCTTTTCGTCGCCGTTGCCTCGGTGTTCGTCCTTGTCGTTGTCGTTGCCGTTGCCGTGGTCCCAGTCTCTGTTTTTTGTGTCCTTTCATACGAAGTGTTGGGGCGTTGGTGTTTTCTTGCCACAAGGACGCCGCCGCAAGTTGTTATCGCCTCAGTTGATGAAACAGAACATTCAACCTAGGCTATGCATGTATTCCACACACGCTAACCTTCTCAGTCCTCCAGGGACCACCACGGAAGGTCGAGAACGCCTCCGGCGACGCAACTCCCCAATGAGAAATTGATCACTTCCAGGGTGGAGAAGGGCTCACCACTTCGTTTCGAAAAAAAAGGAGTCAAATCGACATGTGTGTACATACAAAATGTCCCTTCGAACAAAAGACGAGTGTTTTCGAGACTGTTTCTGCCACAACACGCTCTTCCTCCCCCCTCCCTGTTCCGTCCTCTCGAGGACGCGTGTTCCAATGGCCTAACAACTAGGGCATGCAAAACGTCCACCCCCCCTCGGTGATGTGATAGCCTGGTCCGGGGAAAACACGACGTACTTTCGGCCCGGCTTTGCAATGTTCTATTTAGCGAATACGGCATGCACGGCTATGAGTACACCCTCACCCACCCACCCACCCACCCTCCCCCCCTCCCCCCCTCCGTCGTTCCCCGATATTGAACTGAAACAGGTTGGGAGGGCGAGCTTGAAGCTCAACGTGGGCTCGGCCGGAGAGTGCAAGTGCGAGTGGATGAAGCGGGACGTAAGTCGAAGAAACAGGCAGGCTTGCTCGCCGTTCCGTAAATCTTGAGGTCTTGGTTCAGGATTTTTTCTAGATGGAAGTACGGACGGCACGTTGAGCACAACTTGAGCCAAACACCTTGTATCTGTTAGAAACCGGGAGCTACAGCAGTGAGGCATGCGTGCGTTCTGAATGGTCGGAGGCTCAGGTTTGCTTGGGCAGAAAAGGGATGGTGCACGTTTTTAAAACTTGGTTGCAGAAAGGCGTCGATCGATTTTGATAAACGACCGGTGTTTGGCCTTTTCTTGATAACCCACTTCACAATCCTTTCTTTTCCGCTGCTGCTGCCGACAGCACCCTCGCACGTATCGACGTCGATGCACCAAGGACGTACAATTGCATTGCTGTGCATTGCAACTCCTGTCTACTCTCCGCATCAATTAGACACTTTTTTCCCTGCACGAACCCGTTGGAATGTACAGGCAGGTTGTTCGGTCACGGTTTTTAGTCATGCCCGTTGCACACACGAGGAAACCGCGTAGCCCCCCCTCCCCCGTGCGTATGTACTGATAGAAAAACTCATACTCGACCCCCAATTCGGTGCCACAGATACGACTTTGAACGTGCCACATCCCAGCGTGCCCCTACCTACAGCCTTTCTTTCTTTCATGACAAGTTGTTCCTTCTTTTTTTTGTGGGCTGTATATGTACTCGCACACTCGCGAACATCGCTCAGGTCTTGCCGACTATCAGACAGCTGGCTAGTACTCCGACAAAGGACTACCGAGCGGACAGGCGCGGCCGAAACGCGAAAATGTCGGGGGGGAGACACAGCCGGGACGCCGGGGGGCGGTACACACCTAGAGAGTCTTGTCTTGCGGCGTGTTGCGTGTTCGGCAAGGGCTTTTCTTCGGTATTCGTCCGCGCGATTCATTGATGCAGATGGCATACTAGTCGTGAGCTACACCCGTTAGACTACTCAGTCACCTGACAGAACAGTCTAACGGGTCAGCCTTTAGCTAATACGCACCCGTCTGCGATTAGTGCACGTGAGGGTCTGCCTTGATGTTGAGATATTTTTTAACCTGGAACAAGCATCCCTCACGGGAAGGGGTGTGGCTGAGAAGCCTTTTCTCAGCTACCGCAGCACAACCAACGCCCACGACGCTCTTATCACTTTTTTACACGTTTACCGCCATGTTTTCTCAAAGTCGGGGGCTCTAATCTTGTTGCTGCTTCTTCCCTTCGATTCTTGGCGACAAGTTAGCGGCCACTGTTGTGCCGAGGCGCGCGCTGGGGGGGCGAGCGAGGGGGAGTACGATATACCCCGCCATGCCGTGTGTGGGTTAAAGAAGACTATGTTGAGCGAGGACAAGGAAGAACCAGACTCATTTTCGCCGAAAATCGTGCCAAACTCTCACTCGCGGCCTCTGTCTTAAAAATGAACACACAGGGGGGGGTACGCAAACCCCCACTCTCGAGGCGGCGGCCAGCGGGGGGGGCGAGGCAGCGGCGGGCGATCCAACGGCTACGGGGACGAGAGGGGGGGTCGGTCTGGGGGCGAACAGGGGAGGGGGGGCGGAGAAGAGAAGGACTTGAAAGCCAAGCAGTCCGACTTGGTCTTCTTGGACCCCCCGACGTGGTCCAAATCCAAGCACGGGGCAGTAGACCTTGTCAGGGACTATCAGGTCTGTTGTCTTGTCTGTTGTGTGTGCGTGGCACGCGTTGGGTGATGTCATCGTCTCCAACTCCGTTATTCTGCTGCATACAAACGTGTTTGTTTCGTTTGGTGTTACTAAGAAATTCTACATACAGGGTCGAGTCCTAGATCCGATGTCCGTTGAAGTCTCCTTGGATGCATGACAACATTCCACTGAGTCTAAAGGCTCACACGCTCCTCCTGCGTCTCAATGAAGTAAGTATACCCCGCCCTCGTGGTGCATGCGTGCGTGGTCACATCACAGGCGCTGTTCAAGCCGTCGCTGCTAGCCACCAAGGAAGGGGGAGTCGTCCTTGCGACCAGCAACGTGTCGACGGTGGACTGCGCGGAGTGGGTGGAGAATCTTTCGAAGTGAGTGCGTTTCTGTGTTTTTTTCTGTGTGTGTGTGTGTGTGTGTGAGAGAGAGAGAGAGAGAGAGAGAGAGAGAGAGAGACACACACACACACAGACAGACAGACAGACAGACAGACAGACAGGCAGGCAGACAGACGAACAGACAGACAGACAGACGACAGACAGAGACAGAGACCAAGACGCAGATAGAGACAGAGATTGAGAAAGAAAGCGCGAGGGGGGAGAAAGAGCGAGATAGAGAGAGGGAGAGGGGGGGCGAGAGGGAGACAAAGAGAGAGGGCGATTTTCACTATGTCTCCGCGAACAACACGTAGGAAGCGTGCAGGAAGTACGAGACGAATTCGAAGCGGCCTTTTTTTCTTTGTGTTTTTATCCTGGACCTCTCTCTTCTCGTGTTCCAAGTGTACTCGTGAGAGAAAAGGTATACTTGGCCAACTACTGGGTATGTGGGTTTCCCGTTCTTTTGTGCCGGCATTTTTTGTGCTCGTTCTCGTTGCTTCTCTTCTTGTGGTTTCAGCCGTAACAATGCGAGACTGCCGCTGAGATGACGAGCACGAGAGTCGCGTGTGCGCAACGACGAAGCTTTTGGTCCCAAGCGGCTCGCTGCACCCCGATTGGCGATGAAAAACCAACCCTTAAGATGCCAACGTCTCCGCGGAAACAACACATATCCCCCCCCCCCCCCGCAGAATAAATAGGAAAAGGCTTCGTAGACAAGAAAATATCGTCCGAGCTGTGGGCATCCAGGGTTGCGAGAGAAGCGGTGCTGCTCCGTCTCGAACGAAAAAGGGATGGGCAATCAATTGTCGAAACAACGGGTTCATTTGCCGAGAAACATCACGGCAGCAGCCTCCGTCCACCTCGTGTTCATTTTCCAACACAGGTGCGCCGCGAAAGCGGGTCGAACGGACAGAATGTGTGCCACTATACATACAGTAGATTTCGGCCACAAGAGGCAACCAAGCTACTTGCAGCGCTGGGACATAGCCTTGGTAGTCACGAGGGCGCTTATGACCTATACCTTGGTGTGAGATGTGAGCCGCTGCATAAGACGATGACGTCAAGTGTTGACTGCAGTTGTGCGTGGGTGTTCGTCCCATCTTGCTGGCACTACACACCTTTCGGTGTATGTGTTTCGACATGCCAGCCGGGGTGACACAGCTTCTTTATTCATTTGATTCAAAAAAACTACGTTCCTCTCTACTGCTGTACGCATACGTCAAGAGTCAATACTTAATGCTGCAGCTAACGATGTATGCTATGTTTCCATGCCTGCTAAGTCTGAGACTGCATGATAAAGAGGTGAGTAAAAGCCGTCT
This sequence comes from Ectocarpus siliculosus, assembly GCA_000310025.1. Lineage (NCBI taxonomy): Eukaryota > Phaeophyceae > Ectocarpales > Ectocarpaceae > Ectocarpus > Ectocarpus siliculosus. The sequence goes on along the minus strand of FN649149.1, from coordinate 398,765 downwards.
GACTGCTTCTGTGGCCTCATGCCGCCCCCTGTAGCGGGACAATCGGGGCAAATCTCGCAAATCTCGCATAGCAATCCCTGCCAGGAAAGCAGCTTTTAAGTGGATGGCCCACCAGATGGTTGTTCACACCAAGTATACCTTGGGCATGAAGAGATTCCCCAAGCCGAGCGATCGAGCCTTTGCCTTGTGTCTCGACAACACCGCCGGGACTTCCTCCCACCAGTTCCCGTCCTGGCCTCGATTTCTGCCATCTCCTGCGTGAATACGCCCCTTGGATGGGCGTTTCTCTGCACCCACTAGTCCGATCGGGATGCCCGATGGCTCGTTTGTTAGCTGTAGACCGTGCCAACACAATAAAAGTCTTCGTAAGACAAACAACGTCCGGTAGATAGAGTTTGGCCTGGTGGAGCAGATAAGCTCCACCGGCCCTTAAGTCGCTGAGCCCCCGATGGTGGGCGTTTTTCTGCACCACTTGTCCGATCGGGGTGTCTCATGGCTTGAATGATAGCTGTGAGTCGCAGCAACACAATCCAAGTCTTGTTAGGGCAAACAACACCCTTTACATAGAGTTTGGCCTGGGGAGCAGTTAAGCTTATCTGCTCCACCGGCCGTTGAGCGACTGAGCCCCCGCGGGTGGGTATTTCTCTGCATCCACTAGTCCGATCGGGGTGCGCAGTGGCTTGAATGATAGCTGTGAGCCGTGCTAACACGGTGCAGTCAGAGTTCGGCGCGGTTTAGCTATGTGACGGGAGGTATTGCGGGACAAATTATATTTAGAGGCCAATTGAAGCTGGGTGGACGGAGTGTCGAGACGATTACTGCTGCTTGACATGCTGCGGAACCCATATCTCTGTAGCCCCCGGTCGGATTTAGCTTCTAAGTAGCATTGCAGAGAACTGTAGTCCATACCTACACGATGCAATTGGTTTGAGGTCGATTGGAGCTGTGTGGGTGGAGATCCACCTGGTGGAGCAAATAAGAGGTTACTCCACCGGTGGAGCAAATAGCATTGCCG
>FN649149.1:356332-391347 GCA_000310025.1 Ectocarpus siliculosus | reverse complement strand
CGCCCGTCGTGCAACCACAATCCGCCCCGTGGGGCCCCCCCCGCCTTCTCCCCGCGGAACACCCATGGGGGGGGGGGGGGGGGGGTATTCATTGTCGCCCAGCCCGTAGTCGTTAGCCCATGGCCCTCGCACCCCCACAAAGCCGGGAGGGGCCCCCCCGGGTTCTCCCCGGATTAGGCTCAGGGGGGGGGGGGGGGGGGAGGTACGCTTATGTTTTGCATGCCTTAGCGGTTATACCATCGACAACGCGTCCTCGAGAGGACGGAGCATTGTTCCCACGGGACCGATCACCGATGGCCAATCGTTCCTTCCTACTTTGCCAAAGGTGGCTCAAAAATGTCTTCCCTAGTCTATCTATCCTCACGATCACTTCCCGCCTTTTCAAACCACTTCCTATCCCCCAGCACAACTACCGTCTTCTCCTCTCTATTCCATGTCTCAAACATCTCCCTGTGCCTCCCTTGTATTTTTCCCAGCTCGGTCATGTACACTTCCCTCTCCTTTTCGTACAACTGACATCCGCGACTTGTACATGAACACGGTCTTCGCACTTGAAGCCGCAATCACATGTGAACTTGTCGTATTCCTCGTCTACCGTCCTATGTCTTCGTCGACGTTCTCGAAGGCCTATGTCCCCGGTCCTGAATTTGACCTTAAGCTTTGTCCCTGCATCCATTGGTCCATGTAGGTAATCCTTGAACCCTATTCCTTCTTTGAACTTTCCGTACACTTCTAGACCCTCCTTATCCTCGGTTTCTTTCCTTAGATTCTGTTTTTTTCTCTCGGCACAAGCAACAGATATCTTCTCCTTGAACCCCAGTAGACCCTCCGTTTCCAGCGTTTCATCTTCGCCGATGTCTAACCCCTTCCATACGTCCTCCACAACCTTGACCCATTCAGTGGGTTGTCTACCCCTCTTTTTGTTTGCCCACTTCGCCTCCGAAACCATTCTCGGCAACCTCTCCTCTCCCATCCAGCACATGCGATACTGCCACGCCAACTTCTTGCGTCTCTTCCCGACTGTAGGGATTGGATCCCCAATTCTGCCCTGACGGCTGCATTACTTGTTGTGCGCTTGGAGCATCCTAGGATGATTTTCGCTGCTTTCATCTGCGCCGCCTTGAGTTCTTTCACTACCTTCTTATTTCCTTCCCATACTTCTCCGGCGGAATCTAGCGGCGGTACGATTACGCTCTTCAAAACCGTCAAAATGATACTTGTATCGAGGTGCCGGTTTGCGAGTATTGGGTGCAGCTTCCCTGCTCGTGCTTTGCCCTTTTCCGCTACCTTGAACATGTGTGCATTCCACGAGCAGTCTTTTGCGATCTCTACTCCGAGGTATGTGTACTGGTCCACTACTGTAATCTCCTCGATCCCCCACTTCCATCTATATTCTACTGGTTCCTCCCTGTCCTCATTGCATACCGTGACGGCACTCTTCTTAAAGTTGGCAGACAATGTGCACTTATCGGTAAACTTCTTCGCCACGTCAATTTGCATTTTCAGCCCCTCAGTGGTGTCCGATATACAAACAAAATCATCCGCAAACAGCATTCCCGACACCGAAGTTTCCGTGTCCCCTACTTTTACTCCCTTCCGGACTGCCTCTACGACTTCCAACAGATCATTGATGAATACCTGGGACAATATTGGGGACATCGGGCAACCTTGTGGGACCCCCTGTTCAATGTCGAAGAATTTAGACAGTTCTCCGTCTGGCATGACCGCGCTTTTCGTGCACTCTGCACTCTCCACAATTTCCCCTTGATCCCGTACTTGGACAATTGTTTCCACGGCCTATTTCTCCATACTGTATCGTGTGCCTTTTTCACGTCCAGGAAGAAGCAGTACGTCGGCTTTCCCGCCCTCTTTCTACCTTGGATGATTCTCCCTACTACCTTGAATGCGTGGTCTACGCACCCCCTCTTCTATCGGAAACCTGCCTGGCCCTCACTAATGCTATGTTCCTTCTCCAATACTCCCACTATCCTATCGTTCAGCAGCTTACAGAACACTTTTCCTACTGTGTTCAACAGTGTGATCCCCCTGTAGTTTCTTGGGTCAGTCTTGTCTCCTTTCTTAAACAAGTTCACAACCACTCCTTCCCTCCATCTACTTGGCGCCACTCGTCTTTCCACACCCAGTTGTACAGCTGTACCATCAGCTGGATCATCCCCTTCCCCTTCCCCCCAAACTTCATGAACTCGTTGACTATCCCATCCGCCCCTGCTGCTTTGTGGCACTGCAGTTTGTTCACACACGCCTCAACCTCGTCCTCAGTGAACTCCTCCTCTAGTTCTACGTTCCCAACGTCTGCCTCCCGATGTTTCTTCTTCTTCCTGGGCCCATGCGTCCACCTCCTTCTTTAAAGCACTTGGTATTGGACACGGGATATGTCTAAAACATGTTGAAGCCTGCACCGTTCATGGCGGCCGCCTTCCCAACTTGTGCAATGCTGGAAAGTGCAGATCGTGCTCGGAGTTCCCCCTACACGTAGGTTTCCGATACCGCTTACATTTTACCCCCGAGACAATGCTGAGACAAGACGACAGTCGGTGTTTCCCCCATTTCCAGCCATCGGACGACGTGCTCGGAACTTCTTGCAACGCGGTGGAACAATTTCAACAACTCTTTGCGGGTGCGACCCATTCCTCCTTGCGTTCTCCTCTCCATTTCAGGCCATGACAGGAGTCGACGCTTCCGGAAACGGTGGCATGACTCTTTCAACACTTAATCTCACTCGTGGTTACTGGCGCACGTCTGTCGAGAGTAATAATGTCTTGATGTGCCACCAGGAAGACGCTTGCAAGGGGTGTGTGGACACCAGTCAGTACTGCGAAGAGGGTTACCAAAGGGGCTTGTAAGTCGAACCCTACAGGCGTCTTTCACGGCCACCGTTTTCATTTTTGACGACACGGGACCTAAAAGAGTCAAGTGCAGCTACAGTATCACTCATGGTGTTAAAAATCTCCGCGATGGAGGCCTCCAGCCTCGTGAACTCTGGCCAGTTGGGCGTGAAGGGATATGTAGATTATCTCGCCGGGTGTCATTGCCTAGATGAGAGGTCACGCAGCGAGGAGGGAGGAACTCGAAGAAATCGACTCAATCACCCATCTGACATGATGTCATCGATGCACACCCCTTTCCCCAACATGCACACCCAGACTGTGCTGTATGCGAAGAGGACTACGCCCCCGGATATCAGCACAGTTGCTCCAGCTGTATGGGCGAGAATAGACGGACGGCGATCGGTAAGCGTTTACACGGTACTTAGAGACCAAAGAGAAGAGCAAGGGCGAACAGATGCATCAGAACAGAGCCTCGCCGTTAGAACGCCAACTGCACTGCGCATCAGAGCATACCCTTTCCCGCTAGCGTTGTGAAGGCGACTTCAAATTCGAAGGACTTCGATTCACCGGTTGTGGTTTGTAGCTTCATCGGTGAGCAGCCGTCAACAGGTGCTGCTGTTTCTACTCGAACGTGGGGTTTCATAGGCGCTCGGAGAACGCAGGTATTCCGGACATGCGTGATTTTCTCCAACAATAGTAGTGTAAGCCATGACCTGCCTCTATCGATTTTCTTGAGCGAGGACAACTTTGCTGAGTCATCATCCCCCTTCCATTCATATATGTTTCACTGCTTTCTCTCTCCCGTACAACTCCCTTATTACATATTTCTCTAAAAAAGCAGCTTGAACAAATACGTGTGGTGAGACCCGGTATGAATGTTGTTGTATGTTGGACGTGAGCAGAACTATGTAGGGACTTAGGTATCATGGTCATCACGTAGCGTGTTAGGGTGCAAAGAGGAGATTGGCCGCCATTTATGGACCAGGCTAGGGGACAACGGAACGCTACTAAAGGTTGTCAGGGAATGGTATGGGTGGCAGAAGTATATGGAAGCGATATTGACAGGATAGAACCGATTTCATCGGGGACAACCAGGTTCAGGCACTGTCTAAGGTGGACTTGAACGGGTCCAGGCAAGTGAAAGAAGGCTATATTTGCGAGAAGCAAGCAAGTAAAGAACGAAGAACAACTGCAAAGGAAATGAAGCCGACATAAGAAATAGGGATAGCAGGGCCATCTGAACGGTCCTGATGCATCCCGACACAGCTGAAACTGAAGTTCCAAGAAACAGATCCGCACCGGCCAGAAGGGAGGGAATTGTGTAGCTGTATGGTAAGGAGAGAGAAGCGGGTATGCAGCCCATCCATGGTGCAAATCATACGACGATGGCGCGCACATGTTGCAGACTTTGAGTCTTCAGGGAGGGAAATGGCGTCAACTTTGAGATAATTATTCCAGGGATGTTTGCCGTCAATGAGACATGAAGGAAGAGTGGCTGGGTGGAGTTTTTCGCTTCAAGACCACGACAGCTACTGTTCGACCAAACATTCTCAAAGCTAAACAAAGACAGACGCACTTTCTTCCTGCTTCTTCTACTGCTGCTCCTGCAGAGATGTAGGAGCATAATTTCTGAGAACTCCGTACGCATCACTTATTTAGGACATGTTAAAAGTTAGAAAAATCCGAGACAACACCCAGCTACGTCAACGCATTTCGCACAAAGCAGGCGACCTGTAGCCATCTAGACTAGATAATGTGGTACAAGGCCATTTATTCCATCCAGCATCAGAACAAGTGCTCGCCTCGCCGATGTTGTTCTTGGGTCACTACCGCTCGGTTCGTATCACGTCCGTGTTTCCTGGGTTTCACTGCTGGATTTCCCGAAAGGGGAGAGCTTGTAGGGCCAGGGTTTTGTCAGTTCTATCGTGTAGAAATGATGCTCTGTCTAGGAAGGGTTATGCGGACATCCTAGAAAGGCTTCACGTAAACAACCAACGAGTACGCCCTCCCGCTCCATCGTCACGTCGTTCATGAAACAGGCATATCAGTAGCCCTGTTCTTTGTGGTCCTGGTTGTCATTGCCCTGGTGGTCGCGGATCTTGTCCGAGTGGTTGATGAGAACAACACCGGCGTTCACATGGGGGAAGAGGCTCACGTCCTGTCGAGAGCGCATCACAAACGTCGTTCCACTCACGTCGATCAAGATCGTCCTGGTTGCCTGGCAGATTGTCACGCAGGTGAGCAAGGGTGGGGTGGGACAGTTTATCCGCCCCTAACTTTTCGTGTAGGACTACCTCCAGGTACAGCAGCGATGCATTCGGCCGGTGGTGAATCGCGAGGGCTTCCGCACCAGGCATGATGCTTACAGCGATATATTTCTCATGTTTCCATACCCTAACGCGTGTGGGTGTGTATCAGCGGCTCTGATTATTTCGAAGACAAAGAAGGGCACGATAATGAAGTGGTTTGGCCAAGGTTTTAATCCTTTCCGTCGTTTTCCCGTTCCCTTGGTCGGTCGTCAGTTTTCTTCTGTGCTCAACGTGGTGTACCCGGGCGTCTACGAGAGGTTCCTGTCCGTGCTGAATGTTGTGAATTTCAATCTCGGCTTCATCCTTTCCGTCTCATGCATCGTCGACAGCAACTTCTACGGATGTCGTTTTTTCGCGACGATCTGCCCGCTGGTTGTGTTCGGAGCTCAAGCAGTGACGTACACCGTATCTAAGTCCCGTAACCGGCACTCCCCCGCCGGGATGCAGGCTGCCAAAAGCAAGCATCTTTCGATCACGCTTTTTATTATGTTCGTGGTCTACTCTTCGGTGCCCTTCAACATATTCCAAACCTTCGTTTGCGAGCGGCTGGATACCGGGATGGACTACCTTCGGGCTGACTACAGTCTCACGTGCTATACAGGTGTCCATAAGGCGATGATGGTTTACGCCGGTCTGATGATCTTCGTGTACCCAGTGGGCATTCCGGCCTTCTATGCTTGGTGGCTCCTCTTTATCCGACACTACCTCGTCAAGGTTGGCGCCCCCAACAATTTCTTGGAAAGGGTCCCGGAGTTGGACCACCTGCAGCCCATGCGGGATCTCTGGGCTCCGTACAAGCCTCATCGATACTACTTCGAAGTGGTAGAGTGCGGTCACCGGATTGCGTTGACAGGGCTGGCTGCCTTTCTGTTGCCGAACAGCGCGGCGCAGGCAGCGATCGAGGTGGTGCTGGCTGCTATCTTCGTGGCGGTGTCTGATGTGTTGTCGCCGTTTGTAGACCCGTTCGATGCGTGGCTGTACCGTATCGGCGGGTGGATAACTTGTTTCTCGATGTACCTGGCTCTAGTGGATGTTTCGGACGAGGACAATCAAAGCCAAGCGGTATTTGCAAAGGTGCTTATCGCGGCGCATGCCGGCATGGTTGCGGTGATCGTGGTTCAGGCCGTGCTGTAGGTGAGGAGGAACCTCATTGCTGCGAGGGACAAGCCGGTCGCCAACGAAAGCTTGCATCGCTCAAATTTCGCACAGGCTTGCGAGGAGACGGAGGAGAGGGAGGAGAGGGAGGAGGAGGAGAATGCTGTGGTCGAAAAGGAATCAAATCTGCAGCAGCCGGAAGAAGCTGGTAACACCGGAAGCGGAGCCGCAATATTAGGATAAGCGCTACATGCTTCTCGGGTCCCACACGGGCTTGGGGAGTGCTTGCTTGATCCACCCTAAACCGCGGCTCAAAAAGGATAGACATAACCTCAGATGTGAACTCATGGGTACAGGGTTTCCTCAGATTGTTCTTTTTTTAACCAGGACGCCTTCCGAATAGTCCCAGTTTCCATGGGGTACGTGCCGCACCCGGCCGTCTCTTTTCAGCACTGGTTGTACTTGGAGATTTTCTCCGGGATTGTTGTTGTTCTGACTTTTGAGGTGTTTGACTTTCTGAAGAAAGGATTATTTTTGGTTTTTGTCGGACTGCTGACCAGGTTATACGCACTTGCGTTTGCTGTGCTTGCTAGGCTTGATCCGCGCCAAATATATCATTTTGTAAAACTATACGCCGGATTGTTGGGGGGTTGGGGCGAAGTGCCGTAGTTCGTCCTGCCCACGAGGGGACACGAAAGCAGTAGGCAGGACCACGTTTGTTTTTCATATTTTTCAAATCAGCCCAGGGCCAAAACATATTTTTTCTTGGGATTTGTACATTTTTGTTTTTGGCGGGGGGGGTTAGGTCTTCATGCATTTCCCCCCCGGGGTTGGAACCTTATTTCGTAAGAAAATGTAACCCCAGGAAAAACAAGAGGTAGGGGGGAAACCTTGTTTTCGATCTCCCCGGGGATTTTAGGGAGAGAGGGCACAGCATGGGCGGGGGGACAAGACAGAGGATAACAGCAGTATTAGCAGGTGGGGGATGTCGCCGTTTCCATATCGCATTCTAATGCTAATTGTTGCTGCGGGGTGCCTTTGGTTTATTTTCAATCGATCTCCTCCAACAGTATATTCGTCGCCATTGAGAGTACTCAATGTGTAGGTTTTCGATCCGACAATGCACAGAGACAGACAAAGATCGTTACCTTCACATGCGGCTGACGTGAAAATGAAAGTAAGAATAGAAACAAGATATTTTTCCCTAGGTTTTTGTTCCGGGGTGCGTTGAGCAATAAACGAGAATTCTTCGGTAGAGAAGTGGCATACTTGGTGTGTAAAGTGTATTGCAAGGTGCGCACCCGATGATATGATATTTTCTGCAGAGAGATTGGTAGACAAGCTTCGAATATCACATTGGTCCTGTAGCCTTTTGGGCGTGGAGGCCCAGATCCCACCGTTGATGACCCACGACGGATGAAGTAGTATTCGGCGAAGCGGGTGGAGTGGGAAAAGAGCAACGGGTGTTTGAGCGAAGGGAGGGGTGTTGAGGGAGGGGCAGGGACGGAAGGGTTGAGTTTACGTGTATCCATAATGCTGATCGCCCTCGATAGTCTAATTGGTGGTTTCCTCGCACACCTACCTTTTAGTGGCCAGGGCCAGGGGTTTGAACCCCGGTGGAAGCGAGTTTTTCTTGCAACGTGAATTTTCTCTCACTTCCATTCCTTGTGTTGGTGGAAAGCGCTAGTTCGTGTGTACACAGAGGGAAGAGAGTGTTGCACTGGTCTGGCATTTAAAGTAGGAGGAAAAGCACCACAGGAGGGATGGGTACAGGGCCTCAGGAGGAGGAACCCTTCTGTGTGGCCACAGGTTGGAGTCAACGGCCCAAATTCTGTAAGCGGTGATTTGATTTGGTGACAAAAACAAAACGAAAATGGCTACGGAAGTCCGGGAGCCGATGCAGGTTCAGGTGCTTGTCCCGGATATCATGAAAGCGACAGGCAAGGACGGACACGATCGCCTAGAACGCAATCGGAGTTGAGAGCACAGACGAGATAAAGCTGTGAACACCACACAATGTCAGGCAGCACAACATACTTGTCCTGATTGTCTGCAAAAGAGATCCTGCTAAATCGAAAAATGTACCTGTACCTTGTACACTTGAAACAGATACTGTGCTCTGCTGCTGGCTCTTTCTCTCCACGAATGTGTCTAGATTAAGTTAGGGCTACATGTACCACCCCGTCACGGGCTCAAGGAATGCGTTCAAGTCCTCACAGCACAAAGGTTCAGTGAAGCTGGCCAGAACAGATACAAACGCCTATGTAAGATATTGAAGATCGTATAACCCATCTCCGTCGTCAAGAAGTCGACCCTGCGGCAGCTAGCCTCCTAAAATCAGCCCTGCCTTGTTCCGTGTTGAGAGTGCGCATGAGAGAGCCGAGTAAGTCCTCAACGCTCTCCTCACCGTCTGCGGCCTCATCACCCCCCCCTCCAACACTTGGCAATTCAACTACCTCAAAGTCATTCCTCGAAGCAGGCACAGAACCATCCTCGCCCGGGGCAGCGGTAGAAATGTTGGTGGTGGTACCAGCACAGGGTTGGCACGTAGCCCCCTCCGAAGCTCCAGTCCCATCGCTGGGTGCTGGGTACTGCAACGGGCAACTCGGTGTTGCTGCTTCCGCGCCGACGGACATGTCCGCCATGGGTGCTGCAGCAACGTCCTTGGCATCGATTCCGTCCTGTCTCAACAATAGAGGCAAGAACACAAGGCAAAAAGAGAAAAGACAGGGTGCGTTTTTTTTTGTGCATGACTTGTGCATTAAACGACAAGAGGGTGCGCCCCTTTGTCCCCCTCTTCAACACACCTCGAACGAAACGCGCTCAGCCATGTACCCAACATCAAATGTCCTTTGCAGGGACAAGAAGAGCGACCATACCAGGTACCATGTATGGCTGCAATGCCGTCAAGAATGCCAGCGGGTTCCAAAGCGAACCCATCTTCTACCGTACATACGAACTGTTGCATCGATAGCCACGACTTTCCCTTGCACCTGCCCTACCTGATCTTCCACCTCCGCATCGGCCAGACCCTTCAAAACGCTCGACAGGAAGCCCGCCAGACGCCCACTATCCTCTTCATCCTTCGATTGAACAGTGTTGTTTCCGTCCAGTCCTCTCGAAGCCTCACTTGATGCAGGTTTTGAGGTAGGCTTACGGGTACTGCCCAAGGCGACTCTCTCGGCTGCTGCGGCTGCAGCGGCCGTGAAGCGAGTCGTCCCATCGCCGAAGGTACCCGCAACCTTCTCGTCCGTAAGGAGGTCATGCTGCATGCGTCAACAGGGGCGCGAGCGGGAGTCATACAGCAGGGAAGATAATATTATGCAGAACTCACGACAATCTTCATCAACGTCAAGGAAACAGAGCGTGCGGTGGTCTGGTCTGGATAACGAAACGGCATATGCTAGGCAACTGAACGTACCTATATTTGCGCTTGAATGGAGGGCAACGGCTTACAGTATACGATCGGTATTGCATATACCTAGGAAACGTGTAATGTAAGGACGCAGAGGCTCCTGTGGCATCACTTACCGTCAGCATGAAATACCGCGTCGGTCTTGTGAGGCCCTCCGCGCTCTCTCCGTCCAGCTCGCCCCACACACCCCCTCCGGTTTCCTTGTAGCCCCGCTTACCGACCCACCCAAGCACGTCTTCCCTCCATTGGGGCACCCTCATCCTGACGAACCTGACCAAGGCGCACGGCCGATAGCACCAAGGAACGAACACCCACAACGGTAACTGGGGTGAATGAAATCGGCATGGAGGCAGGCATGTTGCCATGCATACAAACAGGGTGGGGTGAGCGTCGGAAAAGAAAGAGGTACGGCCATGCGAAGCTCGATGTGACTCGGTCTCTCTCGTCCTGGCACATGTAGCCGATGATGTGTTCCAGGTCATGCAGATACTTGCACCACCTCGTTTTGTAATGTATCGTGGCAGAGCTTGCATGAGCCCAAGCATGGTTATAGATTGCTGACAGACGACCTATTAGATTCATCTCGCCCTGTGTCGAGATGACATGTCTATCTGCGAGCGAGTTAGTTCTTCATTCCCTGATAGTGTGGGATCAAGCGATGTGGTATCTCCTGCAGTTTGTATATCGACCCTTCGAATGCTTGATAACCTTCCCCACAATACTAAGCGCGGAAAGCAGCCGGGGCGGGATGTCTTTCATCGCGAAAGGCCGCCTGAGACACTTGGTGCTACCGCTTTCAAGGGTGAGTGAACCTACTGTCTGGAAAATCACCGTTGTGTAACCGCACCTGTATGTGGGCCTCTAAACGACGGTCCATGGTAGAACGTGCCCGCCCCAAGACTTTCCCCGCATCGTGTGCACAAGAGCAGAACACAAGGCTAATTGAGGCAGTGTTGTGCTAAAAAAAACGGGTGGGTCTTGGCCACACACAACCACGATCGAAAAAACACGGGAGGGCTGAATCGCCCGCCTGCGAGAGCTGCTCACCTGCAGCGGAAGTTGAGTAGAATGCCCTCGGCCCGCCGTAGCAAATGTGACCCCAGTCCCCTGCCTTGTCGTGCAGGCTCCACCGCCAACAGCTCGACGCTACCCTACAGTTGGTTGACCAGAGCAAAAACAAGTCCGTGAGGGGGGGTATAGTGAGAATCGTTGGCTTGGGAGTTCATCGGTTCTCGAGAAGGTCAAGCATTCTCTCCCGCCCATATTGTTGTTGGTGTACTGACGAGCGAACCATTTGTATATCAAGCATGTGTGAATGTGTGAAAACTTCGCATGGTGCGTTCTCGACCAGGCCCAAAGACGCCCCGAACCTCAAACCAATCAGGGCGTAAGCAAACACAAGGACGAAAGCTATTGAGCGCGAAAACGACCCAAACAGATGCATGCTCTTTCAGTCGAAACGCGTTACATGTTGGGGACGTACGCATAGTCTCCCCGCTCCAAGAGATATGCGCCACAATGACACCCCTGATGGTAGGTATCTTGCCTAACGGCGGATGAACGACACGCACTTTCTTTCCGTGTGCTACTGTGTACCGCAGTTTCCGTCCCGCCGTAAAGGCTTGGTGTGAAAAACATTGCCACAACGCGATGGGTGATAGTCGACGTCACCGTCCACGAGGGCAAAAACAAAAAGTCCATCCAGAGGAGGCAGCCCTCTCCGTCTCGGTGACGAAGGCCGCTGGCGCGTCGGTGCCACGATATGGCCCACCTTCCCGGGAGTGGTTCCAGCGCAGATCAAGCAAGCTGCTACCATCGTCTCCTCGGGATGAGGCGTTTCAAGCACCAACCATCGCTTCTCGGCGCAGGCGCCGTGCAAGCAAGCATCCACCTGCTCCGCATGGCGAGAAACGCATCAGGATACCCCCAGACAGGTGGTTAAAAGGTCATTAAAGATTCCACAGGTTTGCAGCAACAGCTCGAGTGCCCCCGAGGCAGCAGCAGCGAGCTCACTAGGCTTCGTCCAGTGCATCGCTCCGAACATCCAACGTGTAAGGCATGCGCCACAACTGCTGTGCCGCCGTGTACGTCATTGGCCATTTAACTGCGCGGGTTTCGTCACACGAGGCCACACCTCCTTCATTGGCCGATGTCTCGCGTAGTGTAATGCGGCGTACGTTCTTGAATCGCCGACAAAGTAGGCGAGATACCCTGAGGGCAATCCGTAAATAAATTTTCTCGATTCCTCAATGGGAATGATCAGAATGCAGGCTGAGACTCTACACTGTACACGCGAACCACTGCGACAAATCAGTGTCTGTATCTTCTTGGTCAGCCTTCAGGACTCCTACTCAAACCATGCTACCGCTCCTAAATACCAACACCTGAACCCAAGCAACACGGCGGGCACGGCAACAAGAGCGTGGTACTATCTGCGCCGTACTACATGCCGCACAAGAGCACCTGCCGGTGCTTCCAGCCCTCGTGCTGCTGCAAAAAACGGGAGAGTAAGATGTGCCATTGGTCGTCAAGTGGTCAAGTGGCCTGGCAGAACACGACCAACACATCTAGTCTATCTCCAAACTCAGTGATGACGAGCGGTATTTGCTCTACCCTACCTCCTCTTTGCTGACGCGATCTCGAGTAGTGAAGGCCAAGCCAGAGCCTCCCTTTTCCACAGAGAAGGCATCGTTCACCTGAAAACAACATGTGCGCAAGGGCCGGGGGGGGAGGGTGCGAAGCTGCTGACACCAAGCAACAGCAACAGCAACAGCAACAGCAATAGTCATCGTATCGTATTTTGCTACAGGCTGGTAGATGCCGTGCGTGCTGGAGTGATTATATCATCCATCGTGTGTTGAGCACCGTGGCTGAGCCGAGTGTTGTTCCGCTGCCCACCACCGCTAATGGGTCGTCAAACGCAGTCAGGAAGCTGTTTCGGCTTCTCGTTATCGCCGTTTCTCCAAGAACAACAGACTATTGTACATATGGCTGCAAGAACAACGGGGCCAGGCATTCAGAATGAACAACCTTTTCGTTCTTGACGATTCCGCCGAGCATGGATTATTCAACGGGTATTGTAATTCTTAGCTCTAAGGAATGAGTGGAATGCAGAGTGAGGCCTAAGATGCAATCCTTTCTTGTCTGAGCGAACAGCCTACACTGTAGAGACGCAGGACCACATGTGTGGTATGTGCCAGATGATACTGTGGGGCCCTCGTTTGTCCAGGTTTTGCTACACTGCAGTATTGTAGCTGCTACGTGTACGATGCTTACCCTCAGAGGTCAGCGGTGTATCCGCAGATCACGTCATGTCATGGGGAACTTAAACCCCGCCGCTCACTACTGGCAGTCCCGTTGCCGATGAGGCCTTCGAAAGAGAGAGTTAGTATTTCCCAGACGGTGACTCCACTAGAGGCTAGACGTGCGCGCCAGCCCAAACCAAGCACTCGCCGCGAAGAAGCTTAAGCTCACAGAGTTCTAGATCATACCCCAGTAATATACATCGCCGTAATCACTGCCTTACTGCTGCAGCAGGCTGTAGTCTAAAAGGGGTGGCTATAGCTACATCACCAACGCGATTCCGAAAAAAAAAATCCTCCTCAAAACACTTTCAGTCTATAGCATACCGCCGTTTATGGTGTCCATTGCTATGCGTCCCGCTCGCAGCAATGTAATCCGCGTTCATTGTATGCATCCTGCTTGCGTGAACTTTAGTCTATCTGCAATAGGATGTTGTCCAATCGTTACATCGTACAATACTGCTGTACATACTTGCAGTTACATAGGCTAGTCAATATGCTGTGCACAGGAGGCCTACATCGGCCAATTCATACACTGCATGATCGCCGCCTGCATTTGGCCTGGGCAATGACAGTTCCCGCTACGATGTGTATGTGTCAATATGTTGCCGCCCTGAAGACCGTGATCTGGAGTAGGATCGCGATCCACACGCGCATCTTCTCCAACAGCGAAACGTCCGTTGTAAGGAAGCTTTTCCTCCATTTTCGACACCAATTTCTCGCTCACCAAGGTCACAATCTCTGCGGTGTCTTCGGGCCCAGCAAACCGGAAGTCTACTTCCGCGATCTTGGTTGGGGCCTCCATCATAACTCACCCCCAGCCCCTGCGCTGTGGTGCACAGCAGTGTGACCACCTGCTCCTTTTCGTTACAGGACGCGGGATTCCGTGCATCAGTTGCTGACCCCCCCGCCCCCTCAATGCGGAGAACGGAACGAGCGAAGACCCCCCGCCGCTGTTGCCCCTCTCTGGAACATCGACTGCTGTTCAACTGCTGTCTGTGCTCTGTGTCGACAGCAGGCCGTGCCACCTAAAGTGGGCATCATGCCTCGATCAGCGTTTGAGGTGTCCACCTTGCTTGGTGTCAACACTAGACAGGTGAGTTACAGATTATATGCAGAGAGCGAACAAACGCTGCTGTTGTTGTACATGCATCAACGCGTTGACCCTGTTTGGCGAGCTCTGGCACACTAGAGCTACAACCTGCGCCGTGCAACTTTGCATGCCTTAGTGGAATTGTCACGAAGCAATCGTTTCTGCAGGTTGTGAGAACCGTCGTAGTGCACAAAAGAGAGAGGTGCGGAGGCCTACTGCTGTACAGCAGTACAGCAGTATTGCCCGATGCCCGAAATGCGGCGGAACCTCTTGTCGGCTCAAGAAGGCGCGCTTCCAACGCGTGCAGCAGCAGCATGCGTTGCCGTAGAGCACCACAACGTTGTTGTCAAGGCATACAGACCTCCAGGATCATCCGTCTGTCGAATATTTGCCACGGGATGGCGCAAGACCTAGTTGCTGCCGATACCGGCATTGTTGTGAATCAGCTCTTTACTACGGAAGGATTTGTTCCAGCTGCGGCAACGCCGAATGATGTGGGCAAGCTTTTGCAGGCAAACAGGCGTATGCGTATGACTTTAGAGATCCGTCTACAGACAGCACTACAGCAGTAGCAACCTGGTTGGCCGTTGACCCATTGATGGTTTATGCCGAAGGTGAGCACCATCGCCGTGGTTAGCGCTGGCGATCGCATGTTTCTGGGGGCCGGGGACGGCAGCCTGACAGCTCACGAGTGCCGCGGGGACACGCCGAACGCTTTGAAAGCCAGTTCTTTTGAGTGCCGCGAGGTGAGAGGAGGGTCTGTGACACCGCTGGTTGCGTTGCCGTTGCCGCGGTACCCACAGTCGTTGTTGTGTGATAACGTGTCGGTCTCCTATGGAGGGCATGTAGCTTTCTTGTACGTTCGCCAATTTGTTCCACGCATGCCCTCGAGAATACGGTTAAATTCGTCGCCCACATGGAACCCGAACGAAATATAAACACTTCCAGGGCTTCGTTAGTGATACAAGAGCTCTGTAAACCGTACTCTGGTTGCAGTTGCGTTTAGTATGTCGGTGCTGGGTTTGGGGTCTATTCTCGTCACTAGTGCTGTGGTGGCAGCTCTAAAGCGCCGCCTGCTGCGATACAGCTGTAGCCCATCGCGTACTACGCCGAAGGTACATCACTACATGGTACTTGCGGCAGTGCTGGTGAACCGTGATGAACGCCAAGGTCTAGCTATTTAGCCACCGCTAACTAGATCCGACCTCAGGGGGGGGAGAGAGAGAGAGAATGAGAGAGGCGGGCGAGGGGACTCTGCGAATACGATCTAGCTCATCCGCCTGTGGCGGTTGCGTTGTGCTTTCATTCGCGTGGCAACTTCTGGCAGGTGGACAGTCTCCGCAAAGGCCTCAGCTCGGACCGAAGGCCGGTGCTCGATCTCCTTGCCGTCGAAGCGTGGCGAGCGCTGCTGGGGTTGCTGGATGGCCAGGTAGGCTCACAATGCGTTTTTGTTTGTGCCACTCCTGTGCACGTTGTGTAGTCGTTTTTCGGAACAAACAAAGGTACGAGACCAATGCTGTGGGATACGACATATTTGTGAAGAGCATGACAGCGAACCAATAGCCTTCCGCGAAGGTTGGCGAAACATGAGTCCTCGTTTTGAAGCGGGGGTACTTTAAGAGCAGTTTTGTGCAAGAGAAATGACACCATTTACGTGCGCAACACGTCACAACAGGGTTACCCGTATAGATGAGACTCAAGAAGCTTGTATTGAATTCGTTGAAGTGACGGTTCAGTGACGATTTTTTGTCGAGTTTTCTTCAAGACCTAGCCCGTATTACCCCCTGTCACTCGAGGGATTACGCTGTTCACCGCCGATATCCCGTCCTTTTTGCTAAGTCTTCAAGGCGTCCTGCGCTAGACCGTTATTCCTAAACCCTCATCCACCTCACTGTCGTTGCGTGTTTGTTCCCTCGCTGTGTCCTCGGTCTCCTGCCGCATCACTCCCGCCCAGTTGACGGCGTACGACATGTACACCTACCGCCCGTTGGCAAGCGTCCCCTCTACGAGGGGGGCATCCTGCTTCTGCGTGGACGAGGAGCGACGACTGGTGTTCGTGGCCAACAAGAAGCGCCTTCAGGTGGGGACATAGTCTCTAACGATCCAGACCTAGCGCTAACCCTAACCCCACCCTACAACCAGGTTGGGTCTACCATAGCGGGTGTAGGCGTTTCCCCAGTCCGAAGACACCACGTTGCCAGATAATGGTACATCGCGTAGTGTGGATGGCGGTTATATTGGAAGATTAGGGTTCACGCGGACGCATCCACAGTGTAGGAAGAACCGATCCGCAGCAGCGTTCCTAGAACCATGGGAACTCGTGGAACCACTGATGGATACGATACATGGGATCTTCTACATGCCACTGGCCAGCATGGGCGGGCGGACCACTTGCTGTGGCACCACCGTGCTCGCTCTCTTTCTGGAGTCCTCTCTCCCTGGCCCAATCGTCAACCGAGAACTCACGCCTGCACTCTGTGGCGGGCTAAAGCTACCACGGCCCTTAGGATTCTTCTGCCACGTTCACCTACGGAAAAAGGGGCCCTAAATATGTCGTCGGTTGCCTCCGTCGGTATTACCCGCTGCTTTTCCTTGTATTCCTTGTGGACGGCGCGCAGGTGTTGGCATGGCAAGCGGTCAGCCTCGCCCCTAGAAGGGACTTCCCTCTCCCGGAGACTCCGAGAAGTATGGCGCTCGTGCCCGAGGATGCTGACGGTCCCGCCGGGTCGTCCGGACCCAAGGTGCAGCGGCTAACGTGCAGGCGCTATGCGCCAATTGCTGCTGCTAGTTATATTGTTCTACCCTTAGAGTCTGAGCGCCTTTTTTATGCCATGGTCGCATTCGGGTACATTACTGCTATTCGGTGAAGATGCAACTTTGCGGGACATGCCGTACACTGCTGTTCGTAGGGTCGATGTTTTCCGGTCGGTTGATGTTGCCTAAGAACGGCGCTGGGAGATGTTTTTTTTGGAGGGGAAGAGGAGGGTAGGGTTTCCGCTAAATGCGAAACGCGTGTATCTGTGTTTTTGCCACGACCAGCGCGGCCCCTCTTCCTTGTCGCAATCCCTTGCCGCTCAATCTACTGTAGCTGGTGCTCGCTCTCCGGAAGGAGTATAGCGTCATGGACGCTACCACGGGCGCGCTCAGCCCTGCTCTGCTACTGTCCGACCGTGACCAGTTGGATGCCAGCGCTTCTTCCATGTGAGTCCAGATTTCTCGGTGTCCGCTGTTGCCCTAGTACGGGCTAGCGTTCAAGAGCGATGCGGCTGTGATGCCAAACGGCTACGTCTAGCCTGCCTGAGCGCTCTGGTTGTATTGCCATGCAGCCGTGCTCTGTGAGCACACGCAGTGTACGACATACCACTGCTCATTTACCCCCACTGGTGAACACTTATGCTCCCCATGATTATACACCAACCTGCAGTATGAGAGCTCTGCAAATGCCTCCGTGACGTGCCTACTTCTTTTCATGTAGTTGGGAGTCTGTGCGGCGGTTTGAGTTCGGCGACGGCGTCGTTTAACACTGCTCCAACACAACCTCCGGTCTTTTCGCCCTTTTCCGTTCAGGACGTCCAGCATATCAGGTCTGGGGGGCGGGGGGTCATCCAGCCACGGCGTAATTTTGCCGGTGCCGGCTTCTTCTGCCCGCGGTGCAAGAGTACTCCTTTCAAGGTTTTAAAATACTGTTAACGTCGCGCTTGTTGTTTGTTGTTGTTGGTGGTGGTGGTGGTGGTGGTGGTGGTGATGATGGCAGTGGCATTAGTTGTATTGTACTTGCAGATGGTTTTTGTAGGGGCTGCTTTTGTCCTTTGAATGCTCCCCAACAAAAGCGTTCGATGAGCGTAGCAATCAATGGAGTGTATAGTCATAAAATTGAACCCATGTTGTCACTTCGAGATAAGTTTCACTTTACGAGCTACAGAAGCACATCTGCGTTCGTCTACGAAGAGACAGGTGCACACCCGATTGTTTCTGCCCCCCAAGCTCGTACCGTCTGCAGATGCCTCTAATTCCTCTGTTTGTGTGTGCATGGGGTACCCGGATCGGCCCTTTGCGCGCGTGTTTCAGCGGCTCCCGAGGGCTACTGGTTGATCTGGTCGGTCGAGGTCACGAAGAGCGGCTGACGTGGACCGCGCCCCCGCTGTCGGTGTGCTTGTCGACGGCCTTCTTCGTTGCGGCCTTGCCGCGCCAGGTGTGGCTTGTGAACGGCTTCGTTCTTAGGGCACGGAGTGTGTTTGTTTTTGCCTTGTTTGAGACAGAGGGGGGGAGGTCAAGACGTTTTAGTTTCCTAACTTCGTTAGGGATGTATTTGTAGATGTTGGGATGAGATGGACGGGGAAGTAACACATGAGTCTATGTAGTTACCATTTTCTTTTTACGCAGCCGGCTGCCTGCTTCACCTTGACGGGGAACAAGCTGACTGTTATCCGTACCAATAGAGCGCTGATCGGATGCACTGCTTTCTCCTCCATGTATGACTGATGTTACGAGCTCTTGGTAGGCCATCGAAAGCGACCCATACGCGTCGAAAGTGTCATGAACGGCTCCGCTTCGCAATAGCGGTGTGTGCTTGGCTTGATCTTCTTCCTTCGCGCCACCGCTCCTGTCGGTTTCGCCTCTGCTTGCTTTGCGTGTGCTTGCTTTTTCGTACGCTTGGCTGAACGCATGTAAACCCTGCATGAGAGCAGGTGGAAGTCCACGACCTTGCAAGCCTAGCCCCGCTGCAGACCTTTGATCTGCCGGGAGCGACCTGCATGACGACATGCCCCGTGGGGGGAGGGAGAGGCGACTTGACGTACGTCGCCACGGCAAACTCTGTGAACCTTCTCAAGCTCATTCCGATCGAGTTTCAGGTGAAGTCGTGTTGAGCTACGTACAACACTTTCCCGTCGTTTCAGCTGCTGCATGCCGGGAACTTCCAAGTGTCGGTTGTCCCATCATCAGGTTCCTTGAGAGGCGTTTATTTAGCGGTTTGTTGTTCCTGTCTGCTGCTGTTTTTTTGTTTTCTTTCTTTTGTTTACCGTTTAGCCCACTGCCGACGCTGGCTGTTTTGCGGTGATGTCTCGTGTTTTGTTGCAGCGAGCACATTTCCCCTCTCATTCCGCTGCCCCGCTGTTGGTTGGCATGCTCATGACTCATGACTGAAAGTTTAATTCGCTCGCCGCTCTCGTGTTGATTGTGTTTGTTTGTCTTGTGTGCGTGCTCATAACATAACATCGTAGCGAACGCCTCTTTTCGTATTTTATTCAGGTGGAGACCCTGGCAGAGTCTGGCAGCTACGAAGACGCCTTAAGCTTGTGCGCGATGTGCAAGGTGAGATTTGATGCGTTGGTATGCATAGGTGGTGGTTTTTGTAAGAAATATTGCTCACCTGTACTCGTTTCATTTTGCCTTCCTTCTTTTAGTTGTAGCGGCGACGTTCGGCTCGTGACCGTTACAATGCTGCTCAAAGTGGCGCACGCGCTACGTGTGTGTTGGTACCGATAGACCCTGCTCAGACGCGACGGTTGATCATATACCTACATGCGCCTTTGGACGGCTGTGTTGCAGCAGTCGATGTCGATAGCACTGACGACCCAATTCATTTTCCGTGCTTGGATCGATCTAAGCATAACTCCACGCTAGCCGACATCGAGCACCGTTTTTCGATGCAATCGGACCACGTCTCGTCCCGACTCCACTCCCCCAGGACATGTCGGTGCTGGGGTCGGTAAACGTCCTGAGCATCCACGAGCGCTACGCTTACGACCTGTTCTCGTGGGGGGACTACGAGGGCGCGGTCGGGCACTTCCTAGTCGCCGAGACGCCGGTCGACCACGTGCTGTCGCTCTTCCCGTCCTTGGCCCCACCTGAGTTCGTCCCACCAGGTGGAAGCCTACAAGGTGGGTGGTGGGGGGGGGGTGTACTCATAGCCGTGCATGCCATAAGTGTTGGATGATTGACCTCGCATTCCTACAAACCCGGGATGGAGCACGCCGGGTTCTCACCGGACCAGGCTCTCACATCAAGGCCTCCCTCCGGAGCGGGGTTAACAGAGCACCGCGGCATTTGGGGTGATGCAAGAACATGCAACAAAACAGAGGGAAAACATACGTTGTATGCATATTGATAGATCCCTCCCGAGAGGGTTTGCGCTATTTTTGGAAGCTCGGCGCGAGCTTTTTTTCGATAAAGATGCTTCTGTAGGAAGTCGGTTGCAAGAACACCCCGCGAACAATTTGTTTGCTTCGCCCGCATGCAGATCTCTTGAGGGCATCCGACCTCGCACCTAGAGCTCACCCATATCGGCGCCTCTACACATAAAACTCGCTCCAGCCAGAGAGCTAACTGCCACACCAGTGTCCTGATGATCTTACGTCAAGCAGCAGGTGTAGGGTTCGGAGCCAGAAATCAGTGTGTTGCTCAAGAAGCGTTGTATCCATCGGGGAAAATGTCCTCCCCCGCCGGCCCATCGGGGCATATATATATATATATGCTGTGGGACGAGTAGTGTGGGTTTTTGCCATGCTGATGCGGATACATCTACTTTGAAAGTACCTACATACATGTTGTGTGTAGTTGCTGGGTGGGATGATGG
Organism: Ectocarpus siliculosus; assembly: GCA_000310025.1. Taxonomy (NCBI): domain Eukaryota; class Phaeophyceae; order Ectocarpales; family Ectocarpaceae; genus Ectocarpus; species Ectocarpus siliculosus. Next base: position 370,707 of record FN649149.1, on the reverse strand, counting down.
AGGAAGAGATGATGATGATGATGATGATGATGATGCATCGAATTATTTGTTTTGCTCCTCACCCGTATGTATGCATGCATTTCCAACATTTAGTTTCCGGTGTGGTGTTGAGGCGGCACAAACACGTTCATTTCGGTGCATGGTCTCAGCATGCATACAACTAACTATGGACATTGTTCTTGCTGCGGTGTTGGTTTCTTGCCGCTTGCCACATGTGCATGTTTTCCTCTCTGTCCTCTGGCCTTCATTAGTTCATCTCATCGAACAAATCAAATAAGCCCACCATCTTTTCACATACATGTGCTACACTTCTGTCTCTTTTCTCTCATCTCAAAATTCGACCTACACACACTTGACATCGCCATGCAGCCTACGCGAAGCGGTACGCCGCGAAGCGCCCTTGTAAGCATCACAATACATCCCCTGAAGTTTTCTTTTTCGGCCTATTTATCTTGTCCCGCGACTGGTGGGACCGCGTAGCACGTCTGAGGCATGACACTATTGTATCTGTCTTGGGGGTATGTGTCCACCCCCGACTTGTCTGCAATGGTCTTGATTCACAGGGCCCAATACTCCGAAGAAAGGTCCGACATCGTCTGGCGAGCCTCCTAGGCAGCTCACGGGGGTAAGTGGATTACCGCCGCAACAATGCCGTCTGCGTTTCTCGTAGCGGTACAAACATGCGTTGGTGTGCTTGCCTGCGGGCTTTTTGAGTGTGTGATCGTCTATGTAGTCGAACCTGGTGTGACGTCTGGGATAACGGCAAAACATGTTGATCGGTAAAGGTGGACCGTAGGAGAAGTTGTACCGTTTAAGTCCTGCCCCCGTTGAACGAACGCCCCTCAATAAAGACCTCGAGGGCCGCCATGGGAATGATTGTATGCTCCTACAGAACGCATGGCGGCAGTGCATCAGGTTTGGCGTGCTGCGTGCGGGGCGATCGCAAGCAATACACCGGGAGGGAGGCCTCGGAACTGTTTTGTGCCGAGATCAAAAGTGTAGGACATGTATTACATGTGACAAAAAAGTACTTAGTAGCAGATAGTACGCAAGCACGCACTTTTTTCTTGATATCTGGACGTCTCCACTCATTGCTGGCGCGTGCCTACAGGTCTCGCGGAGCCGTGCGGCTAGCGCAGTCATGACGTTTCTCGAGAGACACAGGCCTGCGATATTGGCCGCGGCTGAACGGGAAGACTGTCAGAAGGCCGATGATGCCGAAGATGCCGACGGCCCAGCCGAGGTGAGTTGTTGGTTGATTTTTTCATGCCGCCGCTTTTCCAAGCATGTCAGTCAGTGAGGTCACACTCCGCTTGCAAGGACCTATGGTAGGACTTATGTACGCACCTTGCTGGTCGGTGTTGTGGTGGGAAGAGTCAGGCGGTCCTTTTCGTCCGGCGTGTTTAGGGGAACTTTCTAGGTTGTACGTTCTCTCGAGCGTTTGTAGTTTTTTTTTCTCTATGACACCCCAGTGAAAGACACGCCTCTTGCTTGCTGCACCCCCCTGTTGTTGGTGCTGCACTCCGCTGGTCAACGCCACGTTTGTGTGCTCCGGGGCGGCACTCGAAGCAGGCGTCGCCAGCGGCCGGAGGCGAAGGCGACGGTGGTGGTTCTGGAAATTCCGATAACGACGGCAAGGCGGGAGACACCCTGGTGCTGCTGGACACGATGCTGATGTCGTCGTACGTGCAGTGCAGCCCGCCGAGACACAGCGCACTGGTACGTGGAAGAGCGCCGACTACGAAACCGAGCTGGTTGCGAAGGTTTGCTTGCAGCGGGGCAAGAGCGATGACGACGAACAGAGGAGCACAACACAGCATCAAGAACCAATGTTTCGAAGCAGCCGTGAGACTTGCGATGAGCTCTGGTGCCGCCGACCAATGGGAGCAACGTAGCCCACCAGCCTTGGTCGCACGCACACCCCCAATTCTCGACTCTCGTTTCGGCAATTACGTCCAGTCGGGACACCCTCGAATAGTCCCATTCAGCACACAAACAAACCACGCATTTGACGCCTTTTCCGTGCCTCATCGCGAACGCTGCAATAAAAGGTGGAGCTTCTGAGCGGTCCCAACCGGTGCAGCCTGGCAGCCTGTGCACCCCTCTTGGCCGCCAGCGGTCCCTCTTTCATCGAGGCCCTGCTGTGTCTCTACCGCGGGAGGGGCCTGCACGAGGACGCGCTGGCGCTTGCCACGGAAGACAGGCAAGCCGTCATCAAGAAGTCTTGCTGCTGTGCTGTCGCCGTTGTCTTGGCGTGGGAAGGAAGGAATTAGAGCGGGGGTGGCGAGCGCGCGTGTCGTTGTTGTCAAGACGGGGTAGGTGCAGTGAAGGGCACTGGCATGTCTTACCTTCGTCACGAACGGGTGCACGATCAGCACCGTGCTGGGAATCTCGAGCCAGGCCTCCCTCTAAGGACCGCCTCTCCAGAACAACCGCCCAGCGTCTTTTTGCCGACCCATGCCCCGTTTCTCCCGTACCTCCGCAACCAACCAACCTCAGGTGCGTCGCTCCTTCCTCCTCATCATACTCCGGGGGCAGCGGCGGCGGCGGCGGGGGTTGGACCGCGCCGCAGTTCCGCCGGTGGCTCGCCGCCTACCTCCGAGAGCTCCGACTCTCCTCGGAACCCGCGCACCGCGCCCTCGTTCTCCGCTCGGTGAAGCCGCTGCTGGAAGCCGACCCCGCCCTCGGCCTGTCCGTCTTCTTGAACGAGCACCGACAAGCAACCGGCCTGAGCCACCACGGCGGTTTCCTGGCTCAGCGACGGGTCGGAGTTTCCAGGAGGGCCGGGGGGGCTTCGGCAGACGGGAGACGGGCGGAGGCGGGCCTTGCCCCGCACGACGTGGTGTCGTTCCTGAAGACCATCACCCCGAGCGAGGTGCGTGGCCTGGACGGACGCCTTTTTGACAAAGTTTGTGCATTTGGTGCCGGCAACGTTTAGCACGTGACGAGAGGGACAGGCTGTGCGCGAGAGGGCTTGTGCTTTTTGGCCTACGTGCCTCTTTTTTCCACACGGTGTGGCGCCTGCAGCCGAAACACCGACTGGCCTCTGTGTGCGGATTGCAGAAATCCAAGCCCAAAGACACGCGAATTCTTGCAGAGCTGTCTGAAATGCTTTGGTGGGAGTTTTGCTAGTAGGCGGTCCAGACACATGTGGTGCGGAAGTATGGGCGTACATTCATCCAACTCACGTTGACTAGTTGGGGTAGAGCCAGATATGATTATGTTATTGTTAATGTATGTTCCCCTTTCTTGCCATGAGATTCGTGCCGTACGCCCCCCCACCCCACCCCCACCCCCCGATCGGTGCCACAGTCTGGTCGAGCGAACGCAGAAACCTCCGCCGCCGCCACTGCTGCCGCCGCCCAACCTGCAAAAGAGGGCCAGGCCGTGCCAATGACGATCCCTTTCACGAGCGGCAGAGCCCTCGCTGTCGGGTACCTGCAAGTGCTCATAGACGCCGCTGCGGGTGGTGGTGGGGAAGGCGGGGGGGGTGCGAGGGAGGGGGAAGTTACCTCGGCGCTGCACGACGAGCTTGCGTACTTGCTCATGGAGGGCCTACTGGTGAGACCGAGAATTAGGGTTGGCGGATGGGAAGGATGGGCGGGAAACGATCTGCGCATCAATGGAATCAATAGGTTTCGGGGCCTCCTACGTGTCAAATGCGACGGAGATTGTGTGCTCTTGATTCGATCGCCAAGAGGCTACGGATGTATAGTAGCATGCCTTAGGTATCCCCGTAGGTTCGGGCCCTCCGTGTGTTTGGGTGCACCGGGGGTTGTGTGTTCCTGATTCGCTCGCCAAGAGGCGACGGAATCGGCTTGCCTCGTCCTGCTGGCAGCAGCACTTCGTCGGGATGTGTGGATGCGTTTGTCGGGAGGTGGGATAGTGCGCTGCGGGCGCGAAATGTGTGGAATACACACGGAAAGTACCCATTTTTTTTTTTTACTTCGATGACGGTTTGATCTCCGGTGCTAAACGTCGCCAAAGGTGGAGCAGGGAGCGGCAGCGGATCGAGGCCAGAGCTCGAGAAGGCTCGGTTCCTCCAAGAATATCGCGAAGGACAAGAACGGTCTGGCAGCGGCTTACAGACAACGCTTGCAGCTATTCTTGCAGGTGAGTGGATGAGTAGATCAAACTCTGTTTGAACCGCGACCTGAACGTCGCTTGGCTGTAGGTTATAAGCCGCGAGCGGTGGGTGGGGAAGCCCTTCCCGCGTTTCCCACTTCCACATTCGTAGATTTGGAACAGGCCGACTGGCAAATGTATGTTCTAGCTGGTTAGTTTGGTGTACGCATTCGGCAAGGGCGAACCATGTTGCTCGGGAGAGCCGTAAGTGACCCTGTGCTTCTCTGGGCTTCCATATTGGTTTTCTGTCGTGGTTCCCCCGTCCCCGTTGTTTGCGTTCCGTTCTCGCTCGCTGCTTAACGCTCCTCGCTCTGCCCTCCGCGTTTCACCGACATGGACAACACCGCAACGACAACGTCGACGACAACGATCACGATTACGACGGCCATCCAAGACGAGCGAGAAGTACAACCCCGCGCGCTTGCTGTCGGTGATCCCTTCGCACTTCTTGGAGGAGCATGCCTTGCTCCTGTCGAGGCTGGGGAGACACGAGGAAGTGTTGCACATCTACGTCAGACAGGTTTGTGCGAAGCCGCCCTTGGCAAAGAGGGCTCAGGGAACGTGCGGTTCCAACATGTCCCTACCAATAGCGGTGCAGCAGCACGCACAGTTGTCGTTTCTTGGAGTGGCCCACCCTTTCGGGTAAATTTGGGCGTGTCCCTTATTCTGTCGGGATGCTACCCCGACGTCCCCGACCCGCTGTTGTTTTGGTTCTACTTGGCAGCTCAAGAACCGAGAGATGGCGGAGGCGTACTGCGGACGAATATGGGAGAGGTGCGAGAGCGCTGCCAAGGCGAAGAGTACAGCCAAACGGGGCGCGCCAGCAGGCGAGTGCGCTTTCCATGCCACCCTCCGGGATGGAGTTCCGAGTTGGGGTGTTCGTGTGACTGCTGCGAACGCTCTGTACCACCCGATGTGGTTGTCCGCATGACGGTTCACGACCAAAAAGGCTTTGCCGTGTTTTGTTCCCGGAAATCAGCCCCTCTCCTTGTACAACTTCCGGTGCAGCGCTAACAACGCGAACATGGAAACCACCTCCAACACCGTCTTCGCATAAGCCTCCCTTGTAAGAACCGAATGCGCTCCTTCTTTCGTGTACCATATCTTTTTTTTCGCGTTAGACGCCGCAACCGCGACACCATCCCCGGACGAAGAGGTGTACCTTTTTCTCCTGAAGGTGTACCTCCAAGGCCAAAACAAAGCAGGAGGCCACCACCCTGCCCAGAGCAAGGCTGGATCGCCTTCGAGCCTCAAGGTTTCCGACGACGGCGTCGCTGCTGTCGGAGAGGAGGTCGGAGGTCTGGACGAGGCGGTTTCCCTACTAGAGAGGCATTTCTCCAGGGTTGATCCGGTCAAGGTCATGGCGTTGCTGCCGCCGAGTGTCCCGGTGTCGAAGCTTGTTCCTTTTCTCTCCTCGGCGGTCAGGCACGCGGAGGCAAGGAGGCGGAGCAACCAGGTGCGTGTTTAGTTAGCGTTGACCACGCTGACCATTGGGGAATGCGTGAGTTTTAACAGCGCGAAAGAGTACCGCGAACACGCGCTGTTGTGTGTTTCGTGCATTTCTTTGATAAGTATGTACCGACCGCGCTAACCAGCTCATCAATGAAAATGCGTCAGAGGTATTGCAAATGCGGAGAACGTTCTTGCTCATGATAGGGGTCTCTCGGCCGGGGGGGTCGCGGAGGAAGCTGGACGACATGTGTGTGTGCGTGTGTAAGAATGCTCGAAGGAGCTTGTGGCGTTTTCTTCATGGTCATTGTTGCTGGTTGTCGTTTTGGCTTCAGGAGAAGTCCGGCGCCGCGATCGCGTCGTGGCCGCGAGGGTGGCCGCTCCTATTCACCAGCACCCGAGACGGTTTTCTGTTGCTGCTTTACCTCTGGAAAGGACATGTCGTCACTCAGACCCCGGAAGCCGATCGATGGTGTAGCATGAGGGAGCTCGGTGCGCGTTCGCGAGGACTATGTTTCGATTGCAAGAATAATACACAGCGTGCATAACCGCGCATGCTCTACGTTCTCCGTAGATCGCTGTACGCCCCCCCGAGGAGCTTACCTGTAGCATCGCCCTGCTCTCCAGCGGCGGTCGCAAGTGATGCGTGCCGCGGGATCCCACCGGTGGTTGATGTTCACCCAATCAGCCGCCAATCGTGATGGAATTTCAAATCAAACAAGAGGTGGGGGTTACGATTTCACCATCTCCACAACGTCGCTTCTGACCCCTCGTACCTGTGTGTCGTCATATCTATACCGTCTGACACCCCCCCTTCCCCCAACTGTCTCTTGTTCATTTCGATTGCACACCTACCTGCCCTTAGGTGACGCACCAGTTGTGCCGAGCAGATTACGTCAACGTCAAGTTCGAGCTGATTCAGCTGCAGGGGCAAGTGAGCAGAGTGCCCGAGCTCTCCCTGGCTTCCTTCCCCCAGCTTGGCACGCTGCTCAGGACTTGTCCTCCCGTCGAGCTCACGGATCCAACAGCTGACTACGGGTAAGCGACGCTGTTGGAGCCTTGGGAGGGGGGAGGGGGTACTCCTGTAGCGATGTTTTGAAGCTGTAGACCGTGCTCTTCGTTTTCCTTTTCACGCCGGTGGTGGCGGCAGCAAGGTCTTGGATGCTTCATGGGTTGTTTTTGCTGAGGTAAGACCTGGCGTTCATCAACACCAACTCTCCTCACCAGCGTTGGTATGTGTCTTCCAAGACGAGGGACCTGTCCCATGTCTCCAGTTCGCGGAACAGCGCGCTTGAGGGGAGGAGGGCAAGGGGTGATGGTGGTTGTGGGGGTGCGGGATTTGGCAGACTCATTCCCGTTGCTTCCTCTCCCAGGAGAGGCACGGGTGCTAATCGGTTCCAGGGGGGTCGGGTGCCACCACCATCCCTGCCCTTCTCCCCTCACAACTTGTGCGTGTGTTACTGTTGTGGTTCGGACGATCGATCGTGATGAGGGGTGGTCGCGCTTTATCCTCCCGCTTTTCCCCACTTTGGTTTGTTTCGAAGGGTGGGCTGCATCAAGCACGTTTTCGAGTCCTTCATCGTGCTCCAGTTCGACGTGACCAACAGGCTGAGAGACCAGAGGCTTCACAACGTCCTCGTCAAAGTGGAGTGCAGGTGACGTGTTGTCGATTGTATGGATGTAGTTGTTAAGATTTGTCGTCCTTCCTCGATTGGGTTTAGTAGTCGACTCGGTCACACTCTTCGCCGAGCCTGATTAAATTTCCAGTTTTGTCTTGCTCGATTGTGAACAGAAGACCAGTTCAGTGTGATGCACATTTTCTTTTCTGAGCTCGGCCTGCGTTGGCAGTGATGCGTCCCTTTTTGTGTTTGATTGGGACTAAACAGATGGCACCAGCGGGTGACGGTGCATGTTGTGTAACCAAGGCAAAGTATTCCGTAACACGACAAACCCGCAAATGCACCCAGGAATTTTAGTCGTGCCACAACTTCAATGCTCTACGACAACGACGGCTTGTGCTGCTTGTGTCATGTTCCACATGTCTCCCCGCTACTTCCATCCCTTCCCCTCAAGTCCTACGCATTACCACCAGTGCCTTTGACCTGGCCTTCCGACCCCCCCCTCCCCCCCCACCCTCCGTCTCTTGGTAGCGACCCGGACCTGTACTCGATCAAGACCGAGCGGCATTTTCCGGCATTGCCCCCTCATGGCTCGGGGTCGTGCTACACCGTGCTCGCGAGGTCGCCGTCTGCGGGCGGTGTGGGGAGAGGGAGCGTGGGAGGGATAGGCGGAGGGCCGTCGGTGTTGTTTATGTGCGAACTAAGGTGAGGTCTTTAGTCTCCCTCTTGGTTAGTTGTGACCACACCACCGCACCCAATCGAGTCCAGGGCGCAAGCAGGAGGTGTACAGCGGTAGTTGGTCTTCAGCTTGTGTTGCCGGTGGTACGACTATGATACCTGCCTCGAGTGACGATTCAAGTGAATAAACGAGTAGGTGCATTGGTACGGGAGTTGTCGTCGAAGCAGGATTGGTGCTGTAGCGTCGAACTTTGCACGACGACCGTTGCATGCACGCTCACGCTCCGGCCCCCTCGGCCCTTCCCATGGCATTCGCTATGTTGAGAGTGTAGAGGGAAGCAATCGCGATCATGGTATTTTCCTCTCTCCCTTGTTTGTCTGCCTAAAGCTACGCAACTGCGCGGCCCATCAGTGCCTCTGTTCTTTGCCATCGAGAGCTAGCTTTTCTGCGGTCTGTTGGACGGCAAGTATTTTCTAATGTTCAAGTTGTCCCTGGTGAAGGAGACGACTCTGTGATATCCCCGAATTGTTTACGGCCAGCAACCTCACTCGAAGGCGTCCAAGTGTGGCACAAGCCGACGTTTTTATTTGTTTTTTTCTCCCACACTTGTTTTTCGTGCCGCCCTGCTTTGCAAGGTTTACGTCTGCCCGCATCGGTTCGGGAGGAGCGCAAGGGATCGGGATGGCAGAGTCGGCGTACGACAAGGGAGGGGGGTTCATGGAAGAGTACCTGTTGGAAGATTTAGAGCTGTCGCCGGCTGACCTTGGAGAGTGAAAGTATCGCGCCCAACCAGAGGGTATTTTGGTATCCACGGTCTTGTCTTGTGTGTTGCCGAATGGTGGAGGTGTGTGTGTGTTGCGATGTCGTGCGCAATGTTTTCAGTCGCAGAGTTCCCCCCGTCGAATGGCACACTAGTTTGTGAAGTGCTGCGCGTGCTATGGGGTGAAGGCTGCGGAAGCGCTGGTTATGGAGTAGCTCCACCCTCCCTTCCGCGTCGGGTTGCGTAGTTTTGGCACGGGTTTTGTCTGGGGAACAGAGCGTTGCCGCGTGTGGCCTCGGGCTCTGGGCGAGCCAGGGGCTTGACGCCTCTGTCTGTGCCCGTGTCCTGCGAAGAATATTTGGTGGTTTTAGTTCTTGCAGCGCATTGGAACGAGGCTTGAGAATATGTGAGTATGTGTACAAAAGATAATCACGAGAGGCGGGCTCGCTACCGCCACACAACGACAATTGCTACTGGTCGAGCAGGGTCAACTGTTTTTGCAACGTTGCCCGGCGCCACGGACGTATGTTGGGCTGCGGGGTATTTTGGAGGTTGTGCGAGGCTGGTGACCCGCATTAGTGGTCTCGGGACGCCGCGCACAGGATAGAGCAGGGCCCCTGACGCCGCGTACAATGTAGTGCCGTCTCCGCACGTGGCGGGGGTCTGTCTATTCCGAGCGAGTTCACCCGCACTAAACCGGGCACCCGCACCAAAACCAGTACTACTATCGCGAACCCTCGACTGCATGCAACACACAATCGGCAAGACGCGTTTGTATGTTGTCGTATCTGCGACAACCGATCGTATGTGCGACAACTGATCACTTTTGTTTCTTTGGACCCCGGATGCCACTACAGAGAGAAGATGTGGAACGTAGTTTCACCGTAGCCACCACACGTCGGCGGTTGCACCCTGCTACCTTGGTGATTTACCCCCTTTTGGACGATACTGAATGTCTGCATCCAGCCCATTTGTCGACCATGGTTCGGTCTGATCGCCCCGCGTACGGCCCCGGCCAGCCGGGAAAGGGCGAACGGTGGGTGCGAACTTTCTGCTCGCACGCTAACCGAAACATAGGGGAGCTCACAAGGGAAGAGTTTTGGGGATGCGGCTGCGCGCCTTGGTCGATAGCGAAAAGAGAACGCACGGAAAAATACAAGTTTGCACAGGGCCACCAGCGCGTGGGTTAATTAAGGTCGAAGGTCATGTATGTACTGACAAGGCGAGGTGCTTACTTACGAACGTGGAAGACGATCCTATGTTTGTGCTAATCAACATCGACAATACAACACCGCAGGTCTCGTAGGGCGATGAAACCGAGCTATGATATACACAAGAAACGCAAGCAAACCGACGGTCAAGGGTGTGCGACAGAGGTAATCCCTCACGCTTACAAAGGTACCCCGGAGAGGGCCCAATTTTAGAAAAGTTCTTCTGTTTTCTGTTCCCATACTTTTTGTGATTTTTGTTTGTTGAATACGTTCAATAGTGCAACTCAACCTGTCCAACTTGTCGCACACAGATGAACACAGCAGTGTGACACGTTTTTGAAATATCGGGACAACATGAGACTCTGGCCGCAGCAACACCGCCGCCAGCTGCACTGTCGTGCGGGGCAGTCACCACCAATCAATGTGGTCGGCTTTTTTTGCTAGCGGGCAGCTTCGACCCGAACACCCCAACTCGAGACGGCCGGACGCCGCTCCACCTCGTTGCTTTCACGGGGCACAAGGGCTGGTGTTGAGCTTGCTATTGTAGAACACGGTGCATCCGTTGACGTACGGGACGCGGGGTTGAGTCGCCATTTGTCGAGGCCTACAAAGAGCCTGTATTCGCGTCCAGGGGCGGAAGGACGCGGTGGACTGGGCATTTTTGTCCAGTATGGATTCGTCCGCGCCCCATGGCAGCAGGAGATCTACCGGCCAGCAGGAGATCCACCGGCGGACAAAAATGCCCAGACCCCGCGGAAGTTGTCGAATCATCTAATGGCGGGGGGCGCGAATGTTCGCAGCATGAGCTCGACGAAGTTGGCCGCGTCCGCTTGCTGCTGTCTCGTGCCCGGGCTGACAGGTTGTGGCGTCGCCGTTGCTGGCTCGTTGTGCTTCTCGCACTTGCCTCGCAGGCAAAAACCACTTGGTTGAGATTATAGCGAGGGAAATACAGGCGGTGCCCCAAACGCTCTTTGTGGGACGTGGATGCCGGAGGTGCCGACCGCCGCGTTTGTGTGCGCTACAGCTTCGAGGATGGTGTCACCAGGGCGGGTGGCAAGCACAAAGGGCTCAGCGGTGTGGTGGGGTGGCTGACACGCCTACAACGTGAGGGGGCACTTCGTGCTGTCATGAGGTTCTTTGGGCATGAGCTTTCATGAAACAAGAAGAAGAGTCGTGATGCTGGACATCCTGGATCGGGCGTGACAAATCATCGCAACGGAGCACGGTTGAAATCTCGACTGTCTTGCCCGCTCACCGTGGCCCCGCCCCCGACAAGGACACCGATGGCCTCGGCGTGACTTTCTCGTGGGGCTCTGTCGAGCGCAGATTTGTACAGCGGAACGGTTCCTCGGAGGTTGGTGGCGGCCCCCTTGGAGAGAAGGGTCGCCACGATAGCTTGCTTGCCCTTCGTAGGAGGCCTCGACACGTGGTGACTCACCCGTTGCGTCCCGTGCGTCGATGGCGGTACCGTGTTCTAGCAAGCTCAACACTAGCGTTTTCTTCCCCGTGAAAGTAGCTAGGTGGAGCGGGGTCCGGCCGTCTCGGGTCGGCAAGTTCGGGTCGAAGCTGCCCGCTAGCAAGCCGACCACCAATGGTGCAGTGACAGCCCCGCACAACCGTGTCACTGGCGGCGGTGTTGCTGCGGCCAGAGTGTCATGTTGTCCCGAGAGTATTGGCTGGGGCTGTTGCTAACCTCAATCACTTCCTGAACCTGCTCGGAATAGCAGTGCATGCAGCAGTGGGGGGCGTGCTACTCTTTGTATGAGGGCCTCTCTCTCGGCTACAGGCTGTGGGCCGGAGACAACACAACGTCGAATTCGGGTCAAAGGCAACCGTCGATTTCTGGGCTCAAGGACACCAGCCTACAGCAACGAATTGGATACGTTGCCAACGGAAAGCCCGAAAATATAGAGGTTTACGAAAGAGACGTCAGATGCTGTTGCCGAGAACTTGCCGATAGAGAAGAAGTATTTCAGGAAAGAAAACAGGGAACATGAGGGTCTACAAGTATGCGGAATGTTGAAAGAACGAACAGGGTTCAAAGGTGTACCTACATGGACCAATGGATGCAGAGACAAAGCTAAGGTCACATTTTGGACTGGGGGCATTGGCCTTCGAGAACGTAGACAAAGATTTCGGAAGGTAGGCAAAGGCGATGACAAGTTCAACTAACTGTGAATGCGATGCCGCGTGCGAAGACCAGATTTGTTGTGTGTTACAGAATGTCCGTTCTACGAAAAGGAGAGAGAAAAGTTCATGACTGGGGTGGGAAAAATAGAAGGAAGTTACACAGATATGTTTGAGGCATGGATACTTGTAGCCAGGAATACGGTAGCTATACTGGGGTAGCTGGACTGAGAAGGCGGGAAGTGACGTATGTAGGATACATAGGATCGGATAACATATTTGAGCCACCTTTGGCAATATAGGAAGGAACGATTAACCATCGGCAATCGGTCCTGCGAGAACAACGCTCCGTCCTCTCGAGGACGCGTGGTCAATGGGCTACCAGCTAAGGCGTGTAAAACATGAGTAAGCCCCCCCCCACCCTGCTTGTCGGTCCAATTTGACCGCGGCCTCTGCACGTAATAGCGTGGTCACGGCATTTGACGTTGCTGTGGTAACAAGGGACGTGCCGAGAGAAAGGCGCTGGTCCCGAGTATGGCATGCCCCCTTTCACCTGCACCCTGCATCACTATGCCGAGCAGGTTGAGGAGATGGTTGAGGTTCGGAACAACCACAGCCGATACTCTCAGGGTCAGACTATAGCTCTGATCGCCGCAACGCTGCCAGGAGTCCCCACTGCTGGGCGGGGCCGTCACCGCCAAATGGTGACCGGCTTGCTAGCGTCACCGCCAAATGGTGACCGGCTTGCTAGCGGACAGCTTCGACCCGAACGTGCCGACCCGAGACAGCTGGACGCCGCTGCACCTCAAATCTCTCGCGGGGCAGAAAGCGCTGGTGTTGAGCTTGCTAGAACACGGTACCACCATCGACGCACGGGACGCAACGGGTGAGTCACCACGTATCGAGGCCTCCTACAAAGTCAAGCAAGCTATCGTGGAGACTCTGCTCTCTCTAAGGGGGCCACCGCCAACCTCCGAGGAACCGTACCGCTATGCTAATCTGCGCTCGACAGAGCCCCACGAGAAGGACCACCGAGGTAATCGGTGTCCTCATTCGGGGCAGGGCCACGGTGAGCGCCCAAGACCGCCGAGGCGTCACCGCACTACTCGGTGACGTCTCGACTGTCTGGGGCGCTCACCGTGGCTCCGCCCCGAACGAGGACACCGATTACCTCGGTGGTCCCTCTTGTGCGACTCTGTCGAGTGCAGATTAGCGCAGCGGACCGGTTCCTCGGAGGTTGGCGGAAGCCCCCTTGGAGAGCACGGTCTCCATGGTAGTGGACTTGCCTAGGAGGCCTCGACCAGTGGTGACTCACCCCTCGCGTCCCGTGCGTCAACGGATGCACAGTGATCTACCAGGCCTAACACTAGCGCATTCTGCCCGGTGAGAGCATTGAGGTGGAGCGGCGTCCGGCCGTCTCGGGTTTGCGTGTTGATGTTGCCGAAGCTGCCCGCTAGCAAGCTGACCACCATTGGGTGGGGACCGCCCCGCACGCACAGTAACAGCTAGTAGATGGTCCTGGCGGTGGTGTCGCTGCTGCGGCCAGAGCTTTATGTTGTGGGGAGAGAATTTCGGCTGGGGCTGTTGCTAACTTCCCCAACCTGTTCGGCATAGTAATGCAGTGGAAGGGGGGTGCCATACTCGGTGTCAGTGTCTCTCTCTCTCGACTACAGGCTGCGGGTCGGAGACAGCACAATGTCGGGTTGGTGTCAAGGGCGAACGTCATATTCTGGGCTCAAGTACATCAGCCTACAGCAACGAATATGGTATGTTGCGAACGGAAAGCCCAAAAAGTAGAGAGGTTTAAGAACGAAATGTAAGATGCTGTTGCCGAGAACTTGCCGAGAGACAAGAAGTGAATCTCTGGAGAGAAAACAGGGAAACTGAGTATGGCATCTCCCCTTTCCCCTGCATTGCTGTGCCGAGCAGATTGAGGAAGTGGTTGAGGTTCGGAACAACCACAGCCGATACTCTCGAGGCCAGATTTTAGCCCTGGTCGCCGCAACGCTGCCAGGAGCCGCCACTGCTTTGCGGACCCGTCACCGCCAAATGGTGACCGGCTTGCTAGCGGGCAGCTTCGACCCGAACTTGCCGACTCGAGACGGCCGGACCCCGCTCCACCTCGTTGCTCTCACCGGGAAGAAAGCGCTGGTGTTGAGCTTGCTAGAGCACGGTGCCACCATGGACGCACGGTACGCAACGGGTGAGTCACCACGTGTCGAGGCCTCCTACAAAGTCAAGCAAGCTATCGTGGAGACCCTGCTCTCCAAGGGGGCTGCCGCCAACCTCCGAGGAACCGTTCCGCTGTACTAGAGTCCCACGAGAAAGTCACGCCGAGGTAATCGGTGTTCTCGTTCGGGGCAGGGCCACGGTGAGCGCCCTAGGAAGTCGAGACGTCATCGAGT